>JAUESF010000051.1:13430288-13442652 GCA_032274765.1 Malacoctenus tetranemus
AGCTGCATTTGAGACGTCAGAAAAGTGCTTTAGAGTGTTGTTCAGCATGGGGGTGAGTAGAAAATGAAGGTACATCACTGTTTGGGTGTACCATTCCTTTAATCTGAGAAGAGGAACATGACCAATCTGGTCAGATTCATCGTTCCTCTGTGGCCATTATTACCAGGACTGATATGGGTCCAAGTGTGATCTATGCAATGTAACAGGGGTGGGGGGTGCGTTTCTGCTATCTGCTGGAACAAAGAAAGTAGTTGCCCTTGAGTTGCTGACTGATGCCAGCCCACCTTGTGGTTCGGGGTGGGGGAGGCAGCTTGCGAGGATCTGTGCTTTGCCCCTCGCCTGACAGCTCGCTCTCATTACCTGCAGAAATCCAATCAGGTGCACCGTTGTGAGCTGCACCGGCTTGTAGCGCGCCCGCGTCTTCTTTGGCAAATAGCGGTTTCATGACAAATAGACATACACTGCGCCTCCCTAACTCCACCAAGCGACCATTAATAAAGGCCAGTTCTCCCCTCCATTTATTTCTGGCCCTGATTGACACTTTTATTCTCTTTTGCAGCTCGTACAGCAAAGCCCCTAATAACAAACTGGAGACGCGTTTATGGCTTCACAAGGGCTTGAATTTGTAGGTGTGTTTTGATACGAGGAGTCTGTTTCATATCACGCTGTGCAGAAGGGGAAACTTAATTAAAGCCAGAAAAGGCAGTAAATGAACCCCCACTGCAGGCGGCCGTGTAGAGACAGCAGCGGTGGTAACGGATGAAATTTCACACCTTGGCTCGTTCGGTAGCTCGACTTGCACGCTGACTCTTTGTCGGCCTGATTGAATCACTCGTGATTGAGGGATCCGATTATTCCAGTTAAGAAAAAACAACATTGAAAGATTGAGAATGTCATTGGATTCGGTGGTTTTTTTTTAATCCCATCATCAGGGAAGCGGAAGCGATGGAACCACTAGGTTGAGGTCAGAACAGGAGCTTGGAATCGCTACAAAAAAATCACCGGTTCCAGTTCCGGAGCCACTGATGAAATGCGGAAATAAAAAAAGCCGTGAAATGAAAAGCAAAAGTTTAAGCTGATGTTTGATTCGAGCTGCCTAATCTTTACTTAGATAGAGGACACCCTGTAGGCAGTGCTCAGTACAGTGCGGCCGGCCGGCATGGTGACATTTATCTTGCTGTCCCCGCTTGTGTTCACGTTGTCACATCCTTTTTCTTGTTCGGCTTTTATTGTTTGATCAGCTCCGTGTGTACCAGAACCGGAACCCAGTCCCGCAATCTGAACCAGTGGAACCGCTAGGTTGAAGTCGGAACCCGGAGCTGAAACCGGAACCATTGTAAAGATTGAGTGGTTCCGCGTCCCTGCCCATGATTTTCAGTAAAGAACCTGTCTATGACATTTGCCCACAGGCCCGAATCTGCATCTAGGAGTCATCTATAGTGTTTACAATTATTATACAGTACTGTGTTCCATAATAACGCTCTGCAATTCTACCTTCTTTCAGTCCCTTCATCAATCAGGACACAGATCTCAATGTGTGTTCATACACTGTAAAGTATCACAATCCTTTGGAACAACCACAGCGTTCTTGCCATTGAACTCACGGCAAAATATTATAAATGAGCCATGGACGGATGTGTGATATTCAAAATGTCTGGCCTCATTCATGCATCCCGGGCATCTTTTGTCTTCACCTTCATTAATTCACCAACTGTGATAAGAGAGGAAGGAAGTGAGAGAAGAGAGAAAGGGCATAGCTGAACTAGAGCAGGGTGCAAGTCTGGCACCCGCCGTCGCACCCCCCTACCCCCCACCCACTCCCCCCCCCACCCACTCCCACCCCACCCCCTTGTCCAGGCTGCAGAGCTCCGGTGAGGGAGAGGTAAACAACTTTCAACGTATAAATATTTAAATGTTTCATTAGACACCGTCTCGTGAGGAGACTAAGGAGAGCCCGGGGATTTAGCTCCAGCAGCAGGCGCAATGTCAAACCCCGTCAAAGACAAATCCATTCTGTCAATAAGAACAAGCAGCCTTTGGAGCTGGTGAATTATATATCCGAATATGTAAATACATTATACATGCGCACTTTGAACGCGGTATCAATAACTCCTGAAATATGCACAGCTCGCGAGCGATTGGCCATACGTCTCTCGTAAGCGTTCACAGCAACGTGGAAGTGACTTTGTCGCAAGTCTTCAAGCATTTGTCAAGGATGTGTGAACTTTTTCTTCTGCACTGCTGGCATCCTCTCCCGATGGGGATGTCACAACGACAGTGTGATATATTTGTTTGAATGGAAACCCTTATTTTCCTATCAAATGTACTGAGGCACTGACAATTACTGCTGAATGTCTGATGCAAAACTGGACTTGTCAGAGCCTGGTCCCCGTGTGAGCAGCTTCTGTTTCTGATGGTCTCTCTAGCCTTTCAGTGCTGGTCCATGGTGGTGGATGGCATCGTCCTTGCAGCATTGAGAAAACGGGGTAGGTTGAATGTGATCAATGAAGAAAAATGAGGCAACTGATAAAAGTACCAAGACACAAAGTTCACAGTGACGATACAGGGCTTACAATCGATCGATTCCAATCCTGTGTGCATCAGTTGAGACAGTGTGATTGTTAACTCGGCATACAATGTTTCTTTGGTCATGTGACAGCCTGCTGGAGTGTCTAGAAAAATCTCAGTGTCCTGAAAGCCTGGATGGAACCACTTTAAACTTAGTCATGGTGATTGGGTTGTGGTAAGTTGTCGTGCAAGCGTTGGGGTCCTGTCAACGCTGTGACATAAAGTCGTATCCAGTTTGTGTGACATTTGGTGATAGACCCTATTTGGCTGGTGTTTTCTATTCAAAGGGAGATAAAGGCTCCTTTGCCTCGCAGAGAGAAAGGTCCAGGGTTCACCCCTTAGTGAGGCCCCCCATTTGCACACTCGCACAACAATGGGGACGGCTGCCACACAAGGGAGCCAATGCAGACCACAGGGAGTGTGCTCGGACTCACTGTAGCATGCCCAAGGACGCTTTGGCACATGGACAGAGCGAGACGGGGGGGGGGGGGGGGCTTCCACCTGGGCGACCAACTGAGCCACAGCCGATTCCCCTCTGGGTCCTCTGGATCTCGTATACACATTTTCAGACTGTGGGAGGAAACCAAAGGATTGAATGGAATAGTTTGAGGTCATGCACCAAGAAGTATAAGAAAGAGAAGGAAGGAAATGTTTGTTTTAAAGATCTGGTTTGACTTAGTGAGTTAAGGGATATTTCAGTATTTGCACCAGAGTCATTTCTCAAATGCTTAAAAAACCATTGGCTGCGGCAGCCCTTTTGATTATTCCGTCCAATCAAATTGTGTTATTAGATGATGAAAACGCATTTAATGAGCTGAACCAATGACCGTTGCAAAATATTGGAAGTGATCCTGAGAGTAAATATTTGATATTAGTTTTGATCTGTCAATCTAAAACCCGTGACCCGGCCCGCATGTTGTTTGTCCCGCCCAGATCCGAAGCCAAGTTAGTTTAGTTAAGTGGCATTTCCAACTTTCTGAAAGATGATGCAATCGTGTTTTAATTTGCTGCTGACATCCTATCTTTTCACCTGAAGCATCACTCCTTCACCAGTAGTTACGCAACAAACACAGTGGCACTTTCTGTGACATTCAACATCAGGTGTGCCAACACTAATCCCCATTTAAATGTATATTTGCATGGTCAGGAAATGGCTTTGCAAATGATGACTGATCCTTTCCCAGCTTTCGAGTACAACTCGACAATTCAGGTGTTTGTAGGTTTCTGTGCCACTCATAAGTACATTGATCCACTTTCAAATTTATTCAAAACAACAAACTTAAAAGTTTGAAATAAAATGAATAAGCTTGAAAAAAAAGCTGAATTGTAATCTGAGTTTTCCAAAGGGGATAAGATGAAGTGAAACCCATTCACTCCCACTCCTTCATTATATGCTAATTTTTCAACAAAGCCTTTCCATTCAATGCACACTAGATATAATCAATGCTACATATCTACTGGTAATATTCAGAATTAAAGGCGATTTATAAATAACATACTGTAGGTCACATTGTTATGTTTTTTCAGGCGACAAGAGAAATATTAGGAAAACAAAAGCCAATCCAATTTACACATCAATAATAGTTCTGGTGAGTTGTCTCTTCTGTATTGATGCGACGTTGTTTTCACAGAAGACTGATTAAACAAAGCTGTGAGTTCAAGTTGGGTTTATTTCAATGGAACAGGCATCACGCAAGTGTTGCAAAAAACACACCCACAAAGACAGAGGGTCAAGTCAGGTGCATGGCTGGATAAATGACGAGATTGGAGAAGCAAAAGAACAAATGGATGGATGGGTCAATGGATACGGTGAAAAATGGAGGGACGGACAGACAGAGGAGACTCGACTCAATTCAACTTTATTTATAGAGCCCTTTAAAACAACCACAGTTGGAACAAAGTGCTGCAAACAACAGGCAAATAGTTAAGACACTTCCAAAACAACGATATAATTTAAAAGAATAAAACTAGAAATAAAGGAGTTAAAAAGATTTTTTAAAATAAATAAAACCAACTAAAATCAACAGTCTCATGCTGTACTGAAAGCCAAAGAATAAAAGTAGGTTTTAAGATGAGTTGTAAAAATGGACAGTGATGAGGATTGTCTTAATGGGGAGGGGGAGCTCATTCCATAGTTTTGGAGCAAGCAACCCGAAAAAGCTCTGTCCCCCCTGAGCTTCCATCTGCATCTCGGTACCTCCAGGAGCAGCAGGTCAGCTGACCTGAGGCACCAAGCAGGACTGTAGGGAATGGAGAAGCTCAGAGAGGTACGGAGGTGGGGGGGGGGGGGGCAAAGCATTGAAAGATTTATAAACAAATAAAAGAGTCTTAAAATGAGCTCTAAAAATTGCTCTAGCAGCCAGTGGAGGGAGGCCGGGACGGAGGTTATGTGCTCCCTCTTACGTGCTCCAGTTAAAAGGCGGGCGGCTGCATCCTGCACCAAATGTGCGAGGGAGGACTGGCTCACTCCAAAGTAAAGGTGGATATATTCATGGAAAAAAACAAATGGAAGCTTGGATGGATGGATGGATGGATGGATGAGTGTACTTCTATCCAACAGTTGGTTTCCACAGTATGGATCAGACTGCATTGAAGGCTTTTCCGTTTGGTTGCTTCTTCCAGGTCACTCTGAACTTTTGGATTCCTGCTTTTTCAAGGCGTTCCTCAGTCTGAAAGACATAACAAGCCCATTCGACATTAAGTTTCAGACAGAGCAACACAAAATCTTCAGAGTGACTTTCATGTTTTGATTGACGATCCCCTATGAAATGTAAAACAATGTTCTCCAATCAGACAAATCATGAAAATTACAAGTTGCTGGATATTTTGAGAAAAGCTTAACTTTGTCCCCAGTCGGACTGTAAACTGGCTTTAAGACTCACATGTTTCCTTATGGCCTCCTGCACGAGACGGTCGTTCATGTCCACAGGTCCTTCAGGCTTCAGCACAAGCTTCACCAGCTTCATCGTGGGGACTGTTCAATTATAGAGAGACCTTGTAGTTTAACAGAGGTACAAAGTATTTCTTTCAACTGGTTCTGTCAACAGTTGACATAATACACCATTCTCTCAGATCAGTGCCACCTAATGTGATGTCCTGCATACAGCAGGTGTGTTTCGGGGCAACTCTGGTTTTCCCCTGTGTTCATCACGGGCGTGCTCATGACATAACACTGGCAGCAGTTTTGTGCACTTCAGGCATCTATACGTAAAAGTACCACACTACCTTATCAGTTTACGTTCATTGACACATGTGTGATAATGCTGAAAACAACACAAAGAATCTTACAAAGTACTGCTTACCTGTACTGCAGATGAATGGGTGCTTGAGGTGACAGAAAACATCATGCCAACCCAGATGATTGGCAGAAACGCAGTCTTCATCATGGTGATTAGGATTCCCTTTGCTCCAGTTTCTGAAGATGGAGTCGGTCTGGTCCGACCAATGCCACAGACGTCTGGACGAACCGAGCCACCACCTTTCCCCGTCGATTTGCTTCAGGATGTTCTTCTTCTCCTGCTCACTTCTCATGCTGGCAAGGTCAGTGTGTTTCTTCCTGCAGTAACTCTGAGCTGACCACCAAGTCCTCAATTCAGTGAACCCGATGTACGCTTTAGTGGACTCTGAAATATCAAAAACAAGACTCAATCATGTAAAACAGACTTAGAAGTGGTCACCTATAGATAGAGCTGCATAAGAACTATTGAATTGAAGGACTTCTCACCATCATAGCACACAAAGCGTTGTAATGCATCACAGTTGCTGTCGTGCAACTGGTTTTGGTAGAAATAAGCACATTCCTCATTACTATCAGGGTTATCCACACTCATAATGAGCCAGTGTCGAACGTCAGAGTTGCCATCGGGGTAGAGATTTGTGTTGTCCAACGACCACTTCCAGTCTGCCTCTACGTAATGCAGTCCGACCCAGGCCATGGTTTGTCCACTGAAAAAAGAACGGTACACAGTGGCCCAGTCTTCCTTGTTCTCGATTGTCGCCAGGTCCTGAAAATGCTCTCGACAGTAACTCTGAGCTTCAATCCAGTTTCTTGCCAGCTTGACAAGGTGGTACTCCCTGGTGGCTCCACGCGAGTGTGCTGACAGCCCTGAAAAGAACGTTGAAGTTAAGACTCATCAAGAACTTGCCGGAAAGTCACATGTTCGGCATGAATGGGTGAGGTTTGTCTGATGAATAAGTGGCGTAAAAGATGAGTGAACAAAGGGATGGTCCAAGCTCTCAAAGGGGGAATTTTCCCCAAAATCTTAAAAAAGGGAAATAATGTGGTGGAGAAAAAAAACAACATTCAACACACACAAACCACTTACAAATCCGCAAACTATTGAGTTAACAGAAAGCACCACAATTGGATTAGTAATGGTCAGATACCAACCTGAGAAGAGGAACATAAACAGTCCGATCAGATCCATCGTTCCTCTGTGGCCAGTATATGCAAGAGTAACAATAACAAAGAAGAAATAAGATCAAGGCGTCTGATGTGTTCTCCGAATCGCCACCACCAACACCTCAACTTATTTGTGCCTCTCATTGGACAGTATGCAAAAATATGCAAAGTAAAGTTCTTGTCGTCAGAGCTCCTGCTCCAGTCAGTTTGACTGGACTCTCAAACAGGACTATGAGGGTTGGTCCTTCAGAAACTTTCAGCTGACCCAAGAGCTGTTTTCTCACAGAATACTGTTTTAATAGACGCGCCCATTTCATCTTGTATCTCACCTGTGCTTGTAGGAAGGAAGCTCAGAAGTGCTAAGTCTGAAAACTGCGGGTGCATTTGCTTTCCTACAGTCTTGTTCAGTATTTGCTGCGTCCCTGGCTGTGTATCAGAGGAGAGGGGAGTTTTCAAGGGGAATCGGACTTCTCCCTCAGTAAAATATGCCTGAGTGGGAGAAGAATAAAAACAATCACTTCACAAACTAATGGTCGAGCAGGGCCAAAATGCCCCCGCATTTACAAAATGTCCACTTGTGCTGAGAGTTATGCCAGCTCGGCTCCTTTTTTCTGCTGAAAGCCAAGTGTGAGCCAAGAAAGGGCTCAACGTCTTCCTTCCATCAGCGACTCGCCAAATGTTTCAGGTAGCGAAAGCTTCTTAGAGTAAATTACTCTGGAATCCAACTATCCACAGTCTTTGATTCTGCATATGATAAATGATTGATTATGCTCATTACTGAGATAGAACACTGAGCTCTCCTCTGCTCTCCAAACTAATTGTGGACTGCAAGGCCCGAAGTTCTCAGCGACTCAGGTTATTACGCCTCGCTGTCGTTTCCCCATTAAGGCTTTGCGACGACCCGGGCTGCCACGCGCTGAAATGACCCAGAATTACTGCTAATCTGTCATCCAAAGCCTGCTCTCCCCGCTCTAATCACATTCATTTGTTATTCAGTCAGGCAAGGGGAGAATCTCTCAGCGGGTGTTAGCCTAAAAAGTGAGGACTGAAGGACACCAGTCGTCATCGAGACATAACAATTGGAAGTAATCCAAAATCAAAGAGAGGGAAGAGACGGTGGTGGAGGGAAGCGATCTAACTCGGAGGGTTAATCGCTTGGAGCTACCACCGTGTACTCCAAAGTGTTGGGATTATCCCTGAAGGTGGAAAAGCACGGTACATTCCAATTCAGGCCGAGAGAACAAGCACAAATGCGTTTCAATGATCAAAGCTAAGAAACGTGAAGCAATAACCTTATTTTTAAAAACCTTGATCTGGGTTAATTTTCAGTTCATGGACACAGATATTTTCCAGGTTTCACCATCTAAGGTCTCATGTAGAATGTGATCGTTATACAACAATGCCATCTTCTTCGGAACAGCCCTTTTGATGATGACCAGCTTCACAGCATGGTTGGATCAAATATTTGGTAATGGAATCAAAAATCCTAATGTCTGGTTATTGTATAACTGTTATTACTTTTCTTACCTTGGCCCCGCCCATACACAAATGGGTTTGAAAGTTTCATTTTGAGAATCAGCTCGTGAAAAATCTCCTCCATTTACCGTCCAGACTGAATTTGTGCGATTGCGTCGCGCGTGTCAACCCAGATTTAGAGTTAATAAAGACGTCCTCCAGCTACAATCGCGTCACTTCATCAGTGCGAATGGAATGGAGCGTAATTCACTTGGTTTTTACAAGATCCCCCACCAACCAACCCCCGTCCCAGTCTTCAATCACTAGCTACTCACACAGATGTTCACACCAATCTCTCTTTGATGACATCGACGCAATTACCCCTCCGCCAAAACCATCTCTTACATGTGACATCCTGCAAGAAATCCTCGCGCCTGCGGCATCGCACGAGCTATTCATGACAATCGAGACCATTTGTTTATGTGCAGATTTGTCACTGGCTTTAGTTCCATTATTACACATTGTCAGAAGTGCACTCGGAACAATACATCATTTGCTATATTACAAGGAATTATTTATCGGGGCTGCTTCACAAGATCATGGATGCATGTGTGGTCTTCTGGGCCGGATGCGCGGAGCGGCAGAATGCTAATGCATGTCCGCGCCGGCGCCTCCCGACAGGGGTTCATTTGGTGGTAATCATCGATTACGCTATTGTTCTTCAGCCCGAGGACATGCAGGCAGATGTACAGTACAGGCACGGACATCAGTGGTAAACCCTCCCTCGAGGGCCGCGGCCACATTCAACTGGCATGAATCTCTGACTGCTAAACTCCCGTTCAACCCAGTTCAGTCTCATGTCTTGTCATTGAACGATGCATTTAATGTGTTTGCCTATCAAACTCAAACCTTTTGGCTTGTTAAGGTTATTATTTACACTTGGCTCACACGTCATCGCAGCAGGTGTAGGTGAAACATGGCAGAGGAGACTCTGTTAGGGTGGACAACGTCCGGTGATCCTGTCCGCCTCACCTCTAATTACACCCTGAAACCTGAGCACATTGCTGGCCGCAACCAGATAACCACATTAGTAATTCAAAGCAGGCCAAAATGCAATGGGACCGTGGAGTACATGTCGGTATGCAAACACAGGTCACAGTGTAATAACGGGCCAAAATGCAGGGAGCTAACCGAGTGACTCTGGGAAATGAAAAACGTGTGAATTATCATTGCAACCAGTGAAAGGAAGAAAGACAAAATATTGGGAAAAACCAAGTAACGAAGGTCAGCCTTTGAGGTAGTTGCAGTGAGATCAATCAAAGTATTTCCAAAATACTATAAAACAATTTTAAACCTTGAATAATGAAAATAGTAAGTCACACAATGCTAATGTTGGTATAAGTGCCTAGTTTTGCCAGAAATACATAGTTTCGTTGCTGTTTAACAACCAGATCGTTCGCAATCAATGAGTTTCAACTCATTTCATTGGGCTTGGTGTTTCTTGAATAAACTGGTTATTGAGATGGAAAACAGGATTGAGTCGTCCTCCTAACGGCTTCGTCTCAAGCTGAGTCCCACTGGCACCGAACGGAAAAGCAGAAGCATTCTGTTGACTGCTAGTTCTGCCGGCTGCTCCCAGGGAGATATCGCCTTTCCAGCTGGTCCTCAACCAACCTGGAGGTCTCGACTCAGGAGCCTGTGCCGGGGAAGATCTCCAGCAGAAGGTTCCCTGGGTGCCGGCTGAACAGGGGCACTCGCAGCCTCAACGAACCACCTCGTAATCAAGAGAAGTCGGCACTCCACGGTGAGTTTGTCATCACCCTGGGTGGCTGAACTCGTCCCAAGGCTACAAAGAGAGGCTGTCTGGCTCTTACCTGTTTATGGCTTGGTACGTGGGTAGTGATATGATAGAGAGAATGTCACTTAGAGTATGAAATTGGTATGAAACCAGATTTTGACAATAGATTTGTGATCTTGTGATATTTTCTTGAGCTTTCGACCTCCATTCTTAATCAAACCTTTATTTCACATCCACAGCAGTACTGCTTGAGTGCCCTTGAACAATGTAGTAATCCCTGAGCTAATTAAGTACTTCTTTGTTTAAATGGATCGAACACTCGTGGCCTGCTAGCATATAGCGCTGAACACACAATTGAAGAAGACAGGAGATGACTGGAGCTCTCCTGATAAAACACTTGTTGCATGTAGCACATCGACACAGAGGGAAACACTGAAAGATGGGTGCAGTCCGTTGACCCTCCGTGATCAGGCCCAGTCAAGTGCAAGTTTTTGTTCATGCTGCAGTTTGAGCTGCAAGGCTTTTCTCCAGTGGTTCAGCAGTTCCCCCATGAGCTGGTGAAGTTTGTGCTCAGGACATAAGTGCTCCCCTTGTCCGATAACACAATTGGCTTACTGCAGTTATTACATTGACAGATAGATCCACGTTTCACAGCTGATGTGAGACAGCTTGCGCGACAACACGAACCTCGACCAAAGCAATGAAATGCAACTGGGTCATCATTAGCTTTGTTTTTCGCACCTGTTCCTTTCAACTCTGCTTTGCCAGCGTGTGATATGTTTGATTTTCTCTGCGACTTGTGCAGCCATCCTCAGCCCCCCCCCCTCCAAAAAAAGGTAGAAAAACCTCTCATCTCACACATTCGGTGTGGGCCTGTGACAGACTACAGATTCCATCTCCTTCTCCATATCATCACTTATCTTCTGCCGCTCCAGGACCCCAGTGTGACGCTTTTTTTTTTCCTCCTCCCTCCAGAGGTGATGAAATGATTTGACAGTTTCTTCATTGCTTTCAGAATATCAACCGTCCTCTGTCCTGCTTTATCTTTCCATTCCTTCGACACCTTTTCTTGGACTCGGCTGGTTGGTGCGAGCATGGTTCATGTGGCAGCGGCGGAGACAATTAAATTAGTCTGTTACCAGACGCCTGACTTGTTGTTGTTATAATCCTTATTTGATGAAAGTGTGAGATGAACA
Organism: Malacoctenus tetranemus; assembly: GCA_032274765.1. NCBI lineage: Eukaryota > Metazoa > Chordata > Actinopteri > Blenniiformes > Labrisomidae > Malacoctenus > Malacoctenus tetranemus. The sequence goes on from JAUESF010000051.1 coordinate 13,441,708, forward strand.
CACGGAGAAGCTTGTCGAACCACTTTTGTGGGTTCAAATTGAGGTCTACGGGACAGAAAATATTCGACTGTGATTAACTTCTTTGGCAATTTAACTGACGACTCACAATTAATCACGCTTCATGATTAAAAAAAAAAAAGATTCATCACAATTGAAAATAATTCATCACCACCCACAAAATTTAGCTTGTTTTTTAGTGTTCACTTGTTTTCATAAGCTTTCATGTGGTTTCTGATGGGATGAGGAGCTTGGAGGAACGCGTAGGTGGACCCCAAGTCAAGGTGGTCCACAGGTATCACATCAGGGCACCTCCCCTTGATACAGTTTGAGTTCCGGTATGAATCATTTGGACTGGGTCCACACACGCAATCTGACTGTCTTTCAATACGGGAGATAGTTTGGCTGCTGTCCTCTGTGCTCTGGTATTAACAGCAGCAAGGAACTATGGTGCACTGAGAAGTCCAACCAGGTGCGTCCATTTCCCAAATCTATTTGCTGAATCAAAGTCCCAGCATTAGATTTCACAAGTGTCCCCCGGACTGTGCATGCTGCTTGAACCAGGGCATTTAAATGGGTCACCACTGAGTGTCCCTTTTGTCAAACACATGCCCCCCAATCATGAGCAAGGCCTTAGGGGGGGCTTGAGAGGAGGGTTAGCCGTGTTGTAGCTAAGCTATATAGCAGTTGTAGGGTCCCCCCCCTCCCTCCTCTTTCACCAATATATTCCCATCACAGTCTCTCTGTCTGTCAGCTCCAGGTGAGACAGGTGACTGCTGTTTCCTCCCTTCTCCTCTCATATCCATCCATATGGGATGGTGAATCCAGACAGAATGATGACACATCCCTCTGTGGATAAGCGCTCCCTCTGTGGCAAACACACACACACACACACACACACACACACACACACACACACACACACACACACACACACACACACACACA
>JAUESF010000051.1:13494568-13509747 GCA_032274765.1 Malacoctenus tetranemus
GTTTTTCATAGCCGGGTCCCTCAAATATCCTGCATTATGTTTGTGTGTGTGTGTGTGTGTGTGTGTGTGTGTGTGTGTGCGTGTGCATGTGCGTGTGTGCTTTTCCTTAAGGGGAAAAGTGCAATAAAAAAAAATGGAGCGACGAAATTGCTTCCACACCCACAGTTTTGCAGACACAATGTCAAGTCTCTGCATGCACAGACCCACATGCAGAGCGCACACATGCAGCACATGCATAGCATCACACTGTGCATGTATATACAGGCATATCGTTTGCATATAAATGGCTACACAGACACACACACACACACACAGACACATACACACACACACAGAGGATCTGGAAAACATGATATACAGAGAAGTCCTGATGATGAGGCTGTTTTCCAGCATCTCCCAGCTGTTCGGGGTGTGATAATGAGAACATGGCACCTGTTAGACATTAGGAAGCGCATCACTCTGTCTGGGCCTGTCTCCTGTTTACCTTCTCGCAGCGATTTGGATGATGCCCCCATGATGGCGCGGAAAAAGAAAGCCGGTGTTTAAGCCCACCGTTGCCTCGCGCCCTAAAAAAAAAAAAAAAAAAGACGGTACCCGAGAGCGGTGAAGTGTTTAGTACTGAGATGAACTCGGAGGAGCTGGGAAACGAGGTGGGGGGGGGGTCGGGATGTTTAAAACGATGCACGTGTCGCAGAGATTGACTCGAAGGCTTGTTTTCAGGCTGTGGGCGTGAACAGGATCGACTTTCTCCAACAGGCAAATTTTGTCCACCTCTTGTAAGGGGGCAACAGCAGAGCCAGCAGACGCACCCATCGGCACCCCTGCGGCCCTCTTATGATGGCACAAAGTGGCCCCAGACGTGGTCTCAGGATGTGTGATTGGAACCAAACTCCCCCACAGCAAGACTCTCGATAGCTTGTTGCTAACACTTTAGCGTCGGTGTGCGTCTGTGTATTTATGCACCTGCGACAATGAAGGAAGTGGCTTTTTTGTCAGGATGACGCAACATCAACGCGGCCTCTCCGTCATCCGTCGTCAACCTTGTTTTTTTTTTTGTGTGTTCGCCCCGACGAGCAATTAGTTTCACTGCTAGCATCAAAGGCTTCATTACTCAGGCAGGAAACAACAGATCCACTTTGGCTGCCAAACGCCAAACGAACTCATCCCTTCCAAAGACGACACGGTTGCAAATCGACACCGCGGTCGGGACGCCGACTCTGCGGCAGCAGAGGTAGAGAAACTCGTCTGACCCGCTTTTTTTTTTTTTCTTCCCTCAGCTGTTGCGAGACCGGCGAGCAGATGGGAGCACGTTAAATACCGAGCGCGAGGAAAGGCAGGACGCAGAGATGATGGCATTTGCTTTGTTTCGCCACCTGTTTCTCGCATAGGTCCAAATCACACAGCCTACAGAACTGAGAGCTGCAAGTTCCTGGAGTGGATATAAATATACTTTATCTCAAACTAATCATCAAGTTGGAAAATTAACTCAGAGAATGCGTTGTGAAGGGAACGTGGCTCGTTTCTCACCGCACTTGGATCAAACCTACTTTCTTTATGCACGTCGGTACAATTTGGACGTGACCGTTTCGCTGTCAAAGGTCACTGATGGCAATCTGATGACGAGATAATCAACTTTTATTATTGTAGCAGCTCTGCGGATAAAAAAAAACCTTATTTGCGCTAAAAAAAAATTACAGTTACATCTTAAATAAAACCAAGATAACTTCTATTTCATAATATATTTCATTGGAGACCTGGGAACTGTCAAATGCTTTTATTTTGAAGGCACCTGCTTTTTTCAGTGAAAGCGGGTCTGCTCACCAGCATTTGGCTTCACTGGCTGAATTAGACACGTGTGTGTGTGTGTGTGTGTTTGTGTGTGCGTGCGTGCGTGCAAGTGTGTGTTTGTATGTATGTGCTTGTGTGCGTGCGTGTGTGTGTTAGGGGCTCTTATACATGGGTAGAATGGTTAAAAGTGTTTTTTTACTTGTTATTTAAAAACACAACAACAACACGAACATCTGTTGATTTTTAACTCATTAAGCTGTCCTAACAAGCCCCCCAAAACAACTCACAAAATTAATGTTTACCCAGCTCAGTTTGTTTTCTCCGGGTGAAAAAATAAAACAAAAAAAAAACACAGCATACAAAAGTTGGGAGTGATGCAAAACAAAAGTTTGCCCAGCGTCCTTCATCCAAACGGAAGAGGGGAGCCGTTCGGAAGGGGCGCGCGACCGTGCTTCTGAGGCGGCGTTTGAGGTTGTTTCTGTAGCTTCTTTTTAATGTTTCCAGCCATGCGCGTGCGTGCGTCTCCCCCCCCCCATCCGTTCAAAAGTGTCTCCGAGAGTTAGCGCACCCCTCAAAGGTTAGCCCATTTAAACCTTACAGAAGTCGTCCGAGGAGGGAGCGCAGCTTCGCTCCGCCGGCCGATCATTCCTGACATTTGAGGGGAAGTCGAAAGTCGGCGGCCGCGGGGAAATGCTAACTGCCAGAGAAAATCATTCTTGGGCCGCGGCAACGAGACGGCAGCACAGGGTGGGGGAGGTGGGGGGAGGGGGTGGTTGACTGATAAACAGAATTAATCAGCTGCAATTCACAGAATAGTTGGACAAGCTCTGCTGGTGTGGGATTTTTTTTTACATTTTGGCTTCTGATGCGGAAGTTTCCAAAACCCTGTCAGAGAGTTTTGAAAGCAGACGCGCGTTCGGGCTGCGGCGTGTCCAGCAAACAGACAGCTGCGCGGGAGCTGGTCAGTGGTCAGTGTCTACCACACACGGTGATGAACGAGGCACCTGTCAGCAGCGGGGAAAACATTGATGTTTGATGAAGGGAAGGCTTGATTGATGTGATCTAAGCCCAATAAGGGAAAGGATGTTCAGTCAGACAGCGCGACTGACTCGGCTGGCACGCGTCGCTGTCCATCGACCGCCTTTCTTGGGGCGCGTGTGTGTGCACGTGCGCGCGTGTGTTGAAACCCAGCCGGACCCCGACTTTAACGTCAATGCGCAGGTCGTCTGACCCTTTTCAACGGGACGTCCATTTAAACGGTTATCAATAGCAAGAGGGCAGCAAGAGCCGAGAGGTCACCGGTTCAAGTCCCCAGACAGTCACGAGAGAATCAGGTGGCTAAAGGGAAACACTCAATCACTTGGTCCACCCTCGTCACCACCAATGTGGACCCCACGAGTGAGGCTGGCACATGTGACTAAAGTGTCTTTGCGTGAATGGAACTGGGTCCCAACTGCTGGTTTGGCCGTCCTGAGTAAACTTTAATAGTTTCCCTGTGTGCGCACGTATTTACTCCCACATTCCAGACACCGGTGTGGGGTCAAATACTGACTCTAAATTTGTTTGGGGCACCCAGTGAAAGCTGGAACCACCTCCCTCGCCCCCATGGGACTCGTAGATGGGCAAAAAGATGGAGGATTCATGAAAATGCTGCGCTAAAACTGGCCTAATTATAACATGTTTTCAGGCTTGATACTCCGAGGAACGCAATATCTGAGGACCAATGCCAAAACTATGAAGTGCAAAACTCACGCTAAATACTCCAAAGTGTTGTCCCTAATTCTTTAAGGAATAATGGCTGACCGAGTCATGGCTGCTATACTGAGAAGTTTATATGTATTTGTGTATATGTGTATATGTGTGTGTGTGTGTATATGTATGTGCGTATGTGTGTGTGTGTGTGTGTGTGTGTGTGTGTATATACACACATATGCACACACATATACACACATATATGTGTGTTTGTGTATATATGTGTGTGTATGTATGTATGTGTGTGTATGTGTGTGTGTATATGTGTGTGTATATGTATGTATATGTATATATGTGTGTGTATATGTGTGTGTATGTGTGTGTATATATGTGTGTGTGTATATGTGTGTATGTGTGTGTGTATATGTATGTATATGCATGTGTGTGTGTATCTATGTGTGTGTGTATATGTGTGTGTGTATGTGTGTATATATGTGTGTGTGTATGTGTGTGTATATATGTGTGTGCATGTGCATATGTGTGTGTGTGTGTGTATGTACACGTACATATACACTGTGTGTATGTCTATTTGTGATGCTGCTGTCGATAAAATGTCTCCATTGTGAGGTGAATAAAGGCACAATGCAATCCCAGTAATGCACTGCAAGAAGAAAAGAGCATTGTGACATACCTCATAATTCTTGTAGCAATTGCTCAAAAGTTCGGGGATACTATCTAAACCAGCAGAATCAAGGCCCAACGCTCCGAGGTACAATTTCTTGCACCTCAGTGGGTAAGAAGCCAAGTTTTGCGATCAGATGGGTGGTTCTGATCTGCCGCTCTGAGACGAAAAAATGGAGAGAAAAAAAAAAAGCAACTTTTTTCCCCCCGACACGTTTTTTTCAATGCGAGTCCCGAAAATAAAGAGTTGCCGAAAGTGAGCGGCGCGGCACGCGCGCCCGAACGGACGAATGACTTCCAATGAGACCGAGCGGAGCGAAAGAGTGGAATGATTTCTGTGCTGCCGGTGGCAGCGGCGCCGTCCCCGCCGCCGCCGTCCTCGGCTCCTCTGATTGGAAATGGAAATCTGCGAATCGGTGGCCGCTTTTAAAGTATCATTGTGCCGCGGCACATCGAGGGAAATCAGAAGCATCAGCGGACCTCACACTGCGCCTTGGCCCCAATCTACCGCCTCTGGAAGAACCAGGCGAATTAAATCAGCTTGGTTGGTTGGAAAGGGTGGGGGGGGGTGGAAAGGGGTGGGAGGGGGCGGGGGCAGAAAACAGGCTTACACAGCAGAACAACTCCCCCCTTTGGCAAAACGAGAGATATCCCACACTGTAATTAGGGAGGCGCGCTGGCGAGGAGGAAAAAAAGGTGGAGAGGGGGCGGGGGACTGGGGGGGGGGGTTTCCAAGGAGAAACAACGGAGGACCCCAAGCGTCGGCACTGACAGTGTAAAGACAGGAAGTAGAAAGCAAGAGCAGTACCACACGTTGAGCCCACCTGTGTGTGTGTGTGTTTGCTGTAACAAGCTTAGAGATGTTTGAAGGAGCTTAAACCAGCCAGGTAGAGCAAATCGGGGGAACGAGGGGTCGGCGGAGGAGACGGCTTCGCAGGAACGCGCCGCGTCGCCACTTCACACGCACCTCCGTCGTTCGCCCGGCGCAGCATGACGCAAAATGAAAAGCGGTGTGTGTGCATTCGCGTCGACACAATATGCATTTAAGCGCCCCCCCCCCTCCGCAACCGGGTGCCACTTATGCAATGAGAGTGCAACGTTATCAAGTCAAGCGCGGTAAACACTATTAAGCCCAAGAAGGGGGGGGGCGAGAGGGGGCTGCGCGGTGTGTAAACAAACCGCGGTGACACGCTGTGCCGGCGGATCTTAGAACACAATCAGTCAGCAGGGGGGAGGGGCAGGCCCCGCAGCAGCCGCGGCGCCCGTACAGCCGCTCAGCCCCCCCCCGACGTGCTGAGACTTCCTGGATTCGGTCTCGAGGCCTCGCCCCAGCACCAGACAGTGACGACTGGTGTCAAAACTGCTGTTCTGCAGTGGCTTTATCTGGAGCCGTTGATTTAATCCCCCCCACCCCCGCCCCCCACCTGCGCTGTTGGCTTTTCTGCACCGGCAGACTTCACATTTTCACAGTCAATGTGGGAGCAGTTCTTAACATTGCAATCGGACTTTTCCTTATGTATTGTGAGTTTCAGCAACTTCACCGGGTTGACACACACACACACACACACACACACACACACACACACACACACACACACACACACACACACACACACACACAGAGTTGGGACGTCAAACAGCACGATTGTGTACATGAGTGGAAAAATCAAGTCTGGTCATCTCATCAGAAACTGGTACTGGTACTGGAACTGGTACTTTTTGGTTGTTCTGGCCTTGCTGGTGTGCCAGCCACTGCACCATTTCCAAGTGGGGTTAAAGTGTGCGCAGGTGCCTCTTTTGCCGGGACCAGCGACGGGGCCGGTGACCGGCGCAAACCTCCGGCACGTTTGCCGGCACGCTCCGTCTCTATCCGGAGCTTCACTTCACGCTCCGCTGGAACTTCAGGGGGACGTGCTCGCGTCGTCTCGGGGGCTCTCCTTGATAGCGAACCGGCAGCAGCAGGCTGCCACTCGGCTCGGCACTCAAGCCGGGGACGATCAGACGCTTCCCCAGGCCAGGCTATGCGGTTGGCTTCCCGGCATTCCATCACACCGCCAAAAACACGCGTCACTCTTATTCGACGTTATCCACCTCGATATGTCAATAACAGTTTGTTCTCCGCGTTCCTCCTCGGAACATTCAAACCAAACCCGGCGAGCCGTTTTTTCAAGCTTCCATCGCGTCTGCTACGAAATGTGACACACAAGTCGGTTCCGGCAGGGCCCGAGTGAACCGAGGGAACTGTCAGCGTGCATCCTATCAACGGGTCGGTTTCCGTCACGTTCCTCGCTTAGCAAACTGGGTGCTGAGCGAGCGGGTGCCGGGGGAGTTTGGGCCGGGATGGAGGCGGTCTGCCAGCCGTCGTCAGCGTCAGCCCGGTGAGCTGAGCGCGGGGGCGTCGAGAGGGCAGAAAAAGGTAGAAAAAGCTAATACATCCTGTTTCCCCCAAAAAAACTACGTCTACCAGAGTGGAACACTGGAACACTTTGTTGGCATGTTTCCGACATGTTTCACTCAAACGCAACATTTAGCTATAATCTAAAAGGAAAAGCGCTTTACATTTCGTCTGTGAATAAGTGTATTGCGAATCCTGAAAACGTCGCCCTGTAAAAGTCTGGAACCGTTTTCCGATTGCGTTGGATCATTTCGCTCGGGGATATGAATCAGCTTTTGGCTTTTTCCGGCTCAAAAACGATCATTATTATGTCGGCCCGCAGTTCAAACATCTGTTCGCTCGTCGCGGCACCGCCGAATCGCCCAGATGTCCGACCCGTAATCTCAAACGGTCCTTATGTTCCCCATTACAGCCGACGCTTCGCTCACGTGGAGCGCTGAAGCAGCGAGGGGCGTCTGTGAAAACGCGTCCAAATTCTCAAATCTGCGAGCGAGAGGAGACCGGTTCCCTGTCGTTCTGATCGCCGTTCCCTGTTTGTTGCCACGGCGCCGCGCGGTCCAGCTTGGACCTTGGTTTGGCTTCGCTCTGGCCTTGGGTGGTCCGGGGAGGGGGGGAAGTCGTTTTACACCGTCTCTCCAGGGGTTTCTCCCTGAAGGCAGATTCACCTTTTTGCGTCTTTCATCACGCCCCCCCTCCTCTTTGCTCCAACCCCTCTATCGCCGATCCCCTCTCCCCCCTCCTCTTTTTTTGGTCTTGTTTTTCTCACTCCTGTCCTCCCATTGCACCGGCATAATCTCACCCCAGAAACCATTCCAGGGATCTTTTGTAAAAGCAGCAGCAGTACATGAATTTTACATGGGCTGCACACAGCCTTCTGTCAATACTCCCACTGACCGCGGCGTGCTCCAATGCTCGCCCGGTGCGCGCGCACGCACACACACACAGGCGCGCCCTGGCCGCTCGCATGCACTCACGCAACCCAGCGTGACCCCCTTTAAGTCCACGCGCGCACAAATACAGACTTTTACGATTCTCCTTCTCCGCCGAATATTGAAGCGCGTGGCGTATTCAGAGCGCAAGATGAAACGCCTCAGATCAAAGATGCTCTGATGGCTGCCTGATGTTTTATTGATCATAAACCATGTTAAGTATTTTCAAGGGGGCGAATATTAGCTGCACATTTTATTTATTTCTGGTGAAGTTTGGGAATGTTTTCTTTTCTTTTTTTTTAATGCCAAAGCACTCAGCAGCTCTGACAGCTGAGATGATGCTCTTAATGTGACACTTTAAAGGGAAAAAAAACTTCCCCCCCCGCCCCCCCCACACACACACACATCCTCCTCCTCCTCCTCCCCTGCTCTTCTTATGGGTTTTGGACAGTTGGGTTCTGCGGTTTTTTCGGGGCATAAACAAACTCCATCAAACGGCGCCAACAAGAAAGGCGAGACAAAGTCTCTGAGATGCTTCCGCTCGCCACGCGAGAGTGACGACTGTGACCACACGCAGAGACGCATTGGTGTTTGATGTGGTGGTGGGAGTGGGGGTGGAGGGGATGAGTACGTTTTTTGCTAGAGCACGACAGCAAATGTTGTCCCATAAAGGTCAGGAAGTTTGGACAAAATTGTTTGGGGTATGTACAGTTTACATGAACAAGTGAATGAAGACTAACTAATCGGGGAACCAGCACTTTTGGCGTTCGCACTGCCTTTCGCCACCCACAGGAACGTTTGCAGGGTTTCTCCCGATAGCCCTGAACAACCCCCCTACCCCCCCGCCCAGAGCAGCGAAGGACAGGCAACCTCGCTGAGAGTTTCCTCTGGCATTGGGCTGCGCGTGCCCGGGCGGGGCTGCGGTTCCTCCGGGACCTGGTCTGGATGGAGAAAAGCATCGCCGAGGAACGGAACGGATTCCTGCCCCCAAGGCCCCCGCGAGTCCGGCGGGTCCAGTATTGAGTTTGCCTGGTCCTAATTGTATATAGATTACTGTGGGTTCTCTAAATGTTTAATGTTCCCATCGGACTCCCCCGATCAATGTTTGTCTTTCACACTATATACTGTCTCTTGAAGTTAAAACACAACTTCTCCAAGTAATCACACCAGGGCTACCGACCATCCACGATGAATACTCTGAGTTCTTCATGATTTGAAACAATTCTGTTCCAACTAACTTAAGTTTTGTAAGTTCATTTATTCCAAAAGTTAATGCGTTTTCCTTTGAAGTACTGGGGAGACACTGCTGTCGCAGACCACATGACGTCTCGTGCCCGTCATCCTAATCGACACCAGCGCTAGCGTCCTCAAGAGCCACACTCCCATGGTGCACTTCAGTGAGCTTACTTCAGGTTCAGTGTAAGGGTTGCCTGGACTCTACGGTATGTTGTGCCGAAATGCATCATGGGAGTTTGTGTTTTACAGTTAGTGTAGTGCACGTTGGTGTGGTAAAGTTGTTAATATTTGTGCTTTGCGGTGGGTTTTCTGTAGTTGTTCATTCACGTTTGCAGTCAGAAGTGATGACGCATGCTAGCAAAAGTCAATTGGACTACAATTTTGAACACGCTAACAGAACCTGTTGTCCAAACAGTGAAAGCAACGCTTAGCATTCATCCCCACCACAGTAAACTGAGGCGGAGTAAAAGTTGGAGAGTGGCTCGTTGCTTCTTGCTGAGGTGCAGGAAGCAGACACCTCCAAATTGGAGGGGGGGGGGGGAGGGGGGGAGGCCCGAGGTTAATAAAACTGAACCAGAACTGTGGAAGTCCTGCTGTTTCATCAGGCTAACCCTTATTTTTTTTTGCTCTCCTCGCTCGCTCCCGACGTGAAAGAGAATCCAATCTACAGCCGAGGAGCCGTGTCAAAAGATGAGGCGAGTGTTGTACCTGCCTTTTACTTTAATGCAATCAAGAAGATAAAGGCCAGCGTGGATTACATTATCAAGATGAACAGTTGCCATTTTGTTGTCTTCCCAAATCACCTCCATTCTTTCATTAGACGAGATGTTTGGTTTCGCCTCGTGCAGCAGGTGATTTCATGTAAATTTCATGACATTTCCTTTTGAAAACAGAACAGCCTCCATGTCGACATCCTTCCACTTTGCAGTTTCTTTTCTTCTTCGGTCCTGGTACACAACAGTGGGATAATACATACACATCTGTCTTCCGATACTGAACATTCTTTAAAACAACAATTAAAGTCCAGAAAAAGCATGCAAAAGCATCTCTAAATGCTACCAGCCCCCCCCCCCCCACACACACACACACACACACACACACAGATACATGTCGTGTGTATGCAAGTGTGTTCGATAGGTGGGGCTGCCAGAGTTTTGTTGCCACTGAATATTCTATGAAGCACGAAGAGTGTACGATTGTACAAAGTGTGAGTATGAGAGCAGTATTGGATCAGTACCTAATACGTATTGGGTCAGTACTGGATTAGTATCCACAGTACTAGCTACTTAGTGTCAGATTAAGGAGATTAGTTAATGGTTTTGAACATCACTCATTTACAGCTGCACATCACATCGCTCAGCATGTTCAAGGAATCTGAGGACTTTTTAAGGGACAATTTGGGTTTGAGGGAAAATAAAGGGTGAATAACAACTATAAGGTGTCACTTTAAAAAGTTCCTATGGTGGAAAAAGAGGTTGTGAAGCTATAATCTAGTCCTCCTTGTAATGAAGTAGGCCTGGAACCGCCTCAGCCAAGCGCCCGTTTTGACTGCGGGCAGCCGCATCACCATCACATGCGTGTAATCCTGAAGGGATCTGTCAATAAAAACTGCTCACAGGAGTCAGACTGCTGCGCTCCATCTCAACAGCCCCCACCCCCACCCCCCACCCCCCGAATCCATCCATCTGACTGTGTGGGAGCCCGCCGCATCCAGCGAATACAAACATGCCATGATTTCATAAAAAGCAAACAGCTCGCTGCTCATTGCTCATTATCTCGGCTTTCATTCCTCCCCCCCCCCTGTCAGTCAAGACTCGGGTCTTTTTTTTTTTCCTCCTCTTTTATGACCGCCTGTCCCCCCCCCCCCGATTCTCCACCCTTCTTTTTTTTTTTTGTTTTAATTTTGGAGAAATTCAGCAGCCTTTCCTCGAACGATAGCGATAAGTATGAGAATAAATAGCTGTCCAATACCTTATCTCTGCCTTTCGTTCTCTGTCATTTCCTCAGATTGTCCTCCTTCATTCCAACCCCCCCTCCTTCTAACACCCAGAACTCTTCCTCCTCTATATTGCACCTGCCTCTCAAATGCTTTAGTTATCTCAGGAGTCCTCTTTATCCCCCCCCCCCACCTCACTGTCTATCGCTATCTCGCCTCCCCTCTTGCTGTCGTCTTTTTTTTTCTTTCTTTCTTTTGACAGAGGCGTATCGCCGCGGCGACGTGGCTCTCAATCTCCGTGAAGCTCCGTTGTCACGCAGCCGGGGGGGTTGTGGTGGAGTTCAGCCGTGGTGGAGCGGCCTCCGCCGGGTTCCAGACGCCTCCCGGTCTTCCGTTTGATGCCCGGGGGCGCCGTCCCGCAAGGTGGTGGGGGGGACGCCTCCTCCTCTACTCACACCCTGCTTCCTTTAATGACGGTTCCTACACACACACACACACACACACACACACACACACACACACACACACACACACACACACACACGAAGCCCAGCGCTACATCCCAAAGCTATTAGTTCCTGACAGCATCTTCCATTCAGTTCTGTCTGTCCCCCCCCACCCACCCACCCCCACCCCACCACCACCACACACACACACATACAACTCTTGGGGCTCGCCTTTCTGCACGGCACGCCGCACCCCTTTAATAGCTTTCCGCGCTGCAATCTAGCCGCCCGCCCGTCGAGTCAATTGGGTGTATTATATTCGTAATTGGAGGCTATTGATTGACAGACTCGGAATGTGTCGCTGGACAAAAAAAGCGGAGGAGCTTCCAGCTAAGAAAGAGAGAGAGAGAGAGAGAGAAAGCAAAGCAACAAAGGGTTTTTGGTGGGGTTTTTTTCTTTCCTGGAGCCGCAATTGGCTGGAGCACAGACACACGGACTCACACACGTACACACACCTGCTGACAGTTGCCAAAACGAGGCTTAAAAAGAAGCCCAAGCGGAGTCTCCGGTCCCAAGGTCATTCCATCAAGTGAGGATCAGAAATTGACTGTGAGACAGGAGGGGGGAGAGATGTGTTCCGGCAGACACCACTGTACAGGAAAAGATGGCTTAGCAACCTCTCGGTATGCTCGGTCGGTCGCCTGTTATGTGCTGTGTAAAGGAATTTGTTGTCGAGCCAGACTTACCTGCCTCTTTGAGCTCGAGCGAGAGAGCAAGACAGAGAGAGAGAGAGCGAGGGAAGGAGAAAGTGCGTGTTTGTGTGCCGTATTTGGTAATTTCCAAAGCGGGCCTCATAAAAGTGTCACAACTTTACGCTAAACGACTCTGACGCCTCGTCGTCGCGCTCCCATCCATCCCCCGCGCTTTAATCAAGATCCATCGCTCCCGGGGGTGTCACTTGTGTCCGTGGGGCGCGCGGCGGCGTCTGTGTGTGTTTGCGAGGACATCAGCTTGAATTAGTGCTCGTCACATCATTAATTCCGGATCTTCAATTATACGGCCCCTTTTGATCAACGGTCGGGGGCGGGGGCTTTCTGTGTGTGTGTGTGTGTGTGTGTGTGTGTGTGTGTGTGTGTGTGTGTGTGTGTGTGTGTGTGTGAGAGCGAGTGTGATTTTCTTCGCAAGGTCAGGCCTGGCTGGAGGTCGAGCGGATAGATGACTGGGACTGAAAAGGGGGAGGAAATATGGCGGGGCGATTGTGAAATTGCTTGAAAAATGGCCTTGGATCCACACAGCACACACACGCACACACGCACACACACACACACATACACACACACACACACAAAAGGCCGACCGGTGCTTTATTAAACACATAGGTTCTGATGTTGGGCAGGTTCACCTTGCACTGATACTGACGGGCTGTAATTAGTCTGGGCGATATCTCGAGATGACTTGATCATGTGCAGTGTCAGTGCAAGTGGATACGCTCGTATTTTTAGACCGAAGCCGTCGGGACCGCTCGGCGGGTGTTGTGCGGTCAGATGCCAGACTGATGAGAGAGTCGAAATCGTGTCCGGCTGAATGCGACAGTTGTCTCTAAAAAAATTGCCTCCTAAAGTCGATTTCTCGAATCATGAGGAGGTTGTTCTACTTACTTTCTTTCATAACAGTTCGCCAGACCAGGGTCAAGCTTAACGCAGCTGCCCCACCGACGATGGCAGGCTGCATGCTAGCTAGGCTCCTCCAAGAAAGTGTGCGAGGAATGCCAAAGTCTGCCGAACAGCCAGCTCCGGTAAGATTTGGAAAGTCACGAGCCGTGATTAATAGCTGGCCGCCGGACTGGTGAAGTGAATGAACCAGGACCGAAACCCCACCAACTCCCAAACTCCATCAGAACTCCACCATTATTGGTCGGCGTCGTCCTCCAAACCGGCACCATGTGAGACATGAAGAGGCTCGATTACGAATCTGCAAGAGCAGCTGAACACATGGCGGGAGTGAAACCACAGTTCCCCCCCGTATCGGGGGGGGGGGGTCCCTGAGGTGGGAATGTCTCATCAGATCCAGTCTCGAGAAGTATGTCAGTTATAGATTACGAGGAGTATGACTCAAAATGGCAAGTTTAATCAGCAGTGATTCAGATTGAAGCTTAAAAGCGATCAAGAGCTTCTTATATGGAGAAAAATGTACAATGGCGCCTAATCACCATTTCACATTGAGTGTGTTTTGTTCTTTCAAAGATGATGTCCTCTACTTCCAAGGTTCTGATATCTTATGGGCACATGGAACACTCCTACCAAAGGACCACCGTGCTGTTCCAGCGAGGCCGTCGCTTATCTACATTCAGAATGCAGGCCGAGGTCACGATTCGCCAGGGAACAGACACAACCCAAACAATAAAGCACAAGAGAGGAAGAGAAGGCAGCCCCTGGTCGGCACAGTGAGAGAAATTGCCACGAACTGTCAACACGGAAACGAGGTCGGGTAAGAGTGGGGGGGGGGGGGTCAGCGGTGAAGTGCAGGGGCTGGTGGGTGTCTTTAGTGCCGCAGCCAAATTAGCCAGAGGCCCTGCAGAGGTGGCCGGGCTCCCTCTGGCCCCAATTGATCTCGCTCCCTTTTGGGCTGACACATCACCAGAAATTGCCTGTGTTAGCGATTCAGCCTCTGGGAAAAAAAAGGTTGCTAGTTAGCCGCTCCAGGTGGCAGGGTGGGGGTAGGAGTAAGGGGTAGTGGTGGTGGTGGTGGTGGTGGTGGGGAGAGGGAGGGGGAACCAGCGAGTCCACACAACAGAAACAGGGACGAGTCAGCCAATCACTAGGCAAGAACACACAGCTTCATTTCCTGCCTGGTTGCTGCCTTTTGGATTGATATGAAACAAGCCAAAAAGCTGAAGAATTAGCCTGAGCGCGCTCAAATGGAGCCGAATGTTTGCTGCAAAGACTAAAAACGGCATTTCTTTTGCATCAAACTGTGGTAGCAGCGTTGTTCACAGTCGTCCAAACTATCAGACTGAGAAGACGTTCATTTAACGTGTCTCATTCAAGTACTTTTCCTCCCGATTAACAACATCTTAAACATTTCACAGCCTCCGGTGACGTGATTGGACGTGATTTCCAATCGACTCTTTTTTTCTGCCCAATCAAACTGAATATTTCACCCGCGGAGGCGGGGGACCGTCAACAAAACGTGGCGTTGAATGTTCACGCGAATGTCGTGCCGTCGGTCTGGTTGTGTAAACAGGTGCGCGTTTTTCAATACATAAAAAAAGGGAGTCCGGCGGCCGGATCCATACTATGAGTGATGGCAGCGAGACGGTGCGTTTCATCAACCTTTCACATGAAAGTGCTGGACGTAATGAGACGACGGCTGCTCTTTGAAACCTCCCACAGCAGCCGCTCCCCCTCTAGCTTTTGATCCGCGCCCGCGCCGTCTGCGGGGAGAAGGTGCGTTTGCTTCGGCGAGCGCGCGAGACGGCGGGGTGGAATGTGCCGAAGAGAGAGAGTGAGAGAGAGAGAGAGAGAGAGGGAAAATAAAGAAGTGGCTGGAGAGTCTCACCCTCGCCTCTTCTCACTCCTTCGCCACGGGAACGCTGCTCAAGACTCGAGCACCTCTCAGTTTTCGTCAAGTTTGTTCTCGCTACCATCACCCACGACTCCTGCTTGCTGTTTCCCAAACTCGGTGTTGAGCTTCAGGGGGATGTAACGCAGCGAAGGCAGGGGGGTTAAAGGAATAGTACACCCAAACAATGATGTACCTTCATTTTCTACTCACCTCCATGCTGAACAACGTTCACCATGCGTTATCGGAACAGCTGTTCAGATAACACAAGCATACACAAGCAGCATGAGTTCTTCTTCTGTGCTTGCATTACAGTGGACTCTTGAACGCTCCCCCTCAGCTGGTGACGTCTGCCGCGGTGTCCGGAAGTTTTGTGAACTCGCAGGAGTGCAGCTATTTACAGCTGTTTAGGCTCTAAAAACATTCTAAATGATTTCGTGTGAGTCAATAATGGACGGTCCCCACTCAGGACACTTGGATTACATTGGACGAGCAGTATGGAGGAATATTGACAC
>JAUESF010000051.1:13529912-13548854 GCA_032274765.1 Malacoctenus tetranemus
CCCCCCCCCCCCCCCCCCACGGGTGATCAAACCGCCACTGGTAGGCTGTTCAATCATCTCAGGGAAAAAGCCAGGCACATCAAATCATCGGCTTTGCTTATGTGTTGAGTGTCGAGTTTCAAACATCCTCACATACACGCACAAAACTGACCATTTCTGTCCAATCAGAGTGTTTATTAGACCCGAAGAAGGAAGGGCATCTGGCATCAAGACTGCTCCCGCATAACTTACCCCATTAATAAGGGAGCAGCCTAAAGATGCCTGCATGAAATATTCATCACAAATTACTGTGAAGGGAAAAAAAAAAAAGTCAAAGTACGAGCAAAGATGGAGATGTGAGTCGCGTCTACTTGTGAACTGGAAGGCTCAGCTAGCATCCCTCATTAGCGCCCAGTCAGGGATCGTGTTAAGGAGTCAACCCCGGCTCTCCGCCCCCAAAAGGCGAGAGGAGGAGGCCAGAGGAGAAGTGTGTGTGTGTGGAGAGGTGGGCACAAGGTGGAACCCCCCCTCCCCTTGAGGTGATGTTTTTTTTGGAAATTCCAGTCACACACAGCTCCTTTGAAACATGAAATTCTGAGTACAAAATGATCGGCAGACGATTTAGGAGGATCGTGAGGCTTCCCCAGCTACTTGTGCCTCATGTGTAGCGGTCACATGACCGATTTAACCAATGCATCACACATGGTTACATTCTAAACTGTCCTCAGGGCATCAAAAGTGATCAAAAGCAAGAACAGCTGCACTTGCGACGAGGCAAGTTTTTTTTCCCCCCACAAAAGTCTTTCGCAGATATCAAAGAGTTCAGGTGATTCCCCAGAAGAAACTCCAGAAGTTGTCGAAGGTCAAGAACAGAACAGAGGCCAACGGAAAGAGCTTCAGGCCAAGCTGGAACGAAGCTACGTGCTGCTCTCGGGCTGCGACCGCGCACCAGACGCTGCCCGGGCCCACGCCCGAGGAGGAGAACCTTCTGGAAGACTCCTACTTTCTCACTCTTTATACCTGTGGGTCCGTCAGACCCCAGACCAGTGTCAGGTGGCTCCATTGTACCACCCGTTTTTTTCCTTCATTCCACTTCTGATTACAGGTTTTCCTCGAAAAGAGCAATCTGTTGATGTCTTTTCCAACTTTCAGCCTGAACTTTCTCACTTCAGTAATTTTTTTCTTTTTTGCTAATTTCCATGCAAGTTAATTGTGCAAATATCTCCAGAACCCACCTTGAAGTAACCCCCTCCTCCCTGACATTTCTTTTTTTTTGTGTGTGTGTGCGTGGTTAATTTCGTACCTGGGGATGTTCGCCGTTTGAATGAGTTTTGCATTGTTTGACCTTCGACGCACGCGCGCTTCGTCGCGGCTCGGCTCCGGCGCTCCGCCGTGCCATATGGCTGCGAATGATCAAAGATCCTATATTTGACTTTGAGATTCCTCTGGAGGAAAAGTGGCGCCCGCATCCAAGAGGAACTCGCATTAAAACGTCTCCGGCTGAATCTAATTGCTCCCCAGCTCCCCCTCATTTCTTTAAGATGGAGCTTCTGCCATGCTGTTGGTGTGCGGGGGGATCGGAGGGTGTACGACGGGAAAAGGGGGAGAGAAAAAGAGAGAGAAAGAGAGAGAGAGAGCAAAGCCCTGAGGAATATTGGCCCGATGGTACGGTGGTTATTACATCCCTTAATAAGAGGCTGAATCCACAGGCGCACAAGGGGCTGGGTGGAGGGGGAGAGGGACCGAAACTCAGAGGGGAATAAATATTCTCGTCTTTAAAGACGATTTCATCTGCCACCATAAAGAGCGATAAAGTAGGGCTATCTATTAAAAGAATCAAGTATAATTCAGCGACAACATCAGACCGTAAAGGGAAAAAAAAACGATTAATTAAGTGATTACGAGAACAAACTGGCGCAAAGAGACAGGGCCAGAGAGTCCTTCCCGGTGAAACGGAACGCCGGGATCCATCCCACCAAAGGGGGGGGGCTATCGAAGACATGGCAACCCGTCCGCCGAATCACAACAGAGGGGCCGACAAAATTGAGATAACGAATCCGGCAGTCGTCGCAAATTGAATAATGCAGCCGGCCTCCTGATTGGCAAACTTTGGGCTCGAGCGTTGCCCCCCCCCCCCCACCACCCACCACCCACCACCCACACGCTCTGCCAAGCCTGCGTTTCCCCAACCAGGCCACGGGAACATCTGAGGCAACATGCAAACGCGCCTCGGCGCTCAGGTAGCTGGCGTTTGATCGGATTTTCAAATTAGCTGCCTCGCGTTTTTTTTCCCCCCTCCACCCCCTTTGAGGAGGAAAAAAAAAGTCACTGTAGCTGGCAAATTACCGCAGTGTTGAAAGGAAGTGGGGGTTTGGATTAAAACCTTAGGGAGGTTGTATTTCTGTAAGAGCCCGAATGAAAGCGGGGGGGGAGGGGGGGAGCGCGCGCTTGATCTTCTTACGTTACATAGTTAGAATTGTCCTGGCAAGGGAGTGCAAGAGTAAACATCTACATCCCAATCAGTCATCAAACACAAGAAATCAATAGCTCTGATCACTCGGAGATCCTGTTTTCCGGCTTGCGTCTGCTGCCCGTTGGCCTGATCAGACACGTTGCCGGCGTGCTGAGTAGTTGGTTTGTCCTTCTGAGCCACCTTACGCCCCGTCGCGTCCACGCCGAGGGGCTCCGGGGTATGTCATCGCCGTGGCGTCGCGTGCACACGGAAATTGTCCCGCAGTGGACAAAGTCTGGGGACGCCCTCAGTCTGCGTCTGTGCAGGCAGGCGGTCCAAAATGGGACAAAAATGTCCATAAAAGTGTGTCAATATTCCTCCATACTGTTCGTCCAATGTAATCCAAGTGTCCTGAGTGGGGACTGTCCATAATTGACTCACAACGAAATCATTTGGAATGTTTTTAGAGCCTAAACAGCTGTAAAAAACTGCGAGCCTGCCAGTTCACAACACTTCGGACACCGCGGCAGACCTCACCAGCTGAGAGGGTGCGTTCAAGAGTCCGCTGTTCCGATAACGCAAGCATAGAAAAAGAACTCCCACTGTTTGTGTTTACATTCTGCTGTGAGCCAGACTAGCACGAGGTTAGCGTCTCTTAGAGTTGGAAAAAGCTGCTGATTAGTCATTTTCACCGTGAAATTAAGAAGATGGTTCGAGTGTGTTCATTTTCGCAGCAATGGACTCTTGAATGCTCCCTCTCAGCTGGTGAGGTCTGCCGCGGTATCCAGAAGTTTTGTGAACTCGCAGGCTTGCAGTTATTTACAGCTGTTCAGGCTCCAAAAACATTTGAAATGATTTTGTTGTGAGTCAATTATGGACGGTCCCCACTCAGGACTATTGTACTATTCCTTTAAACCAGCCAGGCTCTTTTGCCTTGACCTAAATTCTGCCGTTTGGGGGTGCCTGAACCTGCGCGTCGTTACGAGTGCGAGAGCTCAGAGAGCTGCGATTAAATCTGGGAGGGCTGGAAAAAACTGGAACAGCGAGTGAATAATTCTATCTTTAGTCCAAATCATCTCAACATAAACAGCATAAAAATGTGACATCGCATTAAAAATGCAGCGCCTTGCGAGATGAAAGCGCTGCGCGGTGACAAAACTGAAGTCTGGCTGATGGGTTTTCCTTTTTTTGTTGATGTTTTTAACTGGACAACCTTGAATTTATTTATTTTTTTTGCCACGATCTTTTCCTCTCTTCATCACTACAGATGGCATATAAAGTGGAATTTTTTATTGCTGTGTAAACAGACTTTGCTGTGGTTCTGTCTGTTTAGTTGAAGAATAAAAACAAAGGCTCCGATGAAGTCTTCACCGAGGAAACCGAAGGAAAACGTCGGGTTTTCAGGATCGACGTGTGTCACGCGATCGGAAACACAACACAACCTACCTGAAACTGTGGCTAACTCACCTTAGCCACGATAACACAACGGTGAGACCTTTGTTTTCCATCCAGTGGCGACAATCTGAGATCATTAGTTAACAAGAACTTGAGCAACGATCCCAAATATCAAAGATTTGTTTGATAAATGCCTTATCCCCCCCCCTCAAAGCTGTAATCAAAACTTATTCTTATGAATGTAATGAGGCAAAACTGCGAATAGCAAATGCTTGCGAGACACACAGACGCACACACAGATGCACATGAAAGAAGGGAAAGAGAGAAAGATCACACACACACACACACACACACAAACACACGCACACACACGCACACACACACGCACCGTTGAGGAGGATCTTGTGTGTCGAGGCTGCCAAGTGCTCACCCGTAATTAGGTGGTGATGTAGTGGCTTTTGTTCTCTCTGATTAATTACCAGGAGCTTCCCCAGTATATGGAAACAGCCAATTAACTCTATTTAGGTTTTTCTTCAATTGCCCGGGTGGTACGTGCCAAAGGTCAGCAGGGGCCGCGCTCGGTTCAGCAAGAACACAGGGGCACAACAGAGGCCGTTTTCACAGCCCCTCAAAAAAAAAAGGCACCGACACTATTTGGTAACCCGCTCATAATCACTGATGGCACTTTTCCAATAGTGCCCTATCCTGTTTCACAGCATCTCTATTCATAGCAGTTACCAGATCCTTTTTTTTAGGAACTGTTCGGCCAGAGTTCCCTGCAGGCCAACGTGACGCATGGAATGTTATCTCTGTTAAAGGGACAAAACGGAAGGTAAACACAGCAGCCAATAAAGCTTCAGGCATGCTGTTGGTTTAAGGCTAAAGTGTCGCCCATATCAAGTCGCACCTATAAAATTGCCTCAATGTCCTTCATTGTTGCAGTGTGTGTCCTGTGAGAGTGAGGAGCACCGTTGCCTGGGAGGAGCTCAGGGTAGAGCGACTGAGGTAGTTCCAGCTTCTATGTAGGATGTTGTTCTTTTTCCACGTGAACCATCATGAGTGGGCAAAAGTGACCATGGAAAGTTTTTTTTTTTAAACAGCCGAGACGCCGTCTCACCACACACGGTTCAGGAGCACACAGCCAATTAAGTGAGACCCCCTGTCAAGACTCATTGTTTATCCCTGCCATTACCGTAAAAGCCAATTGTCTGCACGTCTGACACTTGTTAGGACAACAAGTCGAATCCTGGGCAAAAGTACGAACGCTCAAAACAAGGAGGACTCTCGATTTTATCCACTTGCATTTTTTTGTTGGTGTCCTGTCAGGCAGCATTACGGCCGCGGGGGGGGCTGACCGGACTCGAGGAGCGGCCCTTCCTTTTTTTGTTTTTCTTTCGGTGTTAATTAGATAGATTTACTGCGGGAAGGTGATCGTTGGCGGACCGAGATGATCAGACTGCTGTCAGGGTCAGTGCCGGTGTTATTTACAGGAATGTGTGTGTGCATGTGTGTGTGTGTGCGGTGCTCTCTCTCTCTCCTCGTTTCACCAGCCGCACCCGTGCAGCACCGCAGTGCACCCGGGCCTCCTCGTTACCTCCTCCCTCCCAATCACCAGTTGGATTTATGGCTGCCGCGGGGGGGGGGTCGAGAGACGGCAAGAACCCCCCCCTCCAGCAAGGTAGTTAGGTGCCCCCGACACATCGGCCGCCAGACACATCACCTTTATAGGCACTCCTTTCACCATCCACCCCACCACCCACCCCCACCCCCCCTCCAGTCCACGCCGAGCCCACCGCAGCCCGCCTCGATATTCCCGACATCACAAAGCTTTAATTGAAGGAGCTCGGCCGAGCCCAACCAGACAGGCGCTATTTTTAGAGAGGCAAGGAGAAAGGTGTGTGAAGCTGCTGGGACGTCGCCCGCTTTTCCTGCCTGGAATCGAACGCGTTCGGAGAAACATGACGCGCAGAACATCATTCCGCACAAATGCTTTCAATTTCAGTGACTCTGTGCGTTCGTGAGTCTCAATCGCGGAACGTCAACAGAGGTGGAGAAAAGTGAGAAAATCCTTTCTTTTTTCCAGTGACGTCGTCCGATAAGAAACGCTGATTCTCTAATGCAGTGGTTCTCAAACTTTTTTCAGTGATGTACCCCCTTAAAAATATATTTTTAGTCAAGTAGGAAGGAAAAAGAGGTACAGTGCTGTAAAATCACTGTCTGATTTATTAAAGCCAAACAACTTATATCAGTGACCCTGACAAATACATCCATATTGCCTTCTTTTTCACTTTATCTGTACTTTCAGCAGCATTGCTGCTACGCTTTAGCCACGTCTCCATAGTTACAGTGTAATCATGATAACGACAGGTCGTTGACGAGTGCGCTGGGTCCGTGGATCAAACTAACTTGGTGGGGGGGAGGGGTCCGCTTTATTTTAAAGGATATTGAAACTAAATACTGAATATATAATTCAGTGCATGAACACACATTTATATTTTATCGAATTTTTAACAAATTTTTTTTCCCAAGACTTATTATGAGGAGCCTACTAATTTTTTAAAGATATTTTGAAAAGCTTCAGGTACCCCCTGCAGTACCTCCACGTACCCCCAGGAGTACGCGTATCCCCATTTGAGAACCACTGCTCCAATGGGTCGTGCATTCAGTCCTTTTTGATGGTTGGCGTTACATGACTAGATTATGGCGTTATAGTTATAAGTACCATGAATAAAAGGCAATTTTTGGGGGTTATTTTGTTTTATTTTCAAAGTATTCGCCCAACTTAATTATTTGAGTTCACTATTCTAATTGAAATGTACTTGAAATTGTTTGATTGGAACAAAAAAACCTGAGAAAGACACGATCTCGCTCTTGATTTGTGTCGTTATTGAAAGTTTCGCACATATTTCCGATCGATTCGCTCGTCTACCAAACTCCCATTTAGCCGACACGCGTCGTTCCTCGTCTGATTCGATTACATCGGCGGCAAATTAGATCGCCGGTCTGAAAGCACTGTTGCTGCACTCGTGGCGGTGGGAATAGAGACACAGGAGAAACTCCCTTGATAGTCAAGGACTTTAAAGCCCCTTTGCTGCTGTGTCTGTCTCACTTATAAGGAACCTAATAATAAAGATACATCCTCCAATCGCGACAGCTGGCCGTATCACAGGTAAATAAAGGCGCTTGGAGCTAATAGGGCTTATTGAGCTGCTTCGATTGGGGCCTGAAATTGGCTTATGGGGCTCCTGGAGTGTTGAGGAAGTCCTCCGAAGCCACGTGTTCATCAATTACAGCGCGTGTACAATAATTGTGCCATATTGATCTCTTTGCTGCACCTACTCGGCTGGCATGCGTAAGTGTCTTTTTGTTTTTCTGATGCAAGAGCCTCTCTCTCTTTCTCTCTCCACCTCCGCCTCTCTCCGTGTCGTTCCTTGGCGCCTCCAACCCCGTGTCACACGCCGCCGTCGCCACCTCAGCCCACACCGGTGACATCGCCAGGCCTCGTTTTGTACTCGGGGTGGTAATTCGTCCCGCTTGATGAGCCATCCCGTTGAAGAGCGAGCGCCGCACAATGGATTGGATGCACATGAAGGAGGCAGGGTGTGGGGGGGAAGGGGGTCCCCGAAGGATATTTAGTCGGGGTGCGCATTAGGGACGCAGCGCTTTGATTTTCTGCTTTAGCGCCGGAGCCAATACCACCCCCCCTTTGCTTAAGTGGACGGGAGATTGTTCGCAGTGTAGCTCGTTGGCTCCGAGTGAACCGCGGAGTTGCTCTAACTTTAAAAGCGTGCGTGTTTTTTGGAATCGGGTCGACGCTGCAGCTTGGAGTTCTTTGAGTGATTTCTGTTCGTCTTCATCGTTTCTCTGACACTTTCTTTTTCTTTTCCTCCACACTCCACAGGTATACGTAGCCTCGCACTCGCCACTCTGGTCAGTCCAAGGATGTATGCAATCGAGTGCACTCCCGACTCTTTGTTTACTTGTTTTTTTTTAATTCACGGATCGAAGCTTTGAGAAGAAAGTGCAGCCACGCAGTTGCAACTGAATACCAGGAAAGCCGTGGTGACATTCTCTTGCAGTTTGACATCTTTGAAGCGTTTAATTAACACCGCTCTTTATTTATCCGCACCATCTACATTAAAAAAACAGGTCTCTCTCGTGTCAAACGAGACCTGCGCGTCTCCATGGAGCTACCTGCCGCACAACAAGGTTAAATAGGAAAAAAAAAAAACGCACCGTATTCTTATTTAGATCGGTCCCGCGCTTTTCAGCTACGTCGAAGCTATTCTGAGCTTTCAGGAAGGCTCGTGTTGCAGCGCTGCTTATTTTTTTTCTTAGCCTACGGAACCAATTCAATTAACCGGCTTGACGACCGAGGACATCTCCATGCTCGCAACGCTAGCGCGGGGGACCTGCAGGTCCTCCTTATCCACGCAGCACGTGGTTGGACGCCGCCTCCCAGGGAAGCTGTGCCATACGCTTCGAGAGCCACTTCTGCGAAGCGTCGATTATAAGCCTTTCAGAAGGGATCTGATTGGATTGTGGTTCCGGGCAATCGGGCTGTTATACCAGGGGGCTGCCGTGGCAGATACGTATCCCAACGCAAGCTGCTGTCGTATTCGCTCGGGAACCGTGTCACCGTTAGCTACAAATGTGTCTCACTCCCTCTTTTAATGCTGCAGGGTGAAAAAAAAAAGAAAAAAACTTACATTAGTATTCAAATAGTTCCCACAAATCTCCCCCCCCTCACACACACGCGAGTCGGATGATCGACTGATCCACGAGAGCGCTCGAGAATCACCTCCTCAGCATGTTACTTATCGGCCTCGCCACCTTGTAGATGTCGGGCAGCGAGCGAGAGAGGGCGGGAAGACGGGGCGAGCGGGAGAAAGCCCCCCCCCACCCCCCACCACCTCCTCTGCCCCAAGTCGTCTGATAAAAAAAAAGAAGGGGGGTGGAGGGATGGACAGCGCTGAATGGATTCTCAACACCATATTATGAAGACATATCTCCTTCTCCCCCCCCCGTTCTCAGCCTCACATGCGCCGACAGGCCGCCCTCCTCCCCGCGGCGTTATCTCCCTCGCCCCTTTATTACTCCCGCACAAAGCGCTCGGCACCCACGATTCGCAGATGTTCTCTCTCTCTCTCTCTTTTCGCCCCACGGGCGGCTCTGACCACATTCAGCAAAATTAGCCCCTACCCCCTCCCTCCTCCTCGCCCGCCTCCTCCTCCCTATTATCATATTTGCTCTAATTGAATTAAGGAGCGGCTCAATCGGCCGCGTTTGCGCGATTAAACGAGCGCCGAGGAAAAAAAACCAAACCGCTTCTGATGCTTTGTGCCGAGTCTTTCATTCTGCAAACACGGCGTTTTAATCTTTGCGTGGTAGGTATTTGTGTGTGTGTGTGTGTGTGTGTGTGTGCTAAAAGTTTGTTTTTTTCCCTTTCTTTCTTGTTGTTTTGTTGCAGATTCCAACCTGCAGAGATCTGAGTCCCGCTTGATGTGTTTGTCACGGAAAGACTGCCAGGAGCATGATGCAGAACAGGGCAGACATTTGCCTGTGAACCCCCCACCCCCACCCCCACCACCCCTCTTCTACTGGATACACTACCGTCCCCCCCCCCCACAATTGAAAAAGGATTCCAGTGCCCAAATAGGTGGGGGATCTGTCGACGGCAATCTGTTTGAACTGTCACCAGACCGGCCTCGGAGGGAGACAAATACAATTGTCTCGGTCTGTAACTTCCTCTCAGATATAGGTTAAAAAAAACAACAACAAGTGCACTCAATCAGCCCGTTTGTTGTTGCAGCAAGAAACTCTGTTGGGCCTTAATATGCTATACGTGTCCTCCTCCACTGAACTACAGTTAAAAGCACATAAAGGTCTCTTACCCAAAAAAGAGATTTAGCTCAAGGGACTTCCTGGTTAAGTAAATAAAGGTTTGGGTGGTGGGGGGGGGGGGTGTTGGGGGTGGAAGGGGGGCGGGGTTTAAAAAATATTTCAAATTTGACAGAAATCTTGAGGGGCAAAAAAGTCAGCCTGTTAAGTTTGACGAGTTGTTACGGCTTCATAGCAGCGGCGCGCTTTGAGGGAGTGATGTAACTCCGCAGTCCTCCCGCTAACCTTAGCGAGTGCCTGGCTGGAATACAGAGTACCTGGTTAATCATAACAGGGAAGTGATGGGAGGGGGACGTACGGCTGCAACTGCAAATGTACAGTTTCAGCTGAAATCACTGGTATTTCAGTGCCGGAGAGCCACGCGAGGCCACAAGCCTCTGCGTTTGCCTTCGAAGCCGCCACAAAAGAGAGGAACTGGCCCCTGAATGCAGCACTGAAGAGGAAGCCGAAGGCTTCCCCCCATGGCTCCTAAACATAATCATGAGCGGTGACTCACGACCTGTTGTTGTTTCCTAAAGCCCACCCAAATGGTCTCAAGAACAATCGTGTTTACCTCTTCTTTCACCCTCTTCTATTGTCGTTTTGTCAGGATATTTCAGTGAAGCCAAACACCAGCCTGTCAAAATCTAATCTGGCTCACGAGGCCATTATGAGACACTGAGGATCTAACCATTTTAGTCAAGTGTGTGTGTGTTGGGCGGGGGGCGGGAATGTAACTCGTCGTTGCCAGGTAAAGGTAAACATTGTGGGACGTCACTGGTGCGGCCGACCTGTAATCGAGGTGGCCGCCCGTCACGCAGGCATGATCACTCGACCCCATAGTAGTGTCAGAGTAAAAGCACACCCCTAAAAAAAATGTTTGTACTCACTTTTTTTTTTTGTGAAACAAACAAAGAACAATCTGGAGTTTTCTGGTGTGGTTCCTTCCACTGCAGCACGGCAACTTAGCTTGAGGGCTATCTCTATCGACCTTAACCAGCGAAAAAAAAAACACAATCGATGTTCGTTAGGCTGAAGAATGGCTCTTCGCGCCAAAGGGTGGGGGGTGTCATTCGAAAGCAGTGGTTTGGAATGGACAATAAAAAGCGAGAGAGATAGAAAAAAAAGGCTATTCCTGCAATCTCAAGCAGACGCGGAATACAGCCGAGGCTTTTATTTTGAAGGCTCGTCATGGCGAGAGTGTGTTTCCAACAGGTTTATGTAAGGAGAGGCTTATGGCAGGGGACTGTCCAATGAATGGTGGCCCAACGTGCAGATTTCCAAGATACAAGCAAGCACGTCGAAGCATCCGAGGGGTAGTGATCGCCCTGTGAGGCCCGCTGGTCCTCCATAACTGGGGCTTTTTTCCTTCGGTCGGGTTAAAGATCCAGAGCGGTCTCCTCGAAACTGCTGACTCAGCGAACGCCAGTAATGGCCTCTAATGAGGTTGGAAGACGACGGTGTTCCTCTTTCAGAGTCTTCTCTTCCCTCTCAGTTTGCAGTGTTTTGGATAGGATGGTGGAGGGGTGGGGGGGTGGGGGGGGCAGGTATCGATCGCCGGATTTATTATGTCTCCATTAGGAAGTGGTGATGAGTGGGAGAGCGCGGCAGAATTGACCCTTCCCTTTGTACTTCAATTTTTAAAACCCTTCAGTTCTTCGCCTTGCTTGGCTCTTATGATTCCATTACAGAGGCAGCCTTTTACTCCGTGGCATTGACTAATGGATAGCCTTTGCTTCCGTGCAAAATGTAGGCTGCTGCATGATGTGCTCCAGCAGGCACAGAAATGAGAAAGGTAAAAAAAAAAAAAAGGACTCGTAAAGAGAGGGGCTGCGTGAAATCCCCCCGACTCGAGGGGAGGCCCCGCGAAACCGGGCCCTGGGAAGCGTTTGAACGTGAGACTCACATCGCACAAGTTGCTCCGGTGCGTTCCTGTCGCCGAGCGCCGTCTTCCGATTCACTCGCGCGCCGGCACACCTGCTTTGAGGCTGCGAGCTCGCGGCAGCCCACGAAACGCCGGGGGGGGCCGGCGTTCGCGGGGCTCCGCCGACCGATGCTCGGTCATAGCTGCTTGCAAATCGCGAACCGTGCGAGAGAATCTCAGTCGCGCTACGGTGGACTTGACCTCCTACACTCTCTTTTTTATTTGAACAGGGGAAAACAGCCAGCCCTGACAGCAGTGAACGCCTCGTTGCTTCTATTTAATTTGTACAACATTGCCCCCTAAAGTTTTTTTCTCTGGCGCATCTCCACCGGCCCCCTTGGGTGGAGGGGGGGGGGTTAGTTGGGGATGGGGTGAGGGCCCGAGTCAGAGGACAGTGCTGCATCACAATATAGTGCAGTAATTTACCACTGCTTGCTCCCAGCAAATTGACCATGGATGCACCTCACCTGTATTACTCTGTCACATTCAATTTGAGGGAAAACAAACCAGGGGTAGAGCCGGGGCCAGTCACATCGTGTTTTAAAAAAACAGAGGAGGGGGGGGGGATATGTAGATCCAAGGCGAATACAGGGATGTGAACCGTGTCAGGGCGGGGGAGGGGGAGAACACGGCGAGCAGTGAGCAAGCACAGGCTATGCAAACAGGGGCTGTTGGTCTCCATATTTAATGACTTGCATCCATGCCATCTCCAAGAGTGATACAAACACCCTGAGAGGCAATAATAATAATAATAATAATAATAATAATAATAATAATAATAATAATAATAATAATAATAATAATAACAATGGTGATATAAAAGTGAGGGTTCTATGTAAAGCACCGGCTGTGGCTCGAGTTTAAAGTGCTTTCAGTTCACTCGGCAGACCACGGCTTAATTGGATGCAGTGTATTGCACATCTACAGCTGGAGGTGTGTCATAAATTATTGTTTTCCCGTTAATGTTTGCAGGCTGCGAGGCAATTGGGATCTAACTGGCTTTAAATAAGACAAAGAAGGCAAATAATTCTGGAGTCATCAACTTTGTCTGCGAGCACACTTCGGTGTCGACTTTGAAAAGTCCTCGTCACTATTTGTAAGACGCTCTTGCGTATCATCCAGTGAGGATGTTTTTTTTTTTTTTTGGTTTCGCAGAAATTGTTTCGTTGGCCTGCAGCGCCCTCTGGTGACAGGGCGTTGGGGGGATATTTCTTGCAATTTCCGTCTCCGGCGGACATATTGCTTACTGGAGCAAATTCTGGAACAGCTAGAAAGTGGGAGAGGACTTCAAACTGATTTATACCTTCGCAGCTTCACACAGACAAATAGAATACGACACAATGGGTAAGCTCCCGTGCCGATTGGGAAGTGTCGCTCTGCGTTGAGGCGTTTAAGAGCAGCTCCGTGTCGATGATTATGAAATCCTCACCCTGTCAGTGTTGTTTAGCTAGTTAGGTAAGTCATTAGCTAGGATGCTAGCTCACGTTGCTACGTAGTTGGACAAAATACGATGCTACATCGTTTGTCTTTTGTTCAATGAATTGTCAACACGCTACTTGATGTCGGGACCATTTTCAGATGTCACGTTATACGTGTTGCCCTTTTCCATCCAGAGGAATCAACCATTTGTTGGGCAAGTTTCGGCCACTTAGCCTGCTGCTAATGATGTTAGCTCCGTGCCTTTCTTTATTTTTTGAAGCCAGCACATATTTTGTTTAGATTTTACGTTCGTGGCAGCCATGCCAATGCGATGTTCATGTTATTGTTGGTGTCATTAATTTTATATGTATTAAAAGTCCAATTTATTATCCAACGAAAAGTTCATAGCAGGTGCCCATGGAGCTGCTCGGGCTGAGCGCAATGCTAACGCTGGTCAATGTTTATATTCAACGTGGGGTTTTTTTCCGACTTTCAGCTGGATATGTTGCTATTGAATTAGAGAGAGACGTCATAATGCTGTATAAATACCTTCAAGCTACCTGGACTACCTCTAAAAAGTCCCAAACCTCTCTTCCTGCAGTCGTTTGCGCCCCTGTTAGCTGGGCTATGTTAGCGCTCTCGCTTAGCCTTGTTGTCCCCACCCGCACATCTATTTACGCATACAGCGTGAGTTCAGGTATTCGGCTGTTAATTCTTTGTTTGTATTGTCGGTAATGGTCAGCTCGATGTCACTTTAAAAAATATATACAAACACTGTTTACCGCAAACACTGGCGAAATGTGGCTGACACGATAGCTAGCACATTAGCCACATGTGACTGTGTGGGCCCCAGTGCTTTCCAGGCCAATCCTGTATATTGTGTTGACTGAATAATCTGTGTTGGTTACACACCCCGAGTGCCCTAACTGAAATCACGCCTGACACAGTTATTACTAATTCTTAATTGTGTTATACATCGTCGAATAAAGCACTGATTTATCTCCAAACTAAAAGGTTTCTCGATGAAAAGCTTCCTTCTGTGCATTCAGGAGTACACCATCCATTTTCCCCAACTATGGATTTGGTACTTAAAAAGGCACAAAACAAAAGTTTTGACGTCCTGTCAGAAACACGCATAAACATCAGGAGTCTGGGTTGGTACTGTTGCAGCATTGGGTCTCATTTGCCACTGCTGTAAGGGCCCCTGCACAGCGTCCCTGGCATTTCTCATGTGTAAGCAAACAAGCATCAGATGGGTGAGTTGATTTAAGGATAGCTCCAATTTGGTTCCGTGTCATTTAAAGACCCACAACCCCAAGTCGCTCACTCACTTTCATATTTTTCCCATTACTGTTTAGACCTCCTTCTTAATGTTTCCCTCATGGTTCACTAATTTCCTGTACAGAGTCGTGGTTTGTCCATTTTGACAGGTGTGTAGGTTGAGTTTCCCCAACTAGATGAGGTTAAGCTGAATAGATCCTATTGCATGAAAAACATCCCATGTATGTAAATGAAGTTATCTAAGGACGTGACATCGGTTGAGCAGCTCTGAAACAGGAACCAAACATACTCATAAACCCCAGAGTTACACTTTGGGGGAGGGGGTGAGGGGTGTCAAACATTTATTTCCTTTCCCTGACTTCAGACTTTTTTTATTGTTTGTTGAAATCATGTGTGCAGTTCAGAGCAAAAGAAAAACTACAAACATGCAGTCATGGATAGACAGGAACGCTGTCTTGTGTATCAAATGAATGGCAGAAGGGTGTTTGGTTTGTTTAATAAAAACATGCAAGATCTCTACTGCTTGAATAGATTTACAAGAAACCCCTCAACTCATCAAAACAGCAGTATATATTGTATGTTGACATTTGTAAGTTTAATGTTGTTGCAGTTCAACAGCATCAAACTGAACTGGGAGATTTTCCTGTTTGTTTCCAACTTAGCTCTGGATCAGGGAACTATTTGACTAACCTCCGCTTTTAGCACTTCCTGTCGTTTTGAGCAGTGTTTCTGTATCTGCTGAGGACAACCCTAATTCACTGTAGCTCGTCTAACTCTGCCAACAGCACTGACAGAACAGCACCCAGTTGCGGCTTGTGCCCGTGTGCCATCCCGTGGCTTCATTATCCCGCAGTCATGCAGGAGCTTTCCGTGCACAAAGCTTTTTTTTTTTTTTTAATGCCCCAAAACCATAACATGACCTCAATTTTAATGATGCTTGTTCTGATGTTTAACCCCGAAATCCCAAAGCTCCCTTAGCTGTTACGACAGAGGGCCTTTTGGGCAGAGGACGTTGCCCACGTTCTGCAGAGGTGGCAGGACTCGGGGTCCCCCCCGGGGTGACTCAGTGGATCCACCCGCTGCCCGTTGTAGTGGCATGACTGTACAACTGCTGAGAACGGGCAGTTTGTCCCGTGTGGCCCTCAGTTTATGCTAACGTTGTGATTTGACGCTACTGAATAAATTTGTTTGTTCTAGCTGCCAGCTGACCGCTTGATGAATAGCTTGGTGTGATGTGTGTGAATGTGTGTATTTTAAGAGGACGCAGCCCAGTGTGTGTGTGTTAGCTTGTCCACGGAGGAACTTTTAATATGTTTGTGTGTGTATATATAGTGCACACTATTTAATCACAACTTATTAGACCAGTCAGTGGACAGGAAATGATTAAGTCGCACCATGCTCACCTCGGTAACCCCGGAGGAGACCAGACCGTGCGTTGACTCTTATCTCCCTGTTGCCCTCTGACCGCTCAGAGCCGTCAGCCAGTCCGGCCAAGGATAACTACCGGATGAACCGCTACAAGAACAAAGCACTGAACCCCGAGGAGATGAGGCGCAGGAGAGAGGAGGAGGGCATCCAGCTCAGGAAACAGAAGCGAGAGCAGCAGGTGAGACGCCGCGCCGGGGTCCCATCCTCAAGATTGCGTCGCCCAATGACGAATGGGCCTGCTGGTGACTACGCGTCCTCACGCCGTATTTCCCACCCGCAGCTCTTCAAGAGGAGGAACGTGGACATCCTCAACGAAGATGAGGCCATGTTCGAGAGTCCGCTGGTGGACCCGTGCATCAGCTCGCCAGTAACGGTGAGTCGTCTCCTGTTCTCTCTTTCAGTCTTCCGTTATCTCCTCACCTGCCAGGATATTGATCTGGCAAAAGCTGAAGGCCTATTTATTTATCTCTAAACATTTTGCTTCCTCCCCAAATATGATTGTTTTGAGATAATCTCACACAATTATTTCAGCTTGTTGAGGTTAATATGGTGATAATTATGCCATTCAACAGCTAACATCCTTAAGAAAGTCTTCAGTAGCAGCTCGATGTGAAGGAGAAACCTCATCCTGAACTGGAAGGTCACTGTGTACACGGTGCCAATGTGCGGCTGGAGATTGTGCCTTTAAAATTTTAGAACGACCAATCACAAAATAATAACCCGATTCCAAAATGTCTTGACGTATTCGAGTGAAAATGTTAAAAAGCTGGGGTGTATTTTGAGGACACATTTCTGCGTTCACCTTCAAGGCTTTAAATGGGGGAAAGAAAAGTGACGAGAGAATGAGGAGTGTTCTTGTGTTGAGTGATGAACGCCTGTGGCTGTTCTCTCTGCAGGAAGGAGTCATCACAAGAGACATGGTCGAGATGCTCTTCTCAGAAGACCCAGAGCTTCAGCTCACCACCACACAGAAGTTTAGAAAACTACTTTCTAAAGGTGCGCCTCCTTTACCCCAAAGTAGCTTTGTGTAACGGTGATGCCCACAAAGCAAATCATCACCTTTCTCCCCCCCCCTCAAATTTAATTGTACCAGAACCAAACCCCCCTATTGATGAAGTGATTAACACACCTGGAGTCGTGGAGAGGTTTGTGGAGTTCCTGAAGAAGAGCATCAACTGCACCCTGCAGGTCAGTGAAAGAAAATGTGCTGCCGATGACTTGTGTGGAAGAAAGATGCGATGTTGAGCGGGCGGGTCTCGCTTGTCCGACTGCAGTTCGAGGCCGCCTGGGCGCTGACCAACATCGCGTCGGGAACATCCCTACAGACGAAGACGGTGATCGAGGCCGGGGCAGTGCCCATCTTTATAGAACTACTTAACTCAGACTTTGAAGACGTCCAAGAACAGGTAAGGCCCCCTTTGATTTTAAAGGTACTTGTCCAAAGCTTGGCTGTATGAGAGCGTTAGACTTTATTTTATCAACAGTCTTGGATGTATTTTATGACATTCATGATCATTGCACCTTGAAAAAAGCTCATTTTTGAAAGTGTCTGTGGTGTTCTTTTATTTTCAGGCTGTCTGGGCGTTGGGTAATATCGCCGGTGACAGCGCAGTGTGCAGGGACTACGTGCTCAACTGCAACATCCTTCCACCGTTGCTGATGTAAGTCAGATCTTTCGGTCGCATCCAAACGAGCCGCCCCTGCCCGGGATGCGTGCCTAATGCCGTTTCTTCACGCCGCTTTGGATTTTTTCTCCACCATTTCAGGCTCCTGACCAAGTCGGCCCGATTGACCATGATCAGAAATGCGGTGTGGGCTCTGTCTAATCTCTGTCGAGGAAAAAACCCTCCACCTGCCTTCGAAAAGGTACCACTCTGCTAAAAATTTGCTACACGGAGCCAAATTAGGCAACCAAAGCAACTACAATGCCGCAGCTTGCATTCAACCCACAGTCTCTATGCGAGGAACCTTAAAGAAGCAATTTGGTGTTGAGCGGAGTAACTTCTCAACACGTTTTGACAGTGAGCTCCATTGGCCGTCTTGTTTTCTGACCATAAATATGCATTCTGTCGGTGTTCCCTAGGTGTCACCCTGCCTGCCGGTCCTCTCCAGGCTTTTATTTAGCAGTGACCCAGACTTGCTGGCAGACGCCTGCTGGGCGCTGTCCTACCTCTCCGACGGCCCCAACGACAAGATCCAGGCTGTCATTGACTCGGGCGTCTGCAGGCGCCTCGTAGAACTGCTCATGTAAGTTCAGGCGTCACAGCCGCCCGTTTTTTTTTTTTTTTCCCCCACTCTCCTTCTATATTTGACTTGTAAAATTCTTTAAATAGCCCTCCATAAGAAACCTTCTCCCCACAGGCACACTGACTACAAGGTGGCCTCTCCTGCTCTGAGGGCCGTAGGAAACATTGTCACCGGAGACGACATCCAGACGCAGGTGGGCTTTGAAGTAACCCGAGAATCTTGAGTTGTTCATCGGGCTGCTTCCTTCACTGACTCAACAAGTAGCTTCATATCAAAAGTTTGGTCTCTCAGTGACAAGCTAACTTTTGTCATCATAATATTGTGCCTTGGGTTCAATCACCATCGTAATCACCATCCTTGTGGATCACCCAAACATTGATTGTTTGGATAAATTCATTGACCGTGTCAGGAGACGTAACCCGGCTCATTCCCAGCACACTTTGCACACTGTTGACTCTCTGCTTCCCTCTCTCCAGGTGGTGCTGACCTGCTCGGCTCTGCCCTGTCTGCTCCATCTTCTCAGCAGTGCAAAAGAATCCATCCGCAAAGAGGCGTGTTGGACCATTTCGAACATCACAGCAGGAAACCGGGCGCAGATACAGGTGGGTGCTTCAAGATTTTGTGGAGGCACAAATGAGGTTTCAGACTTCAAACTGCAGGTGCTGGATCTTACGGAAACCTGCAGTTTGATGGGTTCTTTTCTGTTAAAGGAACAGTACACCCAAATAGTGATGTACCTTCATTTTCTACTCACCCCCATGCTGAACAATACTCTGATGCACTTTGGGAGGGAGCGTTCAAGAGTCCGCTAACGCAAGCGTAGAAGAAGAACTCCCGCTGTTTGTGTTTAGACGAGCAGGGGTTAGCGTCTCTCAGAGTTGGAAAAAGCTGCTGATTAGTCATTTTCACCGTGAAATTAAGAAGATGGTTCGAGTGT
>JAUESF010000051.1:13565361-13575688 GCA_032274765.1 Malacoctenus tetranemus
GCGCCCCCCCCCCCCCCCCCCCCCCCGCCCAGCCCTCCCCACCTCGGGCGCCTCTGCTGTTGACCTCCGCGGATGTTTCGTTCCCATTATCCGACGCCCTCTGACTCTCCCGTGTCACTCGTTTCCCTACATTTGAGGCGGTGAGCTTCGCTGGTTTGTTCTCCGGCGTCAGGTTGAAATAAAGCAGAACTACAAAAGTGTGTGTGTGTATGTGTGTGTGTGTTCGTGTGTGCGTGTGCGCGCACATGTGCGTTTCTATTTCGGTCCGCCTCGCGAGCACACCTTCGCCAACCGAGCCGGCGCGCCCGCCAGCTCTGCCAGCCAGTCAACACCACCCACTGAGGTGTAACTCGGGTGCTCGGGGGAGCTCATCCTATCAGTCATCTGGCAACCACATCCCCCTGCCATCCCATCATGAGACGCTCAGCCCGGCGCCATGCTTGGCTCGCCCATCAATGCAAAGTTGGCCATGTAGAAAAGTCTGCTGATGGAGGGGACTTGCAGGGGCGACTCCTGATTTATTACCCGATCCTGCGCGAGCTGTTCCCGAGGCCGCCGTCAGGAGCTCCAGCGCCCCCCCCCCCGCCCCGCAAGTCTCCCGCGCTCCCATTCTATCTCATCTCTTTCCTTATATTTGATCACATTTCAGCTTATTCTTTTAATCCTCCCATTCTTCTTCTCCTCCTCCTCCTCCTCCTCTTCCCCTCTGCCCCCCCAACATTCCCCCCCCACCCCCCCGCTGCCTCTCAGCGTACCATGCTTCCTCGCTGCCGCCTGATTATGAAATCTGATCCCACCACACGGCACCAAGTTACTCCTAAGCCTCACGTCGTCTTCTCTCCCCCGGATATAAGACCCCCGTACACGCTCCTGCATTAGCCGGGCTTTGACAGCGCTGTCGGCTGGATAAGTGCACACTGGCTGGAATAACTCGCACTTAGCTTTCTAATTATGCAATGGGCTGCATTAATTTACTGTCTGGGCACAGAGGGGAGCGAGGGGTGGGGGTGAGTTGGTGGTGGGGGGGTGGGGGGTTGTACGGTGGGGGTCACTGAGCTGGACGCTGCCAAAAGACAGATGTACTGCCACTGCAGCGTAGGCATAGATAAACCAGTGGATTCATGCCTCTGTTGGCTCTCAACCCCTTCTGCTGCTTGTATTTCAGGTGGCACACACACATACACACACACACACACACACACACACACACACACACACACACACACACACGCTGTTGATACAAGATTCATCACGAGAGGGTCCCTTCAGTTAGCAAGGGGGAATTGGGTTCACTTTGACTGCTGCTGCTGCTGCTGCTGCTGCTACTTCTGCTGCTGGTTCTGAGAGGCCAGCGTGGTTCACCGCACGGAGATGAAACCCTTCTAATATTATCATTAGAAAGTCCAAACGCTGCCCTGGCTGTTCAGTGATGGCAAGCGTCCATTTAAACGGAGTGAAAAAATAATGTTTTGTGCTGAAATGCAAGAATAAAGAGACCACCCGTTTTCATGACTCATCGCATGCAGGTGCCCTCTGGTGGCAGAAACTATCAGGACAAGGATTGGACGGCTGCTTTGCGTTCATGTTTAGACACAGAAGGAGCGCCGGACTCAGAATCGAACTTTTTCTTCTCCATAGATCAGATGCTAGAAGACAATAATATACAACTATAAAATGTTTCTCTTAAAGGAATAGTTCACCCAAACAGTGATGTACCTTCATTTTCTACTCCCCCCCATGCTGAACAACACTCTGAAGCACTTTTTTGACGTCTCAAATGCAGCTGGAGATCTTTCAGGTTTCTTGTTATCTGCCCATGTTCAAATAATAGCGGTCGATAGGGCCCAGTACAAAAACTTCCATAAAAGTCCACAAAAACGTGTCAATATTCCTTCATACTGCTCGTCCAATGTAATCCAAGTGTCCTGAGTGGGTGTACTATTTCTTTAATCAACTTTTTTCAAGAAAAATCAGTTAATAACAACTGTCT
Source organism: Malacoctenus tetranemus (assembly GCA_032274765.1). Classification (NCBI taxonomy): domain Eukaryota; kingdom Metazoa; phylum Chordata; class Actinopteri; order Blenniiformes; family Labrisomidae; genus Malacoctenus; species Malacoctenus tetranemus. The sequence goes on from JAUESF010000051.1 coordinate 13,567,352, forward strand.
GGCTTTGATGCTAATGCTATTCTGCTAGCAACACGGTTAGCTACCTTTAGCTTGATGCATCACTCATCTCTCATTGGTGTTCCTGTCTCGGGCTGATGTCCTGTGTCTCATTCTTGCATGATGGACTCTACTCTTATTGAAACTGAGCAAATCCCAATAAACAACGCTTCTACTTTTTAGAGCTTTTGGTACATTTCTTGCATCTCACGGTGAAATTGGATCTCAACTTTCCTTTGCTTCCATGTATCTTCCTTCCTTCCTATAGTGCGCTCACACGACTTTGCCACATCACATCACAACAACGCTCTCAACCTCAAGAGTGCAGATGACCCTCGAAAAAGCGTGGTGCATTCATGGCAGCTCGTACAAGAGAACTGCAAATATACATAATTGCGGCCCAAATATTCTATATGAGGCTGCACAGCCTCCTACACTCGTCAGCAAGTGTTCCCAGGCAGAAGTGACATTAAGGCGGAGGGGAAGTTCAGAGTGAGAGAGAGAAAGAGAGAGAGAAAAGTGAATTATTTTCAGAGGAAGTAAGGAGAAAAAGAAAGAGCAGCGTAAACACTGTGGAGTTCCTCGATCGCAGCGTTGGAGGAGTGAGGAAGGACCGATGTCAAGAAGCAAACCATGAATGAGAGCCGCCGAGCGGAGGAAGGAGGCCGGGAGGAAGCTGCAGCACGTAAACGCACGGCATAATCGGTGTCATCGCAGGCGACGGGTCCCCGTCAGGCGTTAGATGGGATGATGTTCTCAACACCGATATCCAACTGTTACTGAAGATAAGATCGAGTGAGATATGCCTTTATTCATCCTGCAGTGGAGAAAAAACACAGTGTTGCCAGCAGCCACACACACACACACACACACACACACACACACACACACACACACACACACACACACACACACACACACACACATACATACGCACACATAATCATACACACTCACTCACGCACGGACACACGCGCATACAGGCAACCGCACACACACATACAAGCACACACACATACATGCACATACATACACGCACACACACATGCACACACAAATGCACACACACATACACGCACAAACACACGCACAAGCACACATACACGCACAAACACATCCACACACACACACGCACACAAGCACATGCAGTTTGCAGGCATTGATCCACACACCGTTGCTACCTGATTTGTAGCATGCGTGCCATCTTGGAAAGCCGAGTACGGCAACACTATTTGGACAAACAACACGAGAGCGCGCACATGCCACCCGCATGTCAAATTTGTACGATGTATGTAAAACAGACAGCGCAAATTGGATTTAGTACGATCGCGCGTGCAGGGGGGGGACCTGCGCATTCCCAGCAGAAACACACATATTAGTATTTGAATCGAGATGTGCCACCGCAATCAGTTTGAGTCTTTTCGTACTCTTTTTGACGGCGACCGTGGTGATTACTGCGAGCGTGTGAATCAAACCGAATGACTCGTATCAGACCTCGAACTCGATCAAACGGGAGACGATTTCTCTGAAAAGGCGCCGGCTCGCTCTCCAAAGCTCCATCCGAAGCCACCTGCGTGCGCTTTGCGTAGGTAGATTCTTTTTTTAAGGGTGTTTTTTTGGGTTTGTTTTTTGTTCCATCTCTTCTCAAATTTGTTTAAAAAAAAAAAAAAAAATCGAGAACGGCCCAGAATAACTCCGTTTTCCGAGCAAAACGAGCGCGTTCAAGTGGGTAGCTATTACATAATCTTCTGAAGAGAACTTGTTTTCCTCCCATTATCATTACTGGAGCCCTGGAAACATTCAATAACAAACTCCGTCTTTGAAGAGCAGCTCCTCGGTTTATGTAACCCACTTGACGAACAGAAGCGGATTTTTTTTTTCTTCTTCTCTTTTTTTTTTCCCTTCAATTCAGATCCTGAAGCAGGCACCTGTGCTGTGGGATCCAGAGGAGCTAATATGTAGCAGACAGCGACCAGTGGGCCGAGAGGAGCGGATTAACTTCACTTTGGAGAGGAGGAGGAACCGTCATTTAAGGATTTGCGGGGGGGGGATATCTCTGTTTCCACGGCTAAGCTCTCAGTGAAGTGTCAGAGGGAAGTATTCCGCCCCCCCTCCTCTTCGCGAACAACTCGCGGGGCCCTGTTCGTGGCATTGCTCTGGCGCGGTGGAGAGGACCGCGGGTCAGAGCGGCAAATCAGTCGGGCCCCACACGCTGGCGAAAAGGGAGCTGCTCCTCCGACCGGGACTGCACGCGAGCCGGCACGTGACACCGTCAAACCTTCCGCAAGGGTGTCGCGATTGCATTGTGAGGATGCAGCTACGTGAATGCTTCGCCTCAGTCCTTTTGTCCCTCCTTCGTGCGCAGCAGCCTTTTCAAAAGCCGAGCAGTCGTTCACTCGTTCACTCGTCGACTGATTCGTCGGCGTCTGACCGTTTGCACCCAGGTTTGAGCTCGCGTTGATTAAACCAAGTGGATTCTGATGTGTTGTCTCCCTCTTAATCTCTTGAACGTTAGAAACAGCGAACTGAGCAAAGTGGTAAATTAACCTTGAACCTCGAATTATTTTAGCACGTTCAATAATTATTTATCTCACAATTCTTTTTTTATGTAGCTTAATTTAGATGTTATTTTCATGTGTGGCTGCAATATGCTTCAGTTGGTGTCGCCCAGAAGTAAACAAAACAAAACAAAACAAAACGACTCCCTCCCAGTGAGACGTTTTATTTTGAAAACTGACCACATCTGCTTCGTCTCGACGTGACTTCCTGTGCGAGTCGGTCGCGACGTCGAACACGTTTACGTCGCAGCTTTTCTCGCGGCCGCTCTCGAGTCTCTCGGACTGACGGCGCGACGTGTCCGAGTGGCGTCCGGGTTGCCAGTTAGGGTTTGTTGGAGGGGGATTATATTTTTTCCCCACCAGCCCGAGACGACGTAACTAAAACGAAATGGGCGGCTCCTGCAGCAGGCCTCGACGTGATTGGCCAAACTTACTGACGTGTAGAAAAACGACATCATTTCTTGCGTCGTTTCTGTGGGGTTTTTTCCGCATCGAGAGATTTATGATCGCCCCTCGTTTGGGAAAACCTCACGCAGTAATGGCGCCTCCCTCTCCAGCAGGATGCATTTGTACTGACCGGGTTCGATTGACACCCCTAATTAATCGCGATTTCCAGCACCAGCGTCACTTTCTTTTTTCTTTTTTTCTTTTTCTGAAGGGTGTGGGAAAAGGATGCGAGTGTGTACACAAGGTGCTAAAACAAAGCATTCCGGTGCAATGAGCCGCTGTTTATGGCTTCCCTTCTGCAGCCATAAAGCGCCGCTTCTAAATTGAAAAGCAGAAAATGACGTTGTTAAGGGGGCTGCCGAGCACCGCGAGCCCCCCGTTCGGAATTGACAATTACTTAATGCTTCCTTTGAGGCGGGCGGACGACTTGAGAGAGCGACGGCAGCGGCGCCTGCTACAGCGGCCCGCCGGCTCTCCATTAATACCTTTGACGAAGCTAATGAGGGGCTCGGAGTGGGGTTTTTTTCCAGTGCACGTGTGGCAGCGGCGGCGGCGAAGGGGGTTTCTGAGGGTGGCGGCAGGTTTATGAACACGTGGGCGCAGAAAGCCATTTTTTCCCCCCCTGCGAGGCCTTGACGAATCGTTCCCTTCATCCTCCAGCGCGCGAACGCGAACGTATGCAACGGATCTAATCGCGCTCATCAGCATCATCGTCATTTATAGTTCATTAACAGGGGCGCTAATGCCTTGTCACGCGCACCTGCGACAGTCTGGCGTCCGCCATCGAGTCAGGCTTGGCTGCGGTGCGAAGATATAATTATATATCGGAGCGCTAACGGCAGCTGACCAGGAGGAGAAAAAAAAAAAAAAGGCCGGAACAAAGGAACCGCGAAGTGTTCGGCGAGCGCGACCGCTTCTCTCTGGGGAGAGGTGGAGAGAGGTCGCGGACGTGTTGCCGCGTGGGCGCCGCGGGTCACCGAGGAGGTCAGGCTGACGGGTCAGCTGTGTTCGGAAGCCGCTCTTCGCCTTGCCTGCCCGCCACCTCATCAGGCACGTCAAGGGGTCCAGGGGGGACGTCTTCATCCTCTTATATCTCCCCGTCCACGTCGGTGTACAGGTTGGAGCCCTGAGCCTCTCCGGGGGCAAAGATATGTACTCCCATAGGAGGCCATGACGCTGATGAATGCCAAAGTTGCCAGGGAAACGAGGAGATTAAGGGACCCCTTGTCACCCCTGAGCAGTACATCCTGGCTGCCTATTGGCTCTCGCCGAGCTTCCACAGCTTGTTTTGAAGTCATAGATCAGCAGATTAATACTGTAGACGGAGGCTTTTCTCCACTGGATGGGGATGATCCCTGGGGAAGCCTTTCGCCTGATCCCCCGTCTGTACCTTTGCCAGGAAATAAATGTCCCGGCCCCCCTCCTCCCTCTCCCCCCACCCCCTCCCACACCCCCCACTCGCCCTCCTCCCTCGAGCCAGTGGAGACTGTCAAAAACTCTCCCCCTGCACCACACGTGATCTCCTCCGGCCGTCGACTCGCCATATGTTAAAGTGAAACAGGAGCGACGCGCTGCTGAGCTTAGAACGACTTGCACCGGCGCCCCCCCAACGGTGACGGAGCTGTGCCCACCCGTCGTCGCCGACACATGCGCTCCTGTTGCTTCTCCTGATGGCTTCCTTTTGTGCGCGTCGGCGAGATCCGGGGAAGGACGCGGCGTTCGATTGTCGGGAGGCCCCCGGCAGCTTCTTTGAGCGCGAGTGAAACTGATTAAAAAGACCTAATGATCCCTTCTCGACGTAATCCCCCCTTTATCTCCAGTGTGCTCGGACTGAGGCTCGTGTGAGTCTCGCTGCCGAGACGTGTGCGGCTTCAGACTTCAAACGGGCCCCCGGAAACGGAGGGATTAAGCAACGAACTTGTGCCGGAAAAGGTTTCGCGTGAACAGGCCAGCGACACAGGAAGACGCCCCCCTCCCACCACCCACCAGTCCCAGATCGTGAGACAGCGGCTCCCCCGTGTACTCGCCACCGTCTCGCAAGACGGAACGTCGCCACGTAATGCGATCACCCCCCCCCACCACCACCACCGACGACCACTCCTATTAATCACTTCCTCTCCCGAGGAAGACGGTTCATTAGGAAGCGATTCCATTAATGGAGCCGGGAAGGGCCCGTAGGGTTAAGTGGTACCGAGTCAGGGAGGGCAGGGCAGGAGAGCTATATCCGTCTGCTAGGTGTCAGGTCAGAGCGGGGGTGTGGGGTGGGGAGGGGGTGGGGCATTCTCCTGCTAAGTGACGTTATCTGGAGGTTCAGAGACCCCTCACATAAATAAGCCCAGAGGTGGTCCACTCCTTTAACAAAAAAAAAAACACACAAACTCCAACTCGGGAGATAAAAGGATGCCCCCCCCACCCCCCCACCCAACACTCCCACCCCATCTCCCTTCCTTCGCTGAGCTTCAAGGATTAGATCAGTTGCCGGAAGGGAGAAAAGAATCTTCGACGCAGAAAATGTGACAAATTAATCTCATTGGGTAATGCGGGTGTCGCGCTGACAAATGTCGACAGAATACCTGAGCGGCGCAGGTAATTATACCCAAATGAACTCGTCAGAGTTTTCTAGTGTGTGTGTGTGTGTGCGTTTGGGGAAAGGGGGGGGGGGTATCGTTTGAATTAGTATCATCTTTCCAAGGCTCGTCTGTGGCAGCGGAGGGGGGGGAGGGGGGGGACACGACGGACTCCCGGAGTGGCCGCACGCAGGTGAGATGAGAGCGCGTCGACCTCCCGCGGCAACAGCGGCACTCTCGGCCCTGACACCACTCCGAGAGGCCCCGGTGGGGAGGAATTTGGTGCAGAGGTGAAAGAGAGAGCGGCAGTTTAGGGTTGCTGATGGGAAAAAAAAAAAAAGCTTCATTTATTACCCATCATGCCTCAGAGCGAGCGGCGGCGAACGAGGGAGGCACAAAGTTTTTCTCCACTTCCCCCCCGTTCGTTTCCATTTGCTGACTATTACAGCGCAACTCTCATTGTTTGCAGTCAGTTCTCGCCAAGGACTTCACAACAGCATCATTGTTTTATCTCGGAGACCTGCTGCTGAACAAAGCGACTATCAGAGGACATTATTTATACCTCACCAAAAAGACAGTAGGATGACTCTAAGACAGCATTAAGGATGTTTTTTTTGTTTTTTAACAAAAGGTTCAAAACACACAGGCTGACTTCAGGGAGCGTACAGATGAGCGCTTTGCTTCGAAGCAAGCTTGAAAGCGGAAGGGTGCCAGTCGGAGTCCCCAGACTCCCAGTGGAAGAAACAGAAGGACCAGTCGTCACCACCACTGTGGGTCCTTGAGCAGGGACCCACAGTGGCGGTGGATTAAATGCGGAGAAGGAATTTTTCCCTAAAGGGACGAAGTAAAGCCAACTTTCAATTGTCAATATATTGTTTTAAAAAAGGGGGGATTTTGAGGAAATCAGTGCAACTCCTGTTTTTTTTGGGGGGGGTTGAATCATTCGTCTCAGCCAGACAATGACGATTGTCTGAGCCAGTCGAGACAATGAGGCTTTGTTGTGTTCCAGCCAGTGGATCAGTGGCTCTTCGGTGTTTCGCTCAGTGTTGGACAAAGCACAACATCATCACCAGTTCCGTCTGAGAGTAGACGAGGACGCTTCAATACTACGGCACGATCTAATGTGAGCTGATGCTCTTTCAAATACTAGGCTACATCTCCTGGGCGGACGCTGATGAAGTGTCTCCATTTAAAGGCTGCTGGTTGTAGCACGCGAACGGCATTAGGGCCTTTTACGATGTCTGAACCCACTTTTATCGATGATCGTGGCGACTACTAAAGATCGATGAGACATAAACAGTTCATCACCATTATCCAGTGCTTGTAGATTCAATTAAAGGTCGTTGTCTTTTTGTTTTGTTTTTTTTTTGTCAATGAACAGGCAGGAAGCAGCTTCTGGATCAGTCACTGGTTGGCTGGGGAATGAACAGATGGCTGCAATAATGCTAATGCTACGTGAATGACAAAGAGAAAGTGTGCTTCTGTTTTAACTGCCAGACTCTGGGGGGTGGGGGGGGGCTGAGAGCTGTCACTGTCACCGTGCTGCATTACTGCGGAGCGGACCGACACTGATGCAGTCCTCCTGCAGAGCTGCTTTCTGTCCCCCCCCCCTCCCTGCCCCTGCACAGGCAGCGAGGGCACGCGCGCGGCGAATCGGTTGCAAAGTGCATCATCAAGTCAAACGGAGGCACGGCTCAGCTGAGATGCTGCGTCTCGCATGGAAGCCGGCTCCACTTGCTGCTACCGGGGGCTGTTCAAAACAAAGGCATCGGCTGCGATACAGGAAAGAAACAAAGACTTGATGTGACGCAAGACGAGATGTATCATTCCGAAACAGAGTGAATCATTCCGTGTGATCAATCTCAATAAACGGGGGGGGTTGCTGTCTATTCCGTCTAATTGTGACTGCTCCTCTTCTGTGCGGATGGATCCTCCCCAAAGCTTGAGCTTCCCCCCCCCCGCCTTACTTCCATCGCTCAGCTCCAATTTAAGCCTCCCCACGGCAACACAGCATCCCCCCCGAATGATCTGCACTGTATACGACGAGGTGTCACGCCGTCTCCCGCCGAGGTTCATCTGCCGCTTCACTTTCTCTTCCCTCTCAGACGCGGCGTCAGGCAGACGATGTCGAAAGCCCCCCCCCCACCCCCCACCCCGTCTCATTATTATCAAAGACGGAGCCTCTCCGGCAACCCCCGAGAACAGGAAACGGGAGCCGCAGCACAAACACGTCACCACTCCGGGGTTAATTCATGTACTTTCAGGGGGGAGCGATGCCGCATCGGGACTCGGGGCGTGCGGTTTTGTAGGGGAGGAACCCGGGGGGCCCGGCGCCATCGGCAGCGTCCTCGCGCCAGGCTGCTGCCGTGGCTCTCCGAACGGGCCACCTGGTGAAGTGAATAATGGTGATTATCTCTTTACATGGCACCTGTCAGGAGGCGGGGACTGTTAGGCGGCGAGTGACCGGCCAAGTTCTTGAGGCTGATGTGTTGTGATCGGGACGAAATGGGCGAGCGCAGGGTGGTGGTGGTGGTGGTGGTGGGGGGGGGGGACGGGGGGGACGGGGGGGGGGACGAGAGTGACTGTGACGCCGGCCAAATTGTGATGGCCGGGAAAGTGGGTCGCGGCGGCGTCGAGTAAACAGCAGGTGTTGGGGGTGTTCCCTGCGAGCCCGGCGAATGGACCACATATCAGGCACGCGCACACACACACACACACACACACACACACACACACACACACACACACACACACACACACACACACAC
>JAUESF010000051.1:13575788-13597691 GCA_032274765.1 Malacoctenus tetranemus
CACACACACACACACACACACACACACACACACACACACACACACACACACACACACACACACACACACACTGGTGCATTCCGGTCCAGCGATGGAGGAGTTTCGCAAATGACAGCACCAGAAGTGGCCCAGTGAAGGACGGCTGGCGGCGGCGGCGGCGGCGCGGCAGCAGCTCGGCGATCGCTGACGAGTGGGCGGCAAAAGGTCTGGTGTCGTCCAACAGAGGAGGTAGATCCAGTTCAAATTACACACGACACCCAGTGCTGGCTTCGGTTAAAGTGTGCGAGCACACGAATGTGCTGTTTATGTGTCTCGCGAGCGAGACCGACAGTGTTTGTAAAAGTAGTTCACTCGCGCAATCGCACCTCTTTTGCGGGTCTGTGGACGTCTAAACTAAAGCTTTTGTTTATTTGCGACACCTCTGCAAGAGGGTTATGTTAAAGGCAGTGTGTGTGTGTGTGTGTGCGCGTGCGCACGATAAAGGCCCTGGAACCTTCCAAAAATGGTTTGGAATTCATCACCGACTGAGAGGGGACAGGGGAGTGGGGGTTTGAGGACGGTAGTGGGACAGGACGTCTCGCCCCTTCAATCCTCGGACGAACCACTTTGTGAAGGGGAAACATTTGGATGAAGCCTTTTTTGCTCAAGGACCCTTTGGGAACATGGAATCCAACCCGCAACCTTGCGTTCGAAAGCACAAGCCAACATAGTAGTCGCGGGTCGTTGCGAGCGGGGATGAACGAATCAAATGCATCCACTGATATCGACACTTATTTACCCGACTGTTCCTGCTCTGCAGCGCTCCGCCCTCGCTATCGTCTCAGCTGCACAAACAAGAGTCACTCAGCAGCGACACAAACCTTCGACACTTTCATCCCCCCCCCCCCATGTGTGCGTTACTTGCTGTTTTCCCTCGCGCGCAGGTGCGCGATTAGATTGGACGGCGGCCGCCTTTTCAGCTCCAAAATCTCCTCTTCGTCAATACCGGCAGATATTAACGACGTGTTCCTCATAGGCATTCGCAGGCGCGGGGGGGGGGGATAAACAACGGCGGGCGCAACACAAAGGCTCGCCGAGGCAGCGTGGCGCCACGGACGCCTCCTTTTGTACTCAAAACGGCTCGAGGCGGGTTCCGACTGTGTCCTCTACCCCCGTCCGTAACCTCATCAGGCTGAATAATTGTTGCAGCGTGAAGAGAAAGATTACCTGGAGGTGAAAAATGTCCTTTCTTTCTTTCTTTCTTTTTTTCTCTCCCTTTCCGTGCGGTCCTTTCAGTCTTTTCAGGAAATAGGGGAAAAAAACCCTCCAAACTAATGAGACAAGAATGAAACATAAACTTTCCTGTTTGATTGCTTCGAACCCTGAGGGTTTTTTTCTTTCTTTCTCTCAAAGTCTCATAATTACAAGTTGAAAAATAACTTTTAATTTCTGTGGGTGAGATAAAACGTTGACTTTTATGGGGATTGGAAAACAGAGTTCCGATTATTAGTGGAGTTTTCGTCAGCTTTTCTTTTCCTTTAATGCGGCCTCCAGCTGGACTAGTTGCAGGCAGGTCTGTCCAACACATGTTGTTGATTTATTTTTGATTTTTAATGATTAAAGTCCAGAAAATGAATTATATGGCAATTCTAGAGGAGTCAAAGGAATGAAGAGTGCTGATTTTCTAGAAAACGTCACTGTCTTGAGTGCATCTCCTGTTCGAAAAACAAACCTAGTTGTGTCAAATACTTGATTTTTCTGTAATTTCTTGGGTAATTTATTGTGTAATTGTTGCCTTTGTTGTGTAATCGTTGCCTTTGTTGTGTAATTGTTGCCTTTGTTTGAAAAACCTTCCCTTTGTCACGATCTGTCACGTGTCTTCACTGTCTGGTCTGGTTTCACAGTGTAATCGGTAGTCTGTCACCCCCTAGTTAGAGCACACACCCGGTTTTATGAGTCCTATGCATTCCTCCATGTTTCCCTGTTTCCCTGTCCTTCTGTCGCCGCCCCTCACTGATTAGATCAGCTGCACCTGGTGGGGCAGTTATTTAAGGGTGTGTTAGTGGGTATCTTGTGGCCAGTTTGTCTGTGAATCTCCTGTGTGTTCAGGCCAGCCTTCCGTGTGTCCTCCTGTTGTCTGCCAGCGTTCCAGTGTTTCATGTCTCCCAGTGTACGAGTTCCCCCGTGTCTCCTAGTGTCCGAGTTCCAAGTTCCCGAGTCCTTCGTCTCCACCTGCCCTGACGTCTCCGCTCCCAAGTTCCCGAGTCCTTCGGCTCCACCTGTCCTGATGTCTCCGCTCCCAAGTTCCCAAGTTCCCGAGTCCTGACCACGTCCCCGCCTGTCCGAACGTCTCCACTGCCTGGCTGGGTGACGTCAATAAAACATCATTGAAAGCAACTTTGGCTCTGGTGTATATGTAGGTCCGCGTCCCTCGTGACCCCCCCCCCCCCGCATACCCAGACCCGCATCGGCAGGGCATCAGTTTCAGCAAACACCCAAACTGTCAACCTGTCTGTCACACCTCCTGTGGATCAAACAACTGTTATGTGAAAGGAAACCTTCCACATTAACTAAACAGGCTTTCGAGAAGTCAATCAATCGTGGCCTCGCCAGTGAGGGATCACAGCGGACCTTCACGGCGATGAGGCTGAACTCGGATCAGCTGCACCCCTGCAAGTTGCTCCCAGTTTTGACCGAGACGCTCAAATCATGCCAGATTTATTTGACCACACGAGCCCCGAACCTTTAAGAAATTGAGAAGTTTTTCGAGCACTTTCGGTTGCTTAACTTTTGGAGAATCTCCGGTCGGTGCCGTGACCTGACTTAATGCTAGTACCAGTAGGGCACAGCCTGAAGTTAGCAGGCGTTTAGTGAAATTTGGAGCAGATGAAAGGTCAAAAGTGTGTGTGTGTGTGTGTGTGGGGGGGGTTATTTTAATTTGAGCTGAATTTTAAATGAACAAAACTGGCCGACAGCTGTTCAGATGCCTCTCACGGACCAGTACGGGGATATGGAGCGGCTGAGACAAAGCAGCTTCTCTGCAGCTCCCTGTTTGCGTGGTTAAATTTTAACCTGCATTTACGGCTGCAGTAATATACAGCGTTGGCTGAATATAGTCTCCAGGAGATGCTGTGGAGAGCATGCAGTGATTTCCATTACACAGTTGCGTTTGTTTACGATGCAGCGCTCCCCTCAGGGGCCAGAGGGGAAGCGGCCATTCTGCACCAGGTTTTTCTTTTGCCTTTCGTGGTTCAGCCCCGACTCTTTCCACTGCTGTCTTCGAATTTGACGAACACAATCCTCATCTTTACAGAAAACTAACAAATCCAAAAAATGTCCAAGTTTCACCGTTTGATTTGTTTCCACTTGTGCTGCTTAATGATAAAAAAAATGTGGTTTAAGTGGTCTGGTTGTTGGAGTGGTGGTCAGGGGACTCTTTTCCCCAGCAAGAGGGGTCCAGGTTTGGGCCTGGATGGGTCTTTTTCTGTCCTGAATGTGCATCTTGTCCCTTTGCATGCACAGTTTTCTATATGTATCCTGTTTTTCTCCTACAGCTTCAAAGTCGGCAATCGGCAAGTGTGTGTGTGTGTGTGTGTGTGTGTGTGTGTGTGTGTGTGTGTGTGTGTGTGTGTGTGTGTGTGTGTGTGTGATGGGCCCATGACCCAAGTTAGACCCCCCCTCCCAAGAATATAGTAGATAGATAGGTTGGATGAAGGTACCAATGCATTTGGACTCATGGTTGTGTTGCTAAGCAGAGAAAAGGCAGACTTCCTGTTTGACCAGCCTGTTTTGTTTGCCCCCCCCACAGCCCATCTGCCCCACCTCAACCCCACCCCCTGAATGTCAAACACCTGTCTTCCTGTGCTGTTTGCAGCTCCCGTGTTTGTGCGCAAATGACAACAGAAAGTTTGAACAACAATCGTTCCGACACCGCACGCGCGGGGGGGGGGGTTTACTTACCTATGACAAACTGCCCTTTCCCACACAAACGCGCACGGCGCGGCCGGCTGGAGAGTGACTCCGTGCTGGTCGTCATGGCGACGCTTAACATGTTTTTTTTCGGGGCGCCCTTGATGCTCCCCGCCTCAGTTCCACATACAAAAGCGAGCTCGGAAGAAGTTGGGGAATCAATAACCGGCCGCCGCCGCCGCTCCGGGGGTTGAAATTCACCGCCGGTTTCTACGTTGCTACTTGAAAATGCATAGAATAATTGGAATTAAAGGGAGAGGCGATCTGCCCGGCTTAGAGTCTGGGAAATGCAAAAAAAAAAATAAATAAAAAAAAGGGGGAGGGGGGAAGAAAGGGAAGAGAAAAGTGACACATCGACGATTTTCAGGTGCGGCTCTTGCCAGTCAATCAGCCCCGGGGACAAACTTTGATGCGACTTTGCTGCGCTGGTGGTGGTGGGAGGCGGGGGAGGGGGGTTACCGCGGTGGGTCCGGGCGCCTTGTTTCGCTAACACCTTTCAAGAGCGCCCCCCCCCGCCCCCGATAATTCATCCCAGCTCGCCATCTCGCTTTCACTATCTCTCACCTTGACAAGCGAGGGTTGCCCGTCTCGCAGCGGAGCGCCGGGGCGAATGTCAATGCGGAGCCGGTCTGCAGGGAGCTCGTCTTGATTGGATCTGCGAGGAGCCCTGGCACATCCCCACCTGGCCGACTCGCCGGGCTCTGATTAATGATCTTAACCCCCCCGGGGCCACCTCAGGGGAGATGGAGCACGGCCACGGCCCCGCATGGGTGCCCCCCCCCCGAACCCCCGCCCCCCCACACCTCGCTACAAATAACGTGGCCCCTTCGATAAAAGTTTAGAGAAACTACCCTGAAGACTCGGAAAGTGGAGGGAATGCTTTGTTGAAATCAGCTCTAATCGTTTAAATGAAAATGATCAGACCCCCCAAAAAAAACGAAAGAGGATTTCTTGACGTCCACTCTGGTCGTTGAACTCTGCAGCGTGAATTTCCCCCTCGCCAGGGTGGGACAAGAGACCTCCTCAACCTGCGTGGACGACCTCCAGGTGACCGATGGGCTCGAAGAAGAGGCAAAGTCACCGTCTGAGTTCTACCACTGCCTTTCGAGGAGGAGGAGGAGAGGGGGGAGAGGAAACGCCGCCCATGTGGATTTTGCGAAAGTAAACGTACGTCGGCGAGATCGTCTGAGCCAGATAATAAAAAAACAAAGCTTTAGGTGGAGGAGGGAAGACGGACCCGTGTTTAACGTGGGGCGCCAAGTCCAGAGGAGCTTTTTTTTTTTTTTTTTTCGCCTCCGCATCCCGTATTCCGGTTGAAGTTTCTCTGAACTGAGGAAATCAACCCCTCAATGCCGGAGCGAAAACACATCACTAATGCAGAATGTTTTCAGATAAAGGTCAGGAAACAGGTTGAGCGAGTGCAGATGGGAAAAAAAAAGAGAGAGACCTGACCGCTGGCTCGGACCGGTGCGTGTTGCTTCAGGCGCTTGTGGAGCTGCTGATGTGGGAATTTTTCTTTTTTGGTTTGTTCTTGATGGGAATGTTCACAGGAGGACAGCTGGACGGCAGGAAAACGGCCGCGGTAACGCAAATGTCTGCACAGCTGGGACCAGCAGAGAGACCCAAGTGGAGGTGGAGGAGGTCTCGAATGCTAAATAGTTTGTGAAAGTGCCTGCAGCAGAAAGTGGAGCCTTCCTACTGCTAAGCACGGTGGAGGAAGCATCATGTTTTTGGGGGCTGCTTTTGCAACCTCTTGTCCTGGAGGACACATTTTTTTCCCTGCAAGTGACTGGGTAGAGTGAATGCATTGAACTCCCTGCCCTATTTGTCTCACCCTGCCCTATTTGTCCCTGTTTGGAACACCGATGAACTCCTGCTGGTACATAAGAAAGTCCCAGCAGCAAGTTGCGGCCACGGCCAAACCCTTCGCCGATCTCCGCACGCGTCCAGTCCTGCCGAGGCGCGCAGATGGCGAACCGCGCGACCTGACGCCCGCGTGGTCCCCAGACCTGGCTCGTGTCACACACCCCACTGAACCGCCGGTGTAACGGCGTGGAAAATGGGATCATTCTTGGCACGCGCCACCCCCCTCGTATAGCCATCTGATCGTGATTCCGGCGCTACGGCGCCGGCATTGTTGCTGACCGTGTGCATCCCTTTATTGCCCCCCCCTCCGTTTACCTTCCTCCAAACACTGTGTTCTTACAAGCGCCAGTCCTGGGGAGCCATCGCTCTGCATATTTATAAGAGACTCGCCTGCATGATCCAAACGAATGGCCGGTCATTAGGCTCTGCGGAAACCTGGGCTAACGACCGAACATTTGAATTAGGTGTATTGGAGCAAAAGAGACTCCTGAAAGCATGCAGGACAGCGGCTGGGCTCTCTGGATTGCTGAACGCGGCAGTAATTCCTCCTCGCGGCTTGTTGCAAAGCTCAAACCCTTTTGGGGGGAGGCAAAGCAAGTCACTGGAGGAAAAAACAAAGGTTTATAAAAGTCTATCGATTAAAAAAACTGGACCTGTTTTGAGAGGAAACGCGATCTGAAACCATCATCTTTCCTTCTTGTGATGAGGTGTGGCAGGAAAAGGAAGCAATCCGGCCGTTTGGTGCAGGAAACGGCGTCGGGGGCGGGGCTTCGCAGTGATACGCGTGTAAATCCAGTTTGGATGCAACGTTTCTTTGTCCCCCCTGAACTTTCGTTCACCTCCACCGATGAGCATCTGTAAATGAAGCGAGGCACGCTGCACCCTGCTTCTCCTTTGTTTTCCCATCTCATTGATACCAAGACATTGAGTTCGTCCCCCCCCCCCTTGAGGGTAAACAGCCATAAACAAACAAGCCCGAACAACGCGCCGCAGCTTTGGCGCGATCCTCGTCGATTTCTGAGTTGGGATCCTACTAAAATGAGCCTCGTGCGCCATAATTGAGTCCTACCACTCAAATACATCACTGCTTTGATAACGATGCATTTCTCTCTCTGCGCCTTTTATGACACATTCTCCAACTAAAATCGGATGATCCATTAAGAGTGTTATATTGATCACCGGCGCCCCCTTTAGGCCTGGAAGCTCTGCCGCTATTCAGGTCGATCGGCTCCCACCGTCACGCGCCGTTCAACCAAACTCTGAACAATAACATCCAGCTCGACATCTTAAAAAACCAAAGAAACCCACCCGTCGACGAGGCTGCAGGTTCGTACCTGCGCGGAGATAAAGACGAGCCGACCTCGACGCCCTCGCCAGGAGAGGAGAGGAGCGCCCGCGAATGATGAGGCGGCGTCGACGCAGCCGCCGCCTTTCAGAGACTCCTCATAATGCCATTCACATGAAGCATGAATAGAGCCGCCGCGCCGGGTCGAACGTTCTGAAAAACCGGTGCCTCTCGACGTCTCGTTCGGCGATTCAGCTCAGCAAGCTGTTAAGGTTATTCCACCGAGGACCGAGCGCGACACACACTCGAAGCTAACGGGTGTGTTGACATCATTCTGAGCCTGGAGGGTGGTTTTTTGTGTGTGTGTGTGTGTGCAAGTGCTTGAAGTCTGGGGGTTGATTTTCCTTTGAGTTAACTCTCAGAGCAATGATTCATTTTTGATCAGGCTCATTTTACTCCATCTATCATCAGCTAATGTGTTAATTTATCTTTTTTTTTTATCAACCTCAGTTCTTGTGAACAAGTTTGGAACCTGTTGTGTGTCTTCCTTCCTCCATTGCCTTAACAACCCAGGAGGGGGGAGGGGGGGGGGTGCGGTGGGACGGAGCCTGCGCAGGTCGCCGGCCCGACACCTGGGACGTATTTGGACATATTTCACTTCAAACTAACTGAGAAAATGAATCCGCGCTGATTCGGATGAGTGACTCTCACAGGTGCTCCCCCCCCCCACTTGCTTAATCCCCCCGCTGCCGTCTGAAGGGGCCGCGGGACACCTGCGGCATGCTGATGAAGCTGCAACCTCGGATTTCCAAAGTGTGTCGTCCCCCCTCCCTGGGGTGCAAGCGGGGGACTGTCAGCAGTGTTTAACTTCATTAAGCTGCACGCGAATGACACCACGCAGCCTCTCACACACACACCAAAAATTGCTGCAGACTAAAGAGGAAGATGTGCGACTTTTCAGAGGGGCTCTTATTTATCTTCCGAAATTAAAACTTCGTTAGGACTTCTCGAAGTACATTCTGCTAAAAAAAATGTCCTCTTGTATTTTATCGTAGGAGGAAATAAGTTCTAATCGGCTATACAGAAGATCTATGACATGTCAGGATGATGTATGTTGAGCAGGAAATATGATTTATTTACCATTAAAGCGAGACTGTTAATTAAAAAAAGAAAGAAAATAAAATGGAAAAACAAAAACAACAGCTCTGCAATTGTCTGGCTGCGCGTTCGAACGTGTTTTCAGGGATTTCCTGGAGCTGCTTCCCCCTCCCGCTGAGCTGGCAGCGCTCTCCGATGGCCAAACACGGATTAATATCCTGTTTGTTTATCAAGCAAAAAAAAATATCCACCCGACGTACAAAATCAGCTGGTAAATGACAAAAAGACTGCGATCCACAGCCTTGATTTGGATTTGCACTGTTGGCTGGAATCTTCTGGGGAAAGGTGCTTTTTTGTTGTTTTTAGGAAAATGCAGCGTTCTGGACGTCAAGGTGGTCGAGCAGGGTTATTGCAGGGAGCACGTCCGGTCCGGCCAAACATCAGTGAAGAGACGAGCAATACAAAGCTTTGAGCTGCATGTTAAACGTCATGAATCAGTGCGTGTGTTACCTCGCCCAAGAGGACAGAAGTCAAATCCTGCAAATTATCAGGATTCGTTTCATTGTGTCATTCTGTCACTTTTTGGATGTTTAACAGGCCCTCGAGTTTGCTGATAAAATACATCAACACAAGCTCTGTTTGAAATATGCTCATAAACAGAATATTAACAATAAAAAAAGGGAACCGTTTGTCATTCAGGGTTTGGGATCAACTCCCCTCGATCGTTTGTAAAGGACTTCAACGTGATCAGTCACATTCACCCCGTCACCCACACGGCACTGACGGACAGCTGACACTCGCACGCTATCGGCTTTCGATTGTTTCGTCCAAGGACGCGTTGACAGTTCAAGGCAGGGATTGAACCGTCGACCTGGCGAGCAAACGCTCGACGGACGCGGCCACAGCAGACTAGTGACGGGTCCGATCCAAACACACACCGTGTGGCTTGGGGGAACATTTGACAGGCTGTTGTTCAACAACGGTTAGTTGAGCGAAGAGCTCATGCTTTTGTATGCAAGCCTGGTGACCGAAAGGATCCATGGCTTTGCACTGTTTGCACCGAGTGACAGAAGGAGGACTTGCGATCCAAAACAAAAGCAGAGAGAGCTTCTCACACCTGAGTAAGTTGATGTTGCACTTATCAACTGAAGGCACATTTCAACCATTTAACCTGTCAAGAAAATGTGGCTTTTTTGTTTTTTTTCTCCCTTTCTTGCCAACGAAGTACAGACATAAGACGGTCTCACGTCTGAGGGCTCAATTCCTCGACTGACTTCGACCCTCAATTGCCACTCACTTCATCCTGTGCCTCACCAGGAAACGAAGCTCCCACCGGCCCGCTCACGTGGGGGATTCG
Source organism: Malacoctenus tetranemus (assembly GCA_032274765.1). Taxonomy (NCBI): domain Eukaryota; kingdom Metazoa; phylum Chordata; class Actinopteri; order Blenniiformes; family Labrisomidae; genus Malacoctenus; species Malacoctenus tetranemus. Next base: position 13,585,343 of record JAUESF010000051.1, read on the forward strand.
TTTGCAATGGTTACGTCAGCATGCCATTCTGTCGATGGCGAGGCCGTCCGTCTGAGAAGAGAGCGGGAGGGAGGGAGGGAGGGAGGGAGGGAGGTGAGTAATCGCGGCCAATAACTGCCGATGTGGCGACACGCCGGAGTTCCTTTGAACCGGCGGCGCTGCGCGGTCTCCCCCCGGCCACCGCGGTGCGTCCACAGACGTGATCTAAGGCCGAGCGCAGCCCCGGATGGAGTGCTTCCTCTTCTTCGCCGGCCCGTGCGCGGGGGGCCATGGGTCATCGCAGGCGCGGGTTACAAGGCAACCCCCCCCCCCCGGCGCTACCCCCCGGGATGATTAAATACAATTGCTTTTCCTTCCTCCAAATCTCAAGTATGTGTAGCTAAACACGCCACCAGGCAATGAGCGCTGGCAGCATGAATGATGGTCATTACTCTCGCTGCCGATGCCGCGAATGCATCATCCGGGGAAACGGAGCCGTATGGCGAGCATCCTTAATGAGCGCTCAGGAGCCGGGGTTTCATATATTTACCCTTGGTGTGATTAAATTGCGTGGTGAGCCATCACAGACACCGCTTGTTTACCGAACAATGCATTTTCCCTCGTATGTTTGATCAATCCAGCCGGTATTCTGCAACACAGACACTTTTCTTTTTTTGGAGGTGGTAGGGGGGGGTGGTGGTGGTGGTGGGGGGGGTTGGTTTGAAAATGCTAAACACCTCAGTGAGATCAGGACTGAATGTTCTGAGAGACTCCAGAGGGAGGCGGAGGGATTAAACATGAGTCTACTTAGCATTTTGCATTGAGGTGGTTTCCCAGCCAGCACTGCCTGCCGCCCCTTTTTCCCCGCAAGACATTAAATTGATGTTGGAAAAGCAATAAAAGCTGAGGGTTTTTTTTTGCCTCGGCATTGGCACGCCAGCCTCCCATAGTGTGAATCTGACAGACATGTGAGAGATGGGAGAGTGGCTGGCTGCTTGGCTGCAGAGACACAAGCCTCTTTTTCCCTCCCTCCCTCCCTCCCTTCCTTCCTTCCTCCCTCTCGCTTCAGCAGCCCAATGTTCGGTTGTTCTCAACAAATACCAAACCATTTGTCATCACTTATCAAACCAATTACCATCAGCGGAGGGGCGAAGCAGCACATGGCTTCGGAAGAATGGATCTGAAAATGAGGCGCAGCAGTCCTTCTGGGGTTTGTTGGGGGTTTTTTTTGGACAGGTTTTAGGAACAGGATGAGGGTTTTTTTTCTTTTTTTTGTGTGAAACTCAAATTTGTCCATTTTTTGGGGGGAAACTTTGGAAACTTAATGCAGATAAACTCTCACTATCTGAAAAAGTCTGAAAGCAGACCAAAGGCCTGAAATGAGAGATCAGGTTAATTTGGACTGGAAGGGGGTGGGGGGGCGTCACAGGAGGGGGTGGTGGGGTGAGTGATGGTGTCTGAGGTGACAATCGCACTGCAGATATAAATGTTCTGTTTTTGGTGCAGAGAACTGATGTCACTACGTTCTCACTGCGTGGGCCCAAAGTGACCCGCGTGTGCAGAAGGTGGCGTGACGTGTGACATGCAGCAGTGTTTGTGGAAGTAAATAAGGATCGCAAAGGCCAACATGCCACTGCTTTGGAGGGACACGTGGACGCAGAGCTTGAGCCTGGAGAGCTGTGATTGCCATGGAAACATAAGAACCATCACACAGGCATCAGACACGTGTCCGATTTTGGACCATATGCCTGGGAAAAATGGGACTTGGACCCAATAAGATACTCAACTTGCCACCTGGACCGACGGCTCACCTGGATTCTGGACGCTTGAGTGAAGACGGAGGATTCCCTGGCCCACGCCGGCCAAACATGCTTGGATAAACGGTGCGAACATCAGGCTGGAGTCGCGTCCAAGATCAGCGGCGGGGATGGAAGACGAGCCCAACTGGTGGTGTGGAGACGTGTGTCTCGGGGTGTCAAGCAGCTTTTCTCAACCGTTCTAGATTCTGTCTAATATTGTTTTTTTCTTTAACAAGACAGGCGAAGACGCGGCCACCCTAAAGATCTCCGGCGTTAGCTCGTCTGCTCAAGGTCATTCGTCTCTTTCCAAATCTGTCGAGACTGCATGAGCCCTTTAGCGTTCCCTCAACTGGGAGGGCTGATTCACTGTATGTCAATAGCAAAACCTGAAAAATGACGAAGAGTAAACACATCAGACAGCCGCGCTGTGTTCCAAGTAGCACTTTAAATTGGCGCGCAGCAATAAAACAAGAGTGATACACCTATTGTGTGCCGTTTATAACTGGCCCACAGCGTCAGATGCCGCATCTGTGAGAGTCGTGGAGTGACGGGGGAGGGGGGGGCGGGGGGGACTCGGCGGTGCGTCGTTCGTCAGTGTCAAAAGCCAGCACAGCAGCAGCCTATCAAAGCCCAGCAGTGACAGAGCGCCGCAGGACCGGCGCGGCACCACAGGGGGAAAAACGGGGAGTGGCGCGCCACCGGGGGTGGGGGGGGGGGAGGGGGCCCTCTGCGATCGCAGCGTGTCGCGCTGTTTATCTGGGACAGCTGGAACGACGCTTGTGAGCGGTGGAGATCCAGAGTTGTCACAGATCCGTCATCCTTTAAGGCGCGCGACTTCGCCGGTGCAAAAAAAACCAAAAACTCGGACAGATGGCGGAGGGCTGTAAATTTCCGCCCGACGACGCCTCAGATTGGATTCCGACGGAACCTGCGTAAACAACCGCTTTGCATGAGGAAATGTCGGCTGCGGAGCTTGAACTCGCGCTGTTCGTGACACTCGTTCGGAATCAGTCCCGCGCCAAAGCCTAACACGGCGTCCTTTTGTTTGGAGAGCTTGAATTATTCACGGCCCCTGCAGTCTGTGGACTATTGGTGGGAAGAAGCAATCTCACCAAGCTGCAAACTGAAAGCAATTGGTCGCTTCCTTTCTTCTTTGGTCTCTTTACAGTGCATTCTGAAGTGATTGTTAGTAATTTCCTGTTGTAATTTTGACAGCTTTAGAGCAGGCGAAGCCTCCAGGCTCCTCCCTCTTGGATCTCTGGCTCCCCCTTGAGGAAGTTTTGGACTCCAGATTTGGGCGCCTCTGCTTTAGAATGGCACACTGAGCTCTGATTGGTTGTCATTTTCATGGTAACAATTACAGTCATATATACTGCAAGTGTTAAAAGGTGCTTGACACTTTTCATGCACGTTGAGAGAAGATGAAGCATATCAACTTTGGTTGGCTTGAGTTCACTAGCCTAGAAATGAATGAGCATGATTGGTACTTTTCTGCATCAATGGCTGGAGTGCTCTTGACCACTGGCAGCACACTGGATTGACCCCACAGTAGCTGAACTGGAGCTCCCCCTGTCGAACATCTATTGTATGTAGCACATGATATGGAGTCAGCTTAAAAGATGGGGGCAATCGGACCCGGTCAAGTGGCCAGACCAGTCCCCCCCCCACCCCTAGTCCATCAGCGATGAATGATGACCACAAATATGACTAACAAGGTGCGAACGTGACCCCGCCTGGCAAGTTGAGAGAAACTGTTCTCCCGAGTTTCACCTTGTGATTGATTCTTGGCAGCTAATGGATGAAACTGCAGCAGGTGGGCCAGTGATGGAAAAAATGTCAGCTATCGATTTTTCGGCGGGGTTTTATGATCTCAGATAACACCGAACCGTTGAGGTCGGACTCTTTAAGGATTTGTGCCAGAGGAGGAGGAGGGTGTGTGTGTGTGTGTGTGTCAAAATACCAACTTTTACGAGCGCATCTGAAGGTTTTTCGGTCCGTCTGTGCCTCCGTGTGATTTAGAAGTGGGCTCCGTCCCGTCGGCGGCGGCGTCTCCTCTACCTTCCCTGTAACAGGCTGTGTGACGAGAGGCGAGAAACACGAGCTGGCAGTCGGCCTGTCCATCCACGGGTGGTTTAAAGAATGTAAGACGCCAATTTGTCTGATGAATTTCCCTTCCGCATCCTGCAAACCGAAATATTTTGTCCTTGCAGTATGGTCCGTCCGCCCGCCCGTCTTCGCATGTTCACGCGTGTGTTAATTTGGCCTCCGGTGCCTAATTGGATTTACGGCGCGCCGCTGAGCGAGACGGCGCCCGTCCCGGCGCCTGACGTCCCACCGTCGGCGCTCGGGTTTTGGACGCGGCGTCCTCCCACAGCCCATCTGCACCTCTCATCCTCTCCAAAAGCCATTATAATCCCCACCAATCCCACAGCCTCTCACCATGACTCTCTCCTTTCTGGCAGCCGTGCCCTCCACATTAGGATTTGGAACCCCCCCCCACCCCCCACCCCCCACCCCTGCCATCCATCCACCTCACCATCCTCATCACTCAGAAAGAGAAAGAGAGGGAGAGAGAGAGAGGGAGAAAGAGAGAGAGAGGCTCCTCTCCTGTCAGGCTGCCTCCTTCCTCGTCACTGCTGGTAAATGCATTAGATGGACTTGACTGGTTTTCGAGAGGGCGGGAAGTAATTCGGTCACAGGATGGGCTTTGCTGGAACAGGTTGTTTTCATTGGCCCGGGGGGGGGGGGGGGGGGGTCTCTATTTTTTTTTGGGTAGGGTGGGAGGTTTTGGTGGTTGCTGTTGTTGTTGGTGGTGGTTCCCACTCGAGTGCTGCTGCAGAAAAAACAAGAACACTCAAAGAGAAGAGAGGAAGAAAGAAAAATTACTGATGGGATTCTGTAAAATGCCATCTTACACAGCTGGGGCTGTTGGGCATGAAAGTGAAATATCAAGAAGGAGGCTGGTAGTGTACAAAAACAGCAAGCTGGCCCTGGTGATGTGTGGCGAGAGAAACAAGTGTAAAACCAAACTGAAACACTTCCTCCAGGGCTTGTTATTAGCATGAGGCTAGTAGCAGCCAAATGACAGTTACCCACATCAGTAGGCAGATGTGTGGGATATTTGTTCAGTGGGATGAAACTTAGGGGTGCTGTCAGGCTACCTCAGCCCGAGGGTCCGGTGTTAGTGGGCGGGGCCGTGTGTCGTCGGAGATCTGGTGCGACGTTGCAAATCATGAGACACGGTTCATCACCAGGGCCACAGGTGGGAGGTCGAACTTGGCTGCGGAGAGGAAAGTAAAACAGAAACAAACAAGAAACAAAGGCACGGTTCACTGAGGAATAACAAGGCCCTCTGTTACCTGAGTTGACCCCGCCCCCTTTTATTCAATACATGCACCGATCGACATTGCGCTTCTGGGGGCAGGCGGGCTCCCCGGGAGAAGGCACCCATCTGGTGAGTCCACCCTGTTCCCGATTTTGCACCACATACACATGCGTTTGGGAGGACAGACAGGGCCACACTCGGTTTGCACACCTGGGGAGGTGAGCACTCCGGGTCTTCTCACCCGACCATTTTAATGCATCACATGACACGTGCACTCACACTGGTGAGGGGTAAGCGGTTCTGATGTTTGGGGCGAGTCTTGTGGGCTGCACCTCTCTGGTTCTGTGGTTATCTGGTTGTGCTGTCACCTGTGGTTTGGGCCTGACCCTGGGATATGGTTCTTATGGTTGTCCCATTCCACAGACATCAGTTACTGTCACCTTGTAAGAGCAGGATGCACCCACTGGTCTAGTCAAGTGCCTGCTAAGTGGCCGCAGATAATATGACTCCTGTGTCTATTCTAGCGTCATCATGTTCTTCACTCCTGTTTCTTTGCTCTAGATACTGGGCTGATAGCTTACACACTGCATGCAGACCATCTAAATCATAGCACGCTTGGCACCGGCTCATCATTTAACTATTTGATTAGCATCCCCCACCCCACCCCACCCCACGCCACCCCACCTTCGCCACCACAACCACCCTCTTTAACCCCACTTCTTTCCTCCCTTCCCTCTTTCTCTTGTCTTCCTTGCACAGTCCTCACTGTGCACCACTTTACCTCACGATAGCCCCCAGCAAGATGGCCAGAAGCCAGTGAGGGCAGGTGGATGGTCACTGTTATTATCAATGAAAAAAAAAATTAAAATGCATTTATTCTACAACAAAATGACACCTTCAGTGATGATGTGAATACAATACAAAAACATGTATTGACCCTGCCCTTTGTTACATGTGAAAAAGCTTTTGGGTTCATTTTAGCTATTGTGACCCATCAAATGCATTGTCAAGTTTTTCAAAATGTGGTAAGATAAGCTCCACCCCCCCACCCCCTCGTCCCTCCTCCCACACTCCACCCCCACCGCACCCACCACTTGGCCTGGGGGTCTGTGCACGGCGATAAACAGAACCGTTTCGGTGGTTGGATGCTTTCAGCTTATCTGTTAAGTCTCCGAATTGAACCCGCAGCTGTCACTGTTATTCTCCGAGTTTTGAGCGAAAGCGTCTTGTTGCCATTTAAAATTGGCTCAGCGATACTAAAAAATGAGGGGGGGGGGACGCTCACAGATAAGAAATAAAGCCCCTTCTTGGACCTCCACATTGTTCCGGTTTCCTGCACCACTTTGAACGTAGCATCGTAGTATAAAATGTAATACAGACCCCCAAACCATTAATCACTGAGATCCCACTTTTGAGCTATTATGGGAAGAACCTCTCGTCGAAAAACACCACTGCCGACCTTTTAAACAGCAGATTGTCAGTATATGAAGTTTATCTAACGCTCCCATTTGATGGGATGTTTTTCTAATTAACTATGTAAATGGTTTGCACATCACTGCATCCTATTTCCACTTACATTTGACAAAATATGCCAACTTTTTTTTTTTTTTAAACAAATTGAGGTTCCGCCATGAAAAAGTAATTTGTTTACTTGTTCGTCTTTTTTCTCGTTTCCCGTCCCACAAACTCGCCCATCTGATGTTGATGTGATAACTCTCCATCCAGCGCACGGATTTTATGGGATGTATCCTCGCAATGGCCTGTGAGCTGTCAAACAATCCGGGGGTCTCGATAACACCCCCCCTCCCCCCCTTTGATGAATTATTCTGTCAGACGGCTGAAGCGACGATCAAGCAGTGGGCCGCCTCGGCAATCACGTCTCCTCGTCGCCTTTTTTGGTTGTTTATGCGTTCTTGTAGACGCCACACAAACACAGAACAAACAATAGCTCGTTTGTGGAAGTTCGGACTTTATAATAAAGTCTATATACTATATAAACAACTGCGGACGCACGAGGCGTAGGACTGCGTTTCAATTTTCCCAGTGTCAATTTCAATCAATATTTACAGAAGGAATACTGCGATGAGGAGCAGAGTGCATTGAATCTCGCCTCGTGTTTGCGTTTTACAGAACGGTTGTTTCGCATCATGGCTGAGTGGCGCCATGCTAAATGCAGCTCCACCACCGCGAGCGTGCGAGCAACCAGGTTTTACATGAACTGATCCCCGCCAGTCACACACCACGAGAGCCGACGTTGGCTGGGGAGATTCCCCTCCGCGGTTGCCAGAGCAAGGGGGGCCTCCTGAAGGCAATCAGCGCGATAATTCGGCATTATCGCGCTGGTGTTCATCCGCGGGAGTCCTGCTGGGAGCACTAATGAACGCTGCTGCGCATTCAAGCCAAAGCGAACTGCTGATTGCTCAAAGTCAAAGCCTGTCGAAGAATCCCTCGACGTTCCAGCCACATCTGTTTTCATAAAAGCGGGGTCACATTATCGCGCTATCAATGGATCCCGGGCTCCCGGTCCCACTCCTGTAACGCGTACTGCTGCCCACAGCAGCCTGTGATCCAGGGCCGTCACGCTCGGTGTAGTTCGGGGGGCCCTGTGCAGCCAAATGTCCTCTCCCAACCCAAGGACCTCCCAGGACGAGCGGTCAAGACCACAACGTGGGCCTCTGCGAAACTGCGAACAAGACTTTCTCGAATCCTAAACCTTAATTTTGAAGCGGGGTTCTGCTGTTGTATGCTGACGTGAAAGTATCTTCCCTTGTGTTTGGCTTCACTGCAATGTTTTGGCAGCACGCCGTTAAGTCGGCCCTCTAAAAAAAGTTTGCACGCCAGCTCAAACTGCTTTAAGAGTTCAAACACGCATACACAGCCGGCAGATTGTGTGAATTTCTGGCTCAATCTCCACCTGTGAGCTGGTGGAGTTCTTGTTGGTGTGCCTCGGCCTACGCGGGAGGGGGGGGTGAGTGAACTTTTTTCTCGGGCTGCCCTTTATTTCGCAGCGACTTTAAAGTCGCATCGGCGCCCACTTCAAACGGCCGATGACAGAACAATCTCCACTCAACATTCACCTTCCCCGGAGCTTTCGCCCACATCACACGCGCTGTGATAAGGTTCAAAGTCAAGGGCAAGCAAGTAAACAGGCCTTGAATGACAAGGCCCCCCCCCCCTTCCCCCCTACCGCTCTGGATTCACTAATAACTTCCATAGATAGCCTGTGCGGCGGCGCCGGTACTCTTTAAAGTGCGAGCTGTGGGGGAGCACGCCGCTGCCAAGGATAGGAACCGGACGCGGTCTTTAATTAGCCCGAAAATGCAGACGTGCAGATGGGTTAGAAGTGAAAAGAACAACGAATGGAAACACTGTGCATATGAGAGAATATGGAAATGATGCAATCTGTGCACAAACACACAAAAAAAAGTGACAAATTAGTAGAAAAGCGAGATCTAAAGCTGCACTCTGCTGCTCTTTAACTGGGAGAATCTGCAGCCTGCTTTCCTACGCTCGTTTGGACCCTTACAGCTCCTGACATATTGCGCTAATTTAAGAGCTAAATCTGCGAAACACTGGACTTCCAAACAAAAAAAAAAGAAAGCAATGGCTCGACGTCAAAAGGGAGGAAATAGCAGCCCAGTTAAGCGCTCATTACCATCCGGGCCGAGGAAGCTTTAATTCTACTCGGGGCTTTGTCAACAACACCGTTGCACAGTGACGTCGGCCGGTAAAGTCTCCGGGACGGGAGCTGTCACAGCTTGTGAGTTATTTGGTGTGTTGCTGGAGAGCAAATCCATAAATAAATGTCGCGACATTTGTTGTCGGTGTCTCGGTTCCAAGAACACACAGTGGATTTTAGGGGAGATAACTCCGCTGTTGGTTTGTCGGCAAGATGCCGGCGTAGAGGCAAGACCCGGGGCCGAGCGGCAGAATAAACGATGATCTTCGCTCGCTTCATAGTTTTAATCTGGATGGAGACGCGATTCCTTTTTGTACAGTTAAATCTCTCTGAAGCAGTTACACTTGAAAAAGATGTATCTTTTTTTTTTTTTTACAGTGGACCCACGGCCTGCAAAGACTTGTTCTGTGACTGAAATGACGATTGCTAGTCAAGCAGTCGAGAATATCCAGTGTTTTCAGAGCCCTCCATAGAAAAAAAAGAAAGAAAAAAAAATACAGCCCTGCCAGTTCCTTTCAATCGATTGGCTGTATTCTGGAAAAAAAAAAAAAAAAAAAAAAAAAAAAACAGACTTGTGATTTCTAAAGGTCCTGATTTAATCAGAGACTCCAGCATCCTGAAACGTCTCCTGACCTCCGTCTGCTTTCAGAGCCATCAAAGCCCGTCTCGATTGGAGCGAGTCGCGGGTCGCTTAGCCGTGAATGCCTCCCCGAAACGAACATCTGCACCGGCGAGAGTGAGTCACCGTATAATCTCGGGCACCACGCAGGTAGGATTGCATAACACCGCTGCCAAATGCCAAGGCCATTTAATGAGCCTCGCAGACTATTCTCCAACGCAGCGAGATACAGCCGAGGGTTTCATTTGCTTTCAAGTTTATTACTGTTCAGTGTTAAAAAAAAAGAGGCAGCACTTCATCACGCAAATTGCAGTTTCATGGTAATATTTTGTACTTTTGCTCAAGTAGCGTTGTTCAATTCGACCTAATGCTCGTTAAAGGTTTGGGTTTTACATTGCTATAATGGTGATTAAGACAATAAGCACATAATGAGCTATAAGCCAGATAAACCCTTCAAGCAAGCATGAATCCCCAACCCCAAATCTGTGAGAGGTTTTTTTTTTTTGTATCCATTTCAAATTAAAAGTCTGCATTTGCATTAAAAAAGCGAACGGTCGCTTAGAAATGCCGAGGGGTCAGGGAAATCTGAGTCAAAATATAAATACGCAGCCCAATTGTCAGCCAGAAGCTACAAACTGCTGCAAAAACAAACAACAACAAAAACAAAAGACAAACATCTGCATTCCGACCAACACAAAACACGTTTGGCAGCCCGAACTTGAATTTTTGTTGTTCATTAAATTTGAAGCCTCTTCTTTGCAATTCAAAAGCCAAATTATTGTTTAATTAGAGAAAATAAAGACATCAAGTGGAAGAGTGATGCTCTGCTTATCCTGCTGGGCTGCAGGGATCACGCTCACTGAAACAAACCTCTGCTGGAGCCTCCGGTGGTCAAACAAACCCGAGTCTTACCCCCCCGAGGCTTCGACTGCAGACTTCAGCTCTGGGGACCTGAGAGGTCTACAAGCTAATCCAAAGAGAGAGAGTGTGTGTCTGTGTGTGTGTGTGTGTGTGTGTGTGTGAGTGTGAGTGTGTGTGTGTCTGTGTGTTTGTGTGTGTGTGTGTGTGTGTGTGGGGGGTGTTGTTAGACATGAGGCGCATCCCTGATCGTTGGCCAAGTCGCACAACTGCTTCTGCTGTCGTCCTTGGCCTGACCCTGAATGACCTCACATGTTCACTTCAGAATGTCACGAGCAGAATACAGAAGCACTTGGACTCGTCTGTTCACTCTTGTCATGCCATTGAACTCTGACACCAAAACTCAGCCTTTCACTTGGAATACTTTTACTTCTGCAAGTTTATGGATCATTCGTCTTTAATAATCAGACTAACCGACTCCCTGTGTTGTAGTAGGTTCAAATTGAGGGGCTGGGATTGGCCACCCGAGGCATCTCAGCCGGCTTCCCTGGATGGTGCTGACGTTCCTCCACTGGGTCAGTCGGAATTCGGTGGCCTGTGGAGGTCCCATTTTCTGCCCAACTTGGTCCCCTTCGAGCTGCGTCCCAAAAGGTCCCTAAAACCATATGTAGTAACAGATTCTTTATGGAAACACACTGAAACCGGGGAGTTGGTGGCAGAGGAAGGGGGCGCCACCATTGCTGCTGTGCAACTCAATTCCCACTAAAAGACACTTAATCATAGAGTTGACGTGAGAAAAGATCACATCAAACTTCGTTTGTTCATTTATCTTCGGAGGGACACAGACAACAACAGTAGGGAAACACTGTTTTTCCGTTCGCATAATCACAAATGAAACAGTGTTTAATGGAGGCACTTACAACCCCCTATAAGTGGTCACTTCTTTCTATTGCTGGGTGTTGGTATCATGGCGCCCATAAAGTTAGCCAATAAATAACTTATTGGCTGAGGAGTGAAATTAAAAAAGTGTCTGATCCAGCAGGAAAACCACGGCCCAGTTTAACGGTGTGATAGCGCAGGAGCACCAGCTGCTGCCCAAGCGTTTGGGAATGTAATGGAGCCACTATGAGTCATCTCCTGTGTATACAAAAGCAACCCCCCCCCCACCCCACACACACACACCCCGAGGATTGATCTGGCTGTGAGTGCGTCACTGCATATAAAATTGCTGCTCGTCCAGCTAAAAGAGTTTTTTTCCCCCTTCTATTTCTTATTTAGAATAAGTGCCGCATGATGGGAACGTTTTTTTTTTAGTGGGGAAAATATCATCCTCTGTCACTCGAATCCATTCCGGCCTCACATCTGTCCCCACCCCCACCCCTCCGCACACTCATCAGCGCCATGTACACCTGTTCTATCGCTTGATGGCACAAATATTCAATCTGCTGGCGGCATCGCGACACCACCAGACGTATAAACACGGTCAGTTTTGACCTGCGAAAGTTCAAACTTGGCATTAGAGGAGAAGAAAGATGTGACTGCAGTGAGTTTGTGGGCTGAACTGAGTTTTCTTATGACGGTCTCAATGTAAACTGAGTCCAAATAGCTCAGAAGTGGACCTAATGTTGTGGCAGGCAACTGTCTTTTTGTCAGTCTTATAGGGGCCGACTTGTAAGAAGGTTAAGGAGGCAGCGGGTCCCAGTAAATAGCTGCATCCTGCTGCTGCCTGCGGCGTTGTCACCTCCACAGTGAGGAAAGTACTGATCTGCTTTGTCCTAAAAGTCACTGAAGTCGCTCGATGACTATCGAGCACCTATGTGTTGCTGTATTGGAGGGGAAAGAGACAGAAAGTGAGCCAATACAGCCTAAATACATCAGAGACATAAGGAATACATGTCCTTTGTTGACTATTGTTTTGTTTTTGCTTGTTTTTTTTTGTCAAAAAGACCCTTAAAATAACACAGAAACACTGATATTGCATAAATAGCAGACTAGCAAACTTTGTTTTTGCACATTTAGGAGTTGAAGCTGTTTGAACTGTCACCATGGTTCCAACAATGTCTAATTGGGGTTAACACACCACAAGTAAA
>JAUESF010000051.1:13597791-13612059 GCA_032274765.1 Malacoctenus tetranemus
ATTTAGGAGTTGAAGCTGTTTGAACTGTCACCATGGTTCCAACAATGTCTAATTGGGGTTAACACACCACAAGTAAAATATAGTAAATGCCAATAAAAATACCACGAATTGTGTTGGTTGGACTGCCATCGAGCAATCTTTGTATTTTTCTGGAAAAAAGAGGATAAACTGCTTGTAAATTAACTGTTTCCTAACATATTACAGGTATATTTCAAATGTGGGGGAAACAGAACAATGCAAGTCGATGCCAACCGCCATTTGAAGCAATTTGCCTGCTATTCCACGTGAGACTTTGAGACAGTTTGACACTGGCAAACGCTTGCAGTCAGCTCGCATTCCGACTGGCTTCGGTGAAAGACGGGCCGTCGTTTGGGGTTGCGTTCACTTCCATCGTTGCCATCGCACACTGTAAAGATCAGGTCTCATTAGAAATCACAGATGTCAGTCGGATTAACAAAGTGTGATTGTCGCGGCTTAAAAGCTCCCGTTCAGGCTTTTTTGGGGGGGGGGCCGCTGCCGTACGAGTCACCCCCCCCCCCTCCGTCTCTGCTTTCCCTGATCGAAGCCTTTTTAAAACGATGCACTCCTCGCGAATATGTTCTGTCATTGTTTCACCCTCTCTCGCCGCCCGCCGCCGCCGTCGCCGCCACCTGGAACGCAGCCGTCAGCACCTTGGGCGAAATCCATTTGTTCCCCCCGCTCTGTCTCGCTCCCCCCCCTCTCATTCGGTATTTTTCCAATAGAAAGACGTTCGCGATGAAGTCATATCAATCATTCAGATGTGTCATCTCTGTACACAGAGCCCTGGGGCGTGACATAAAACATTCTTTCCCATGCAATATTCAGCCGGCTTATCTGCGGGGAGGTGATGGGGAGGAGGGGGAGGGGGTGGGGGGTGGGCACGAAGGGGGAAATAAAAACCTACCCAACTCGGCGACTGTCAGAAGAAATTATTCATGAATATCAACATTGCGGTCTTTGAAGAGGGGGGGGGTTCTTTGAATGCAAGGTGTTTGTCTCTCTCACTCTTCTGCTGCCACCGCAATCTCGACGAACCACCAGGCGCGTCTGTCCTCGTTGGCCCCTCGGATGCGCCGTCATGCTGGAACGACTGCAATAGAGGGAGGGAGGGAGGGGGGAAGCGGCTAAACTTGTACAATTAATACCTGAAGGGGCCTCTCACAGCACCCCCCCTCCCCTCTTGCCCCTTCCCTGCATTTAGCAGAGTGTGTGCTCAGGCTCCGTCACCGCCTGCACCTGACAGCACATTTCCTCTCGAGCATAGCGCCTGTCTGTTTCGTTTTGCGACGGGAGGGTCTGCTGACAAACCGGCTGGGTTTTGAAGTGCAGCAGTCGGCTGGAGAGGCTGCGACACCTTGTTTTGTCTATCAGCCCTCTGCACTGTTGTTGTGGCTCAGGGTCTCCGCCCCCTCCGGAGATGAAGGTCGGTTGCACGGGGTCGCCAGTCCACCCACCCCCTGATGTTTGCTGCTGCTAAAACACCAATTTGAGGGGTTGTTCCCCCTTTGGCGTCTTCGAGTTGGATGTCCAGGACCGCAGTGACCCGGCAAATTAATATTCAGTCGCTGTTTCAGGCAAAACAGGGTTCCGCCGTCTGCTCGGGCCCACGGGGCAACAGGCATCACCATCGCAGCGTCTGAGCGAGAAAGTAAAAGTCCTCTCAGTCGTTACTCACGTGAAGCGCAGACTGAGTGATGGGCCGAGGAGACAGGAAACGGCCCAGAGGGCTGGGGACGGGGGAACATGCCACCCAAAGGTCGCTGGTTTGAGTCGTGGTGGTGGCGTCAAAGTCACACCCCCAAACAAATGGCACGATGACATAAGCTCCAATTTCTTCTGAAACTCGAGAGTGTCTTGTGTTGATTTCATCATTCGCTGTCGGCACAAGTGTGTGAAACTGTGAGGGCTCCACCCCCCCCCCCCCATCGCTTCCGGTCGTCATGGAAACGCGACACTCGCTGGGATTGTACACGAGAGACACAGGTCAGTGTGAAAGTGTTCAACGCTCCCTCTTACTGATTTGACTGATGAAAGGAGAGCGCCTGAAGTTCACAATCTGCTTGCGTCATAACACATTTGACCACTAGGGGCCACCGATAACCATTTCCTGCCTGACAGCATTGCAGATGAGTCCAACATTTGGCACTTAGAGGTAATAAAAACCAACAATGTCTATTTAGGTGCAGTGATATCACAAAAAATCCACTTAATTTAGCAATTCAGATATTTAAACGATGTCGAGAACGAGTTCAGCTCATCCATCAATGCACTCTAATACAAACACTTTTTAATGACTTGGTATTGCCCGTAGTATCACCATTACGCTGCGATGGGAAGCCGACACATATCTGCGACTATTAGAGGAATTTGCCACGAAATCTGGTGCCAACATGTGGCGAATAAATCACTCTGTTAATGATGCATGCGACTTCATTAGCATCCGCCCAAGCTTCTGCTGCACACAGGCCTCTGAAAATAGCAGCAGATGAAAACATCTGCAGAGAACAATGAAGGAGACTATAAGCCTCCTCAGAGTCATAAATGAAACAACGTATCCTTTTCTTTTCATTACACTTCCCACATTGTTTACGTTCCATTGAGGTTTGCCTGCCGCCCCTTTGATTACATCACTGCACTTTGCATTCCTCTTCTGCTGCGAGAGCTTTTAAAATTGCATCAAGTGGAGTAAATTGGAAAATAATATTGTCAAACTGAAACTTTCCAGCGGTTGCAGGTTTTACCGGAGCTGCGATGTGGGGAAAGGCTGATGGGCTCGAGGTGAAATGGAACCTGGCACTTCATCGCGCAGCGGCCCTGTGCCTGCATCGCATCGTTTTTGGGTTTCCTCCCTAAAAAAAACAGATGCGAGGTCGCTCGGGGACTAATTTGTCCAGAAGTGTGACTTTTATCTCCCTCTATGTATCGTAGCAGATGGGACAACTTCTTCCTTTGCCCAACGTGACCTGCGCTGGGCTCTGGCATCCCTCCCCAGTGAGCCGTGACCATCTCCACCAAACCAAGTAGCTTTTATCACTAAACTGAACTTGTGGCACGATTTTTCCAAACATCGGCTTTAGTTGCTGCCACCTCCCCACCTAACGCGATCTCACAGAGCCGCAGCTATGGCAACCACCTCATCTTTTGTGAGTGTTCTTCGAAAAAGAATGAGAAAAAAAAAAGACTAATTAATGGCATCAAGGGTGCTGCGAGAAGTCAACCAAATTCAGCACAAAAACACGCACACACAAAGCCTCAATCACGCAAAACCTCCCCTCCAGCGTTGTGTCGAGGCTGAGGTCAACACTTTTATGCAAACGCTTCCCTCTCATTTTAGCTGCCTTTCTCTCGGAAAGAAGTCGGAGCGATGCAATGCGAGTGAAGTCCACCGCTATTAATTTGGTTTAACCTTTGGCATGTCACACGCCAGCGCTGTGATTATGTGAATAATTACACCCACGTCGACAGTGGCTATAATTACAAGCGTGAGGTGCAGAGGAGGTGCGGTCCCGTGCGTGGGAGGGGCTTGTCTGAAGCAACGTTCTCCAATCTTTCATCATCTGAGGCGCATCTTGGAAGCAGCTGAGCGGTGACCACAGTGAGGGTCAGACTCGTCAGTGTTCCTCATGTTGGTGGAAAACGCGCAATAAATGCAGGTCGTCCCGTCAAACTATATATGGGGTTTCCGTCAGTCCACAAACACACCACGGCTGTGAGAGCGTCACTGCTATTGATCGCACACAGCAGCTGATCCTCACACACACACACACACACACACACACTGAACATGTGCCGATGCAGCACAATCAGACCGACGCAACAGGAAATGTCACGATTCTCTGATTAGCCACTCACGATTAGCAACTGGCTAACCGGGCCTCGCGCTAACCGACCATTGTTTTGGCGACCCTGTCGTAACGCGCTCCGTCTTTAATGTTGGACAATTTCCCGGCACAGCTGAACCTCTCTCACGGCACACCAGTGCGCCGCGGCACAGTGATTGGGAAACACCGGTCTGAAGGATCGGCAGGTGGTGTCGCGAGTCACCAGGCGCCACCGACCCACCGAAAGCGCGACACGGCCTCGGCGTCTGAGAGAAAAAAAAACGACACAGCCGCTGAACAAAAGAGGCGATTTCCTCGGCCGTTGTCTTCGGCAGCTCCTCAATAAGCCTGGAGTGTCGGCGCCGACGTTCCTGAATGCATCAGTGGAGCCGTGAGCGGCGGAGGAAAAGACTGGAGCTTCCGTCGCGAAGCACAAAAACCCAACTCAGACACAGAGAGGCTGTTTGATTTCTGAGCGCGGAGTCGTTGCGAGAGTAAATTTGGCAAACGAGGTGACAGTGTGAAGGAAAATCACTGTTTAAAGGGATGCTTGACTGCATAAGCGATGCAACTGCATGAGGAAAATGTCCCTCTGAATTAGCATTGCCTCCTTACATCCGCGCATCATAGACAAACATTGTCAGGAGGAGTGAATTATGGGCAAGGTAGTTGGCTGGCTCTGTGGTGTAGTGGTAAGTTGTCACGCCTCACAATGAGAAGGTTCTGCGATCAAACCCGGGTGGGGTGTTAAGTTCTTTACAATTTACAAATGGGATCTGAATGGTCCCCAAAACAGCAATCACAGATCCGATTGGATACCATGCGTATGATTCCAGACACAGTGAGTCTTTTTGGTTTATTCTGGGTATTTCTAACGCGTCATTGTATTCGATAAGAATCTTTTCTTCCTCACAAGCTTCACTTGTACCACCTAATCGAGGAGGAGGAGGACACTAATGGTGGGCCGTGGCCTCTTTTTATCAAACACGTTTCCGTGCACTCTGGTGGTCAAAGTGTGAGCTCATTACAGGGCTACACATGGAGAGGTTCCGCGATTACGGACAGACAGTCAAAGTAACACAAGTGCTGCTTTACCTCGAGACTTGATGCGAGTGAACAATGCAAAACAGCAGATAGAAGTGACGCGACGCAACAAAAGACGCCACTGTCGGGTGGGTCACTGATGAAGGCTCTTGTTTTGGCTAAAACAACCACTAACGACGAGTAAACAGCTTCTAATTGATGTTCCGTTGTCAGTACAAGTGCTGCGAACTGATCAGGCGCAGCTAAATATATCAGGAATGACAAACCTGAACAAGCTCCGGGAACAAATGGAACACATGAAACGAACACCGTGACTGAAATCAGCACAATGAGCATCGCTTCATTCCTGAGAGCAGGTGACGAGACAAGGTGCATGTTTTGAATAGATGTGCTAAAACTCTGCAATTACCATTCTCTAAACACCACTGAACCAAGCTTACATAGTTCAGTTGGACTAACCTCTACTTTGAAAAACTATTTTACACAACAAAAGTACCGACTGGAGTACAAATGTGAAAAATGACTCCATTCGTGGACTGTGAAAAGGAATCAATGTGCTGTCGCACGTTGCGTCGTTCTGATGTGAGAGCATTCACAAGCGGTTGCGTTTGAACTTTGCGTATCCGCGGACGCGCTCCCACAAGCAGAGGCCTCCGCCGTGGCTGGAAACACTTGATTCTTTCTCTCTCGTCTATCGGAGCGTCTTTCCCGGAAGTTCATGTCCATTCCGAGGCGCCCGTCTATTAGACAACGCCGCCTGCGCGGAGCCCTACAACCAGCACATCTCATCAGCCTTGTTCTGCTGCGCTGCACCCTGAGCGATGCGGTTTCATCGCTTCCGCGCGTCACACTCGAAAAGTCATCGTGGGAGAAAAAAAAAGAAAAAACACCCGACACATTTTCTGCTTTTTCGTCAGGGAGAAGACGATTTTGATCGAAGAAAGAAAAAAGAGAGAGAAGAAAAAAAAAAAAAAAAAAACATCCAAACTGGAAGGCGCTAGATAAACTGGGACTGTGCGCCTCGTGCCAATCCCCAGGCCTGTGGGCTGATTCCTGCCTTGCCATGAATTCCGAGCGAATCTGCTCGCCGTCGATCGGACGAATACGGGAGGAACTGAGCAGGCCGGGTTCCAAAGAAACTTGAGGGACGCGGCGTGCCCAGGCCCTCGCCAGCGCATCTTGTTCTGCCATCGCAGCCTTCGGGAAGGGGGACGACTCGCCAGCGTCGCGCAGCTCTCGATTGGCCCGGGCGGTGGGTACGAGGCCTGGAGGAAGTCGGCGGCCCTTTTTTTGTGTCTCCTACTTTAGTCTCTTATGCTGTGACGGCGCTTGTTGACTGGCAGATGTGGGCGACGTCCCGATTCGATTTCTTTCTTCTTTTTGTTTCCTCCCCTCACGCATCCATTTTTGCGGTTGAGGTGGAGAGAGCCAGTCCAAGCTGAGACAGGAAGCCTCATTTCTTGGGTGAGAGCTTTCTCCTTTCATCCCCGCTCCCCCCCCCCACCTCCCCACCACTCGCATGATGCCACCGCTCCTCCTATGCACTTGGAGGCACTCACTTGTGGGAACAAATGTTCTCCGTGATAAGGATCAAACAGAATCCTTTCCTACATCCGGCTGCTTGAAGACAAAGCGCCCTCGAAGACGAGAGATTCCAGTCGGGTGAAAAGAAAAATGAAGAAAAGGCGCAGAGGTGGTTAGATCCGGAGCGAAAAAGGTCCAGGTGATATAGTATATGTGATGTGACTGAAATAGTTTTGGAAGACATTCAGGAATCCCTCCAAATTCACCATCAACCATCAGTCGAAGTACACAACGTGGGAATGCCTACTTATAGCACTCTATAGCAGTAATCCCAGGCCCAACAAGGGGCCGGGACCCTCGTTGGAGCAGCACGGCGGATCAGAAAGGTGGGGCAGAGACAGCGCCTGCTCTGAGTTTGTCCGAATGAAAATCGTAACAGGCTGAATTTGCTGTTTTCGGAGGATCTTTCGTTTGGACAGAGCCGTGACCTTCCGAACGGGAACCACGGAGACGATAACGCCGTGATAGAGTGCAGGCGTCTTGGTGGTGGATGCACGGGAAACTCAGCTGGAGATAAAGACACGAAAAAGTAAGAGGAAATACAAGATTGAAGTACAGAATGGCGACGAGTTAAACTCCTGGTCAGATTGGCTTCCAGACTATTAAAACTTTAGAGCAGAGTTTATTCGTGTCCATTGTTCTCCCAGGGCGGGGCCTAAAACCCTCTGTGGTGATGAGAATGTTTTTGCTGATGTTTGGCTTCACTGCAATTTTTCAGGGGTTGGCGTGGGCTTCCTGAAACAAAAGGGTTAGGAGCCACCGCCTCACGCCGTGCGCTCTGTCGCATTTGGAATCCAACGGCTGCCTCGGAAATCCGTCCGCTGCAGCGCAGAGCGCCTCTTCGCGTCTCCTCCGTCTGGTGCGTCCCCGAGCGTGGCGGCAGCCGGCAACGCATGCTCCCCCCCACCCCCCCTCTCCTATTGCTATTGTTTTCTTTCCTTGATCCCGTTCATCCATAACAAGTGAGAAAAAAGTTACAAATGTGTTCCTCCGGTTCGCCGGTGGTATACTCGTACGCGGCGAGCACGCGAGGGAGGAGGAGGAGGGTGGGGTGGGGTGGGGGTGGGAATGAAAAGCGAATTAATCTCGTGGCTTCGGGGGAAGATAAACTACGAAACAGGGCTTGGCATACAGGAGGCTGGGAGTGCACTCTGGATCCTGCGAAGAGAGCCAGCGAGAGAGGTGGTGATGTGTGGAGCGCCTTCTCATACAGCAGGATTCCTTCTGCCATGAAGGCACCACGTGAAAGCAGCTGCACTCACTGTAATTTTCACAGCTCACAATAGTGCATTCGCGCTCAAGTCTTAATGCGTGAATGACATAGTAGGTAATATGTCACTTTATAAACACAGCAGTACTGTTGAAAATACTATTGAGCCGTCTGAGCTAGCTCAACATGTGTAATACTGTGTTTTATACCCAACTATTGTTGATAATGCACCATTTTATTGTAACTTCGAGTCACTGACACCTTGATAAATTGCATGATGTCATTGAAAGCGGCTGTCGGACTGTTCACACAATATGTTGTGTTGGTGATGCGATTGATCACTGTGTCAGACTGTTTGGTACAGTCAAAAATCTCACTTGGCTGTCAGATGCCACTTTGTGTAGTCAAAACCACTGTAATATACACGGCGCTGCATTCAACATCATTCATAAAGCACCGTAATGTACATGTACTACACATGAATGGCTTGGTCAAAGTATCGCAGTGCTGTTGGGAATACCGCGTATTCAGTGGTACTGTAAACAAATGCGCAGTGCCTCTGAAGGAAGCGGTGGTGTTAAAGTTTGACACGGCTGGAAATAAAAACCCACCGTCCCTGCACTCTGGTTAATGGACGCCTCTGATGTGGCGCTTTTCAGCTGCAATCAGCAGTCCCAAAGCACTTTACGTGGCAAAGCCGTTCACCCATTCACACGCCAGCTGCAGGGGCTGCCATCCACGCAGCTTCAACACGCACACACACACAGGGAGCAATTTAGGGTTCGGGCGTCTTGCTCAAGGACAGTTTGACAGGGTGAGATGGGGGGGGGGGGGGGGGGGGTGAACCGCCGCCATGTTCTACCAGCTCAGCCACGGTAGCCCAAAATTGCTGTTTTCATCCCATCTAAATACATGAGGTAAAATGCCCATTTTTCCCTCCTTTAGAGGAAATAGGTCACTTTAATATGAGTATTTGTGTGTGAAATGTAATCTCATAAAACACAACTAATGCTGCAGCAAAGCGTCTCTGTACATGTCGATGATCTGTGTGACTTGAGAGAAGACGCAGCGTTTAAACAGGTCAAATCCCTCAAGACGAGCAGGTCGGGTCAGTTGAAAATGAAACATGAACCGACACCACGCCGCCTCAGAAACACGTCTGCATCACTAAAACTCGAACCTGCCAGTGAGTGACCGCGTCTCGGTCGATCCCTTCAGGCCGACGGCTCTGCCGAAACCTTCCCAGTCCGGCGCCACCAAGTGTCTCATCTTGGTAAAAAACAGTTTTCTTCTCTCCAGACAGAAAAGAGTCCCACAAGGCTGTCACTTCAATGAAGCCTTCATTTGTATGAAAAAAAAGGCCCTTCTGCTGGTTTTTAACCACCGCACAGGAAGTCCTGGAACAAAAGGGGGACGGAAATAACAGCTGTGAATACGGGATGAAGCCTTCAGTCATTTTCTCAGGAACTCTCCTTTGTTGCTCGCTCTTCTCTCTCCATCATCCGGCACACTTGTGATGCTTGCGTGCTGTCAGCCAGCCAGACTGACACACCGAACAGTGGTGGTGTTTGTTTTTTTTCTCATGTAGTTAGTAAGGAGGCTCACCTGATCAGAGATTAATAAATGGAGATACTGAAAAAAAAGCTGAAATGAACTTATCTTGAATAAACAGAGTAAATAAATTGTTTGGAAACCACAGCCATGGTTAACATGACTGAATTCATAACTAAAAACAAGTTGTTTCTCTCCTTTTAATCGAGCAGACGCTTTATTCTTCCTCTCACAGTGCTTCTGGTGTCCTTGGCCACGAGCGCACTACAATTTTTTTCCCCCCAGACACTGATTTGAAATAAATATCAGGAGCTGTGAGTCTCCGTGAACGAGCAGATGCACTCTTGGCCCCCGGCTGGCTCGCGCTTGCCCGTCTCTTGGCAGGAACAACTTGCTCCCGAGTCCGACGCAACTGCTCCTTCCACCGTGAGAGGAACTTTCTTGGCTCGCTCTCATGGGGGGGAAAAAAAACAACAAAACCAACTCCCTCAACTACAAGGAGGCTTCCAGGTGTCTTGGCGGTTGCTGGGTGCAGCCCGCTCTCCGGAGCTCGTCCGCTCATCCTCACCGTGTCCTGGAGCTTGAGACTCCAGGACGGCTTCCTCCCCGAGACATCGAGGGAATGCCAACAGAGTCCGTTCCCGGTGATCGTACTCGATAGATGCGCCAAGTTCTTTTGTTAGCAACAAGCTTGTCAACTGGTCTCATGGCTAAATAGCGTTGTTTTCTTGCTCTCAGACTAAAGTTTTGACGATCTAAAGTCACTTTGTTTGACCAGCAGATATTCTGTGAGCAAAGTGCTGCTGTGTCATTGGATTTACTCCACTGCCTGTTTGCTATGACCAGACCCTCAACACTAACTTAGGACCTGGTTTCAATTGGTCAATTTAAAATAGCCTAAAGCCCAATTTCGTTCATGGTTTCACCCATTTGCTCTCCTGTTTCCCCTTCTTTTATCTTTTTCCAGCCCGAATGCAACAGGTAAGGGAGCTGCTGGACTTGAATTTCAAAACGGACAAACAAAGATGGACTCTGTGCCAACAGAAGTAAATGTCCCCCACTTTGACACTTTTGCCCTATAAATCCAGCTTTTAGCTCAAACTTTCATTAGCTGGCCGCTGATTGGCTCTAATGCTCTTTTTGGACAGCAAAGGCTTTTACTGGCAAACCATTCGGGAAGGTCAGAGTGGCATCTCTTGGAGATATCAGACAAATTGCCTTTATGGCCATGTTTGAGCGACGACAAGGCCATTTTAAGGGGCTCTGTGGGTCTTCTTTTGGCATCGAACCCTGTATTTTGAGGCTGATATCTCCAGAGGGCTATTTTAAGCAACACTACCTGCAATCTGTTGTTTGAAAGTCTCTGGGAGCTCCGCGGAGCTCTGTCATGATGACGGCGCGCAAACGTGCGTCCTAAATGACGGAGTCGTGAAATAAGGGGCCGCATTTCGATCACAGGATTGGACCTGGGACCTCTTGATGGATTTTAGGGGTCCTCCCAACATTTTTTTCATTCATTCCTGTGATGTGGCGCGGGCGATGGCTCCATAAAGTGTCTCTCTCTCTCTCTCTGGCTCTCAAATAAACTGCCACTCAGATGAATCGGATCCACTCGTGGGTAAATCGTCAGTTTTCACCGAGCTAACAGTGTGAATCAATCCCCCCTTACTCCCATGCATAATTCAAGCAGCACCAATGCAACATTGGGTTGAGGCTTTTCCGCAGGACGAGTGAATTTCCATTCATCTCGTACTTCACTGTCGAGGTTTTGCCGTTATGACTAATTAAGAGCCTGTATCTCAAGCACAACCTTATGTTTTCAGAGTAGGAGCCGATGGTTCAAATTAAGAGCTGACACCGCTAAATAAAGGTCACTGTCTCGAGTGAAACCGGAGGCTTCGGCATGTAAATGATGAATGAGCTTAAACTCTTTGCACATTTTACACCTTCAGATTAAAGGCTATAGGATGAATTCATAAGCACCTAACCGGCATGCACGTCTAGAATCAAAGCAGGCTCCTCAAACAGTCTTTAGTGTTGAAATATAAATGTTCACTGATACCATACATTGTATACATGCCATACATGCATGCAGACTCCTGTGTGCTCCTGTGATGAGGTGATATTTTAGCCCAAGTGTTCTCCCACAGTCCAAAAATATGAACATGAGCTCATGCAGCCTCACCCCCCCCCCCACCACACACAAACATTTATGCTTGATACCAAACTTTATTTGGAGCGTCAGCACAGCTGCTCGTTTTGCTGAACTGTCGGAGTTTCGAAAAAAAAAACCACTTTCCGTGGATTATTTCACAGCGGCGGCTCGTTCGCTGGCTGCACACATACACGAAAAATCAGCTTTTTAAATAAACAAGCAGAAACGGGAGCCACTTTGCAGAACGATGCCAGCGCCGCTTTCTGAAATCAATGGGGGGGGGGGGGAAACGCATTCGTCCAAGCTCAGCGGTCTGATGTTCGCGGCTTTTAAGCGCTTGAACCGACGGCTACGGGTCAAAGGACCTCTTTGCGTCTGCTTCGCTAATGCTCCAAAGGTGCGCCTCTATTGTGTCCTTTTCTATAGATCTTTCCAAGTTTCTCAAGCTGGCCGATGTAAGGCACAATGGTGCGGCGTTCCTTTTAGCTCCCCCGTAACAACAGGCGCTTCGGTTGGACTCATTGTGCTGCCGCTCAGAAACATGATCCAAGGTCTTTCTTTCAAGGAGGGTGAGATTGTTCACATCACCACTTAAGGGTGCGCTAAATGGTTAGCTGCTGGTGGCACATCTTGCTTAAAGGACTCCTGTCAGGTCGATTGTACAACACGAGCTCAGTAGGGTGTTCTGGAGGCATTTGTTCTCACTGAGCAAGCTGCTTGGATGTCTTCTCTCTCTTGACGGTACAATAACGTAACCCTCATCATCTCCGACTTGATGAGTTCAGTGCTTTTGCTAACTGCCCCTTTTAAGCTCGTAGCTCACTTAGTAATGAAAGATATTGTTGCATTGGCTGTTAACTTTGGTGCCCACTGTGTAGTTGATGGTGAAGTTAACTTTTGAGCTAATGCTAGCTCCCATGGTAACCATAACGTTTGAGGTAATCGCAGCACTAGCTCTTTCTTTAAAATGCTAACTCTTTCTAACTGCAGAGCTTTTCTTCTGAAATCACTCTTTTGTGTGTGTGTATTTTCCTCTATTTTTTTCCCCAGAATGTTGAAAAAAGGAGCGCGGAGAAGAAAAAACCGATAGCGTGTCGCTTTTTCATGTGGAGCTCCATCCAGCGACTTTACAGCTCCGCGCTGTAAATCTGTACTGCGTTTTATATCACGGCCCTTGAGTGGAGCTGTTTGTGTCCTTTAGTTCTGAAATGTGCTCCAGTCGTCTTTTATTAGTTATTAAAACATCACGAGTTTTGATTTCTTACCCCCTTCGCCTAAAAAAAAAAAACCCACCCCACTGAAAGGTCTCGGCTGAGCCTCTTTCTCAGACGCTCTGTAAAGAAGTCTCGCCTGGCACTTTGCGCTAAATACCGACAGCCTTCATGAACAAACAGCCTCTGTTCGCTCGTTTATCTCCCAGCCGCGGCTCGGCAGGAGTCCCGCCTCCCTCTGTGGCTCCAGTCTCAGCAGAGGTTTGTGTTTTTTTGGGGTCTTGGGCGACACCTCTCTCCCTGGTATCAGTCGCTGTGTGGATGACCTTTTTGTGCTACACACGCATCCTATTCCAACTTCAGAGGCTCGATCAAGCCTCGTGAATGATTCATGAGACCTTGCTGTGCCACGGGAAGCGGCGTAAGAAGTTGCGATGTGGTCGTCGGCCCGGCGCGGGCTCGCGCTCCGCAACGTGTCGGCCTCCAAATAAAATATGGTAATGGATGCGAAAACTGCCTACAGCTCTATTTTCTCTTCGCTGGCGCCGTAAAGCTGCAGACGCCGTCTCCGGGGCGAGCTGTTCCGTCTGCGGAGCAAGGCCTCATTTTCCCCCGGCGTCGCTCCTCCGACGCAAACCCGCGCGCGGAGGCAATTCGGCTAATTAGATCGGTGAATCACTGGAAGCGAGCGGAACCCCGCGTAGACGCCGTACGCTCATCTCCCCCCTTTGAGGAGCGAGGCGGCGTCGAGCAAGCGAACTAATTTGATTGACCTTTGAGTGTTTTCATCGATCGCCGAGTAGATTCGCGGCGAATTAACATGCAGGCCCCGTCGCTGGCTTGATGACAAAGGATATGTTTGTGCTATGAACCGCGCGCATTCACATCTTATTAATAGCGATAATTTAAAAAAAAAAAAAAAAAGCGTCTTTTAAATGAAACTTTCTTTTTCTCGTTATGCTGAGGAAGATTTGTTTGTATTCTACGGTCTTACACAACATTCATCGACTACACACTAAAAAAAAAAAAGGCGAAGAGGATACAAGGTTGGGTTGTTTTTTTTTTTCTTCGTCTCCCCGCCGCCGTCTCCGGGACCATGTTCACCTTTCAACTCAATTACTTTATCAAAACGCTCATTGAGGTTCATCTGCGCTGAGGCATCAATCAGTAACAGAACCAGAGACGCGGTAATTGCACAATGGAGCGGAGCAAGGTTACAAGGCTGTTAATTCGCTCTGCCGTGAAAACAAAATTTGAACAGGCTTTGGAGCATAATGCGCCCCAAACGGTCGTCACGTGCTCTTCCGAAGCTGCTGCTTTGATCTCTGAGTGTTGAAAACTGGATGTGATCCACGGCGTGGCGTTCTCCCTTGTCGGTCGGTCGGACGGCTCTGGTGACACCACCGTGGGCCCTCTTTAAGGTACAAGTTGAGATTTCCTTGCAATGGGAACGTTACAGTGTTGACAAGCAGTGGCGTGACCCCAGCTTGGCTTTTGGTCTCGCTTGCTTTTTTAGTCGACGATCACAAAGAGCAAAAAGTGGTCAGCACGAATGTGTGAAAGAGATCAAAAAAATCATCATCGCAATCATTTAAAGCAGCTGTGTTGGAGCAGGAGGATGTCTGAAACTTTGAGGAAGGAAGGAAGGAAGGAAGGAAGGAAGGAAGGAAG
>JAUESF010000051.1:13630146-13658610 GCA_032274765.1 Malacoctenus tetranemus
CACGCACGCACGCACGCACGCACGCACGCACGCACGCACGCACGCACGCACGCACGCACGCACGCACGCACACCCCAGTCATAGCAGCAGATTTACCAAAAAGGAGCTGGCTCGCTATTCTGTCAATTTGGGCCTTTGCTTTCACCCCTCTGTCGTCCCTCCAGCATCGTCCAGTCAAATTTGCAATTGAAATATCAGAAAGAAAACTTTTTTGTTTAATGTGTCTTTGTCCCTTGCAGCCTGCTCCAGCTCTTCTGTCAGGACCCAGAGCTGTTCCCACTGAGGCGGCGGGTACATCGCTCCAGCGAGGTCTTAGGCGAAAACGATGTTGGACCTCCTGGGGTCTCTCGCACTGAAACCCAACGCCGTCGTCGAAGTGATTCAGCTCATCTCTTCATGCACTGAGCGAGACGTGGCACTCTGCAGAGAATGGGACTTAATTTGCCTGAATCCACAGATTGAGGCCAATCAGAGGTCCCTACACGTGGGCATTTGATGCACATTAAAATTTTTATTCGACCGTCTACGATTTCCCACCAGTTTCAGTGTCTCTTGGCCAAACTGCACTGCCGAGATGGAGCGCGCACGTTTCCACCGTGACTGAGTGTGATAACATGTGACACGGTGCTGTGGTTACAGAGCCCCCCCCCCAAAAAAAAATGGATGGTTGCAATAAACAATAAAGCAGGTTTTATAGGTGCTTATCGCTTTGCTCTGTATCGAGTTTACCTCAAGGAAAATAAAGTGCGGCTAAAGTTTAAGAGGACTGCGTTGCTGCACTGCAGACGCCATGCCTCGAATATCCTCACAAAACAGGGAGGAGGTGCCGATTCATTTGAAACCAACTCGGATTCAGCCCTTGTGAATGCATTCATGGAGGGTCCTGAGGAGTTGCTTAGAAATGACTTTCATGACTAGATAAAAGCCAAAAATAACAAACTATTCACTTGTATGGAGAGTGAAAGTCTGAAGATGCTAAATCAGATGAATAGACTAACTGCAACATTTTTAAAAGCATATTTTGAACAGCAAGAATTGGTGAGAAAAACTGCAAAATTCAACACAGTGTCCCTTACATTTTGAACAGGGCAGCACCCATAGAAAGATATCACAATGGTATGTAATTGCAATTAGGCATAAAGCGTCTGCTAGGCAGAAAAGGTTTCACATTTCCTTCCCCCCCGAAGGCAGACCCTTGAACTCTCCATTCTTGGACCCTGCTCGCTGGTCACACGGGGGCTGCCCGCGCTGATTAAAGGTCCTCAAATGACAGTGGAGGTGATTTGGACTGGAGGTGGCCCCCGCCGCAATCTACATCCTGCCAGAGGAAAATGAGCTGATGCGAAATCCGGAGCTGCCCTGCCATGTCGACTCATTACACATATTGTGTCGACCACTCGAAACACAGAAAATGAGGGGACTCACGCGCATGGCCGTCATCACACCAGGAAGTGCCTGAATGCCTCTCTTTTTTTTTTGTTGGTTTACTCGTTTTCTCGTGCAAAATAGGTCTCGCTTGGTTTTTCAGCCAGAACTAAAAGAAACCACAGAAGACAACTAACACTGCGAGTTCCCTGGGTCCAGTGTTTGCATGTTCGCTGTATGCAAACGTGTTCTGTCATGTGGTATTTTCACAGAAAGGTAATCTGCATCCGTGTAAACACACAGTAAAAAAAAACGTGTCCGCCTCCTGCGCGCACCCTGGTTACCTGAAATGTTGCAGGAATAAAAGCAGTAGCTTCAAAATGCAAATGAGGGTTCACAGAGCATAACAAGTGGCGGGTATGATTTCCAGCCATGACAGGATTATTCGCTGGGGGAGCGAAGTAGCGACGGGCAACAGTTTCCATTTAAATAAAACAGTGGGAAGTAAAGTGCCTCCAACTTCAGCCATGCAGGAGAGAGAACGCCACCGGAAGAGAAGTTTGTCTTTTTTTTTATGCACACATTTTTTCGCCTGGTGGTCTCAAAAGTTTGTTTTTGAGGTCAGAATATGCAAAAAAAAAAAAGACTCTAACAAGCATCAGGTTATTTTTGCATGCCAGCACATAATCTTCTACAGCCTGCCAGGTTGGACAATGGACTCAGAGTATCAGCTTTTTAAATCGTTCTGTACATGTTCAAGATGGAGGCTGAATAATGAAGGAAGGAAGTTGGAATGAAATCCTTGTTTTGGTGCAATCAGCCTTCGGTTTTTTGGCTCAATTCAGCTCCTTACTGAGTGGTACCTCCCGATGGGCCCCACTTGTGGCACGAAGGAATCATTGACTCAAATTTAAATAAGGTTAAAATAAAATGGAACACCGTCAAATTTAAAAGATTTTACAAAGTTTTTTTTGACTTTCGAAACATCAGCCTCAGTAAACTGTGCAGATTTACTCAGACCTACTGCAGTACTGGTACGGCAGTGCTTTGAGAGAGAAGTACTCTTGAGGTGGTACTTGGTGGAAAAAGGTTTGTGAACCACCGAGTTAGTGCGTCTATATTAGTGGTGAGGCTTGATGAAAATGCGCAATCCCACTTTTAGGGGGTTTCTAGTTACTATTCACAGTCACATTGTTATCAATAAGAAAGCTTGTGGTGGATAACGACCAATCGGGGGGTGAAGAAACACGATGTGCACTTGCTTGTAAGACAACTTGGGTACACAGAGATTCAACATCTGGAGCGCAAGTACAAGTTACTGCAACTGGTCTTTCAATTTTTCTGTCTGTCCATCGTTTCTACCTGTAAGTTTCAAGTAATGTACACTCTGAAAAGAAGTCAGGCAACAGCCAACTGTGACACTTTCTAAACTTCTGACTTTTACTTTGGGCGCTTCAGTGGTTTGGCTGCGAGGCTGCGCTGCTTCCTTTCATTTCAATCGAGCGCCCCCGTCACAAAAAAAAGAAGTGAAAAAAAAAAAAAGAAGAAAAGAAATGAAGGCAACAACAGCACAATTTCCCTCCTTTGGGCTAGAACTTCGACGAGGAAATTATGCTGCAGAAAATTACATTTCCTGACCTCCTGAAGTGAAATCGGCAGTCCTCCCGTCCACGCCGCGGCGAGGTGTTAATACCGCCCACTGCCTGCAAACACTGCTGGAGCCTCCAACTTGTGATGAGATCTATTATCTGGAAAATGTGTAATCACAGTCAAAGGGCCGACGTGATATAAAGGTATTCCGAGCGCGACAATACTAAGCGGCTGATATTGACGCTGACGTCATGCCGCCGGCGCCCCTGATCCTGAAGCCGAGCGGCAGCGGCAGGCTGTGACTTGCCGCGGATCACGCTCGCGTCTGTTTTCGCATATCTCGGAGCTGAGGTGAACACGGTCCCACCTGGCTGGACTCCTCACAGGTTCCTCACATGTTCTTTGATTAAATATAGCGCCCGTTTCTGAAAAGGCTGTTGAATGAGGTTGTTTTTATCCTTCGTCTGTTCAGTAACGCAGACTTTCAGCCGATAACTCCCTTTTCATCTCTTTGCTTGAAATGCTCTACGGCTTCGGTCGTCCATCAGCATCCTGTTGCTCAGTGTTGTTCATCATTTCAGGACATCTCAGATGCTCTTATTGCAAACTGTCGCTGCTTTCAGAGGAAAATTACACAAAATCAAACATTTCCATTAAGGTGTTTTTTTCTGTTGCGCCCTGATTCGCTCCCCCAGAATTGGACCAAAATCAAGTCTTCGTACTAAACCAGCAGTAACAAGCCGGGAGGGGTCCCCCCACCCCTCCCGGCTTGTTACTGCTGGTTTAGTACGAAGACTTGATCAAACCAGATCCTTGGAGCCCTCTTGTCGATTGCTGCTAAATGCAGCAGAGTTAGAGGAGCGACAGCAGATTCGGTGAGAGAAAACTACAGACTGGGACGATTAGCAGGCGAGTGGGGGAGCAGCGCTCACTCAGATGTTGTCGGTGAGTCGCACCGCTGGTTCGGGACTCCACGGACCGCAGCGGTCCGGTTGAATGAACGCACGGACTCGTTAGCGGCCTCGCTGGAAACACACAGTGGACTCCGATGACTTGTTAGGATAACGCGCTCGAGTCAAACTGACCAAAACAAAAAAAAACAAACTCGGGCACTTTTTTGCGCAATCGATTCACCGCCGCTGGTGGAATTTTAGGTGGTTTGGTTGAATTTCTTTTCAGTGGTCAGGGGAGGTTATGACGAACTTAAAAAAAAGCCAATCTATTTTTTGTTATTTCTCTACCTCAATGAAATAAACAGCCTCACGTTTGATCTTCAACTGTGACGATCAATTCTCTGGTCGGCACATTCAGTGTCTGAGGCATCGAGATTCGAGGCTCGATCGGCGCGTTACAGCCATAAGCGGCGATTATTCCGTTGAATTGCTTCACTGATTTGTTGTTAGCATGCACACACACATATGCACACACAGGAATAACAGCTGTGATAAACCTAAAGTAAAGCCTTAAAATCTATTCGCCTGAAACAGAAGTGGAAGCAGCGAGTGATCACTATTGTAGGAATAGAAATAAAATTTGTTTTTTATGAGGGTTTTTTTTATTTTATTTTTTTACTTGTGAAGTTTCACTAATCACACAATAGCAAACGCCACCGGAGAAGTCCTCAGAAGTTCCTCCTGTCACTCCCTGACAAATCACGTCTGGGTATAATCTAAAAAAAAAAACCCCTCATTTGCTGATTGTGCTTCATGTCTGCATATCACGGCGACAACAGCCCTCATCAGTTCTGACATTTCATTTCCCTGCTCTCAGCGCTGACGGAACACAAATCGGATAAAAAAGGATGATAATGAAGCTGATTCACACGGCAGTGATTGGGTGGGGGTGGGGGGGGGTGAAAAGCGCAGATGAGCTTCAACCTGCTTGTTAGTTGTGCCTGTGACCGAATAACACAAACAGGAAAAAAGTTTCCCCTGGTCAGGTCAGACTGACCCAGAGCCTGCTCAGTTTTCCTCAAATGAACATGAATATATTAGGGGAAAAAAGGTGCTTTTTTATATATTTATTTTTTTTAAGTCTTTTAGTTTTTTTGAAAATTTGAAGGTTCGGTTTGAGAAAACAGGAAGTTGACGTCGGGTCTCTTCGCAACCTTGAACGGAAGATTAAAAATAGTCCCCAACTTCACCAACTCAACCTTTCCCCCCAGGAGCGGCAGCGGTGGACTGTCGATGGCTACAGCGGAAGCCACGCCACAACTGACAAATAACACGGATGAGTGCATCCCCCCCGTCCCCGTCCCCCCCAACGCTAATCTAAGGACAAACTCACTCATTAAAATCTCCGCTCTGAACCAAATCCTGAGATCTGGGACGGTGAAGGTGGCGGCGGCGGCGAGCAGGCGGCTGGAAGCCGTCTTTCAGCAGGAACTCGGGACTTAATTGGAAGTGATGGATTGTGAGTGTGGGGGGGGTGGGGGGAAAAGTAAATAGCAAGACAAAAACGATTCCCATGACTGCGCTAAGTCTTCCCATTTAATACTTATTGCCTGGGCTTTATTCATTACTGCGAGCGCGCCTCTCTCCCGCTGCTCGTATCACTCGGCCTCACTTTTGTGCTGCTCCCCAAACTTTGCTGCAACATCAGCTTATAGCAGCCCGACATTACCCCCCCCCCCTCCCCCATTAGAATTAGTCTCAGTCACCGACACCTCATGCGGCGATCCGCGGGATTAGGCCGGGACGAGGACGGTTGTTGTTGTTGTTGTTTTTTTTTTTTTTCGGATTCGTCTCGCAGACAATGAAGAAGCGGCGCGAACAAGAGCGCGAGCACCAGGGTTCTTCAAATGGAGCCGGCGAGCTCTTTAAAAAGCCCCTTTGTGTCTAGCTGCGGGCGCGACAGTCGATACCCGCCGCCTTCTGTCTAATGGGCCACGTCTCAGGGAAAGGCAGAACCACCCCCCCCTCCCCAAACCTAGGCCTCCTGCTTTATCCGCTGCTTTCCAACCATCAATTTGCCTTTTATTTTATTTTCCTTCGATTGGCTTGCGAGAAAACATTATAAAAAAGAAGGGAGACTTTATTAATTAAAAAGAAGCGAGAGAGAGAGAAAAGAAGAGTGTTATCTCCGTGTGGCCTTTATCTCGGAGAAATAGGACGGACGATAAACAATGCCATCGATTCGCGCACTTAATTTTCTCAATGGGATTAAAGTCCATTACACAAATAAGGGTGGAACAATAAAAGTGTAATGCGTTTCTTTACCGTTTTCATTTTTTCCTCCAACAGGAGACGCCCGGAGAGTCCGGCTGAGGTCAGCAGCTCGGGGAGGTTTTCTTTGGTCGTGTATTCGGAGCCGTCGCAGATTTGCGCCTCCTCCTGGATGCTCTCCTCCTTTTATTATGAAATCAGCTTTTTTTTCCCCCCAAAGAAAAAG
The DNA here is from genome assembly GCA_032274765.1 of Malacoctenus tetranemus. Classification (NCBI taxonomy): domain Eukaryota; kingdom Metazoa; phylum Chordata; class Actinopteri; order Blenniiformes; family Labrisomidae; genus Malacoctenus; species Malacoctenus tetranemus. The sequence goes on from JAUESF010000051.1 coordinate 13,636,492, forward strand.
AATAACTTTGATACTTTAAATTCAAACACACAGTTACAAATTTATGTTGGTTTCTTGAGATACAGGAATAATAGGTTTGCGGTCACCACGGGGGAGTCGCTGAAGCTCTTGAATGTAAACGACATAGTTAAATAAATTTGATTAAAATGACAAGGACTCAAAATCAAAATACGACACAAGCAAATGTGGTCCCTCATTGTTTCAAATCAACAGCTAGTCCCTTGTTTCTTGTACCATCATTCACCCGCACTGCAGATTTTACCTCCACCCACCGAGAACCGAATGAGTTCACCTGTTTGCAAACAGACAAACCGATGCTCCCAAGAGCACAATCACCTCATTGCAAAGCAGTTACTGAAAAGAAGCGCGATTTCACAAGACAATAGACGTCCTGAAGTTGCAAAAAAACCTAGAGAGAGACTGTCACATAAATCAAATGCATCCTCGAAGTGGCTCGACAGCAGCAACAGAACACAAAAGAGCCTCGTGAGGGTGCGAAATGATCACTGAGTGATGTCGGGGCAGCAACGGAGGAGAAAAATGGCCGCCAGTGAAACAACGGGAACGGGGACGGCGCCGTGGAGTACGAGACGCTGTGCGACGGCTCCTAATAGATTGAGTAATCTCAGCGGGAGTCCAGGTGGATCTCAGGTGTTATATCAGCATCGGGGGGGGGGGAGGCGGTGAGATTCACGTGGACGAGAGGCAGAAAAAACTTTGCGTTAGAAAAGCGAGCCTGAGTGGCTGTTAAACATCGAGGTTTCACACAGGCTGCCTGCACCAATCACGTCGTGCAACACAGAGGTGCTACAGCCGGCATCACAGTGGTGTGGTCCTATACAGCCCGCTTTAAAAATAGCTCGACATCCCTCCGCCACCTGCGGGGGTGGCGGGGAAGAAAGGAGGCATACAACTAGAAGAAAGGACACTTTGGATGAAGCAAAGATCATTTCACAGGGGGAGAAATGATGACGGGAGGAAAAAAAAAAAGAAGACACCACCGCCGACAGACATGCATGCGTCTGTTAATGAAAGCGGCGACACAAGGTGCGGGAGAAACTGCAGAAACAAAACGAGGAATAAAGGAATCATAAGGAGCATTTCGACAGGAACTGAAAGCAGGTTAACACGTCGTGTTATGTGACCAGATCGACGAAACTGAAAGAGCTGCAGTCAGCAGGGTAAGTTTCAAGCTTCAAGAAACTTTATTGAAATCTTTGGAGAACAAGACTCAAACTGGGGCGACACTTTCTGGTTTGGACAGTCGCACTTTAAAGGGGCTGCTTAAAATCATGCACGACCCCTTTTATGCATTTGGGGGCAGTAGAGAGCCGATACGGGGGCCTGATTTGTCGTCTTCTTCAAATTCCAGAAAGAGCTAAAATAAAATGTAAACTTGATGCTGCTTTCAAAAGACTGAAGTCTGTTAACTTTGGTGGATACTTGTAACACGATACATGTACATAGATGGAATACAAGGTCAAGGTTGTTGGTTTGTTTAAAACGTTGTCAAGACAGGGCTTCATTTTGGCATCTGTGTTGAAACAGATTTCAAAATTAAAGCAGCACATTCCAGGTCTGATCCGGAATCTGGCATCTTGTTCTGTTTTGTAAAACCTCGAGCCCACCTGTGGTTGCTGCGGGCCCCTCGTCGAGATGCCGGACCCTGGGTTGGCAGACACCACCACGGCAAACGAAAATGGAGTGAAACTGCCAAAGTCCAGATTGGGAAGAGTCGAACGAAACTGGGGAAGCAAACAATTAATGGAATACAGCAGAATTTACTGCTTGTAAAAAAAAGAATAAATAAATAACAGACAGCATTAGTGAAAGTTTGCCCTGAAAGTTCAACTCAAAAAGTCATTTTTTTTAGCAATTAAAAAAGAAATATACATTATGGTAAATTTGAAAAGCGACAGATATTCCAGCCATTATAATTTCCATTTGCGACTTGTCGCATTCTCGTTTCCCAATTTACTTTTATTTTGGTAACTTGTGTCAGGCGCTTGAATGGACGGCTGTGGAATGCGACCGTGTCGGCCATTACCAAGCTCCCACCAGAGTAAATGAGTGTGTGATGCAGCCTAATGAGAGCACAATGGAGAGGTTGGATGAGTAAACAGAGGCAGCCTTAACGAGAGAGCGGCGCTTGAATCGGAGCGTGTTCGGGGGGCGTGTCTGCCCGACGAGTTCGTCGTTAATTAGTGTCACTTAGTGAGAAGATTAGTGACGGTGGGGAGGCGCGGAAACGCCGGCAGATGTGTTAATTAAAAACGCGGTCTGAACACCTATTTTCATCGACTGACAATAATTCTGAATATTATCAAGTCGAGTATTTCTAGTGTTGTGTGAACTGAACATGACACTGATTTGCTTTCAGAGGCACGGAACCCACAGAGAGCGACCTGCTCACTGTCGCCCCCTACAGTGAGTTGGAGGTTCCAGCGCCATCACTTCTTGCCACTGCGGTTTTGCCAGATCAACAAAAGCTCCTTGTCTCACTTTACAAAATGGAGAGTAAGGACGAACGGGTGTCAAACAAACAAACTGGTGACAAATGGGGAAAAAACAAAGCTGCTTCTGCTGGTATTTGAAGAAGAAACAAGCTCATTTGTGATCCCGTCCTTACAAAGCGATCTGAATGATCAGAGTAGTACAGGAAATCCATCAACAGCATACTACATTCGAAGAAATGTTCTGCGATTATAAATTCAGCTTCCGCAAATAAACCTCCTGTGATGTCAGTGAGTGCCAGAAAATCTACGCATTGGACCTTTACCACACTTCCTCTTTATACCAATAATCAGCTTTAACGCTCTGCCCCCAATCGCTGTGGCACCGGTGTTGATGCAATCGGCATAATCACAAACACACACCCACCGCTAATTACCATCGCTCCTACACACTCACACACGTCATTTATTTACAGGGAGGTTGGACTGAAACACAATGACCCTCCAGGTTCAGGTGCTAAAGTGTGGATTCTTGACATCGTGGGGGTGGTGCCAGTCACTCGAGCGCCCGTCATCAACCCGTGGTAATCTAATCACCGCACGAGCCGTCGCCGACAATAACCGATGCTTCCAAAGAGATCTGACAGCCCCCCCGCCCCCCGATGGAGAGGCGGGGCCAGATCTGCCCGCTACCCACTGTGGTCTCGAAAAACAAAGGTTTTGCCGGACATCTGGGAACTGGGGAGTATTGATGTCCACCACCTCTTCAACTCTGCTTCATTGCAGCGGAGACCATCGATAAGATCGATTTTTGCATTTGGGGGGGTCTGGGAAGGAAATTACAGAGTCAAAGGAGCAGAGAGGCGTTATGCTGATGTTTTTATTTTCTTTCAGTCGGCATCTTTGTCAATAAATGGAGCGTGCGGTGGAGATCTTCATCGCATCACAGTATTGTGTAAAGCATAAATGAGGTCCCAGGGTTACAGAACTATTAAAGGAGAGGGGTGGGGTGGTGGTGGTGGTGGTGGTGGTGGGGGATCCAGTATGTGAAATATGCTGCTGTCATGGACTTGGATGGCTGGTCGGAGATGACCACAGAGTATAAGAAACTCATTTCAGTCAGTAAAGCTGAGGATTTGAATAAATAACCAACTATCCTTTCAACTGATTGATTTCCATTTCGCTCCACATATCGTAGGAAGTCCTTGTTTAGAATACTCCCGCGTAAAGGTACAAGTACCCTTTTAGTCAGACATCATTATTACAGTGCAGCGCGCGTCTTGACCTTTTCCGCTCACTCGCCACAGAGGAGGAATGTGTGACCTTTGCAGGGGGGCGCCGTCAGACCCACAGTCACACGTGTCCGAGATGGGAGCGTCTGTCACTTACAGAAATGATCATGGGGATACATAAACATCATCCATGTGACATTTGGATTACTTGCAAGAGAACCTGGAGGGGGATCCTGGCCTGGTGCCTGTGGCACAAAATTAAGCACGGCAACATTTCGCGACTTTTTCATTGAAGACTAAAGAAGTAAAGATTGGATTTGGATGAGAAGGATTTCAAGCAGGGACTGATTTGATGTACTAATAACTCGTTCAGTTATAATCGGCTTCTCTCGGCTTTTCTTACAATGCTTTAAGATTGCCAATGACACATTTGGGGTCACCAGCTGACCTCATACGTGTGTTTTTAAGACTGTGGGAGGAAACATGAACATAACATGTCACAGAAGAGTCCTTGCACCAGGCACCTTCGTAGTGTGTGACTGCGCCTACATCCAGGAAGGATGGAGTTCATCTGAGACTAATCCATGTGAGAAAGCACTCGCCACGGGCCGTGACCAGCACAAGCAGGGACCTGGAGTTTCTCTCCTCGCAGCACCGTTGCCTCTTTGCGCTGCCAAACGGCTCGGCCGACCGGAGTGGGGACCACCGCTTTGTGTGATCGCGGCCGATCACTGAGGGACCCGACGGGCTCAGCGGCCGACTCCTCTCGCTGCAGTCTCCTAATTGAACCGGGAGGTATATGCTCAATAAGGCTCACTTGTTTCGCAGCAATCATAACGCCGCTGCGATATTTATCTCTGTCACATGTCAGAGTCCGAATCAATTTATTTGCAATTTCCGTCGCACGCTGAGGCGCCCGCGGAAGTGAAAATTTTCTTTTCTACACGAGTCAGCGGGCTATTTATATAAAAACAGGACACCATAGAACAAAGAAATCAATCTAAAGTAAAAGAGATATAAGAAAAAACAACAGTACGGGTATCAGGAAAAAAGTGGCTGACGCGGCAGTTCTGAAGCTCAGACTCCCTCGGGTGCAAACAACAACTTCCAGAGCTTCGCCTAATACTCGCATTTTGCTTTGTTTGTGAAGACTCACTTTTCTTACAAGGAAATTAAGGACTGTGGTGTTGGGGAGAAAAGGGACCCTGAAATCCAGGTGAACTTTGGGGTCTGCGTCTCTCTTAAGGACGCTTACAATGACTGATCTGGGATCAACCAGCTGTGCCAAAATGAACCCCGACATTCTACTCAACATACTTCAGGAGGACGCATTAACCCACTGTGTCGAATTACTTAAAATCTATCGAAAATGGATAGAATTCATCATCAGCTATGGCCAGCATCAGTTGCTGACTGTTATCTGACCTGAAGTGATCCTTAATAAACTGCACGTATATGTGTACATTTAAGGTGTCTTGATGAAGACACCATTAATACATGCTAGATACATGTATTGACATGTTACATCAATACATGTTAGATTAACAGTGAATCAATGCTTCTGACTGGCACGTCCATGAATGCGCCTTTCGGACCAACAGGCCCAGTGGTACACAGAACCTTGTAAGTTCCTCGGCTAATTTGACGCCGATGTCGCTTTGTCAAAGTGGCAACAGCGCTTGAGCCTCGTACATAGCGTCACCCTGAGCTTCACACCATCAGAGCAGGTCCCCCTATTCCATTCAGCAAGACATCCTGTCCATTTGGTGTTCTGCTCTGACCACACTGACACAACTCTCTCACTGGCCCAGATTACATCCGAAAAAGACCGACAAGAACAAGACAGGCCGCCGTCACCTCCTGCTCCCCCCCAACCCGCCGCTCGCTCCATTCCGGCGGCTTTGCGGCAGTGAGGAAGAGAATCGAGGGGGAGTTTATCGTTTCGATTCAAGTCGAGGTCACGGTAAATAGTCGGAGTGTTTCCGTATTAAAATTAAATTTAAATAGAAACACCAAAGAGCAGCTATATTTGTCAAAGTATTTTTTTTCCTCGCTCTCTCTCTCTCTCTCTCTCTCTTTTTTTTTAGCTGCTGCTGCTGTTGTGGCCCGGGGTTCTCTGTGGACAGTCGACCAGCAGCTGAGCCTCTCAGATAAGCTTCAAGCCAGAGCGGGGAGAGAGAGAGAGCAACAACAACAGGGGGGGGGGGAGAAAAAAAAGACGAGTGAAATAAAGAGCAGGCCAACAGCGCTGTGTGATTGAGAAGGGCTCCATTTCACAGTAAAAAGCAGGCGGAAGAGGGAGGAGGTCGCAGTCGACGGAATGGGACCGGCCAGAGTGGGCCGGCGGAGGGGTGGGGGTGGGGGGGGGGATAAAAAGCACAACATAGTATTAGGATACGGCCTGTGGGAGCTGTTTTCGGTTGGGGGGGGAACGGGGGGGGGGGAAATAAAAAGTTGCGAGAGCATGTCGGTGACTGCAACCTTCACTGCCGCACTGCGGGGAGGGCGCGTTCACTCACTCTCCCTCTCTGATGGTGGTGACAGCGAGCTCTGAATGCCGAGATGTGCTCGCTGTCTCCCTGCGTTCCCCCCCCCCGACTCTCAGTCCTCTGTGTGAGACAGTTTTACCCCTCCGTCTCTGTTTGCTGATGCGTCGTCGATGCTGCCGGACATCTTTGGTTTTTTTTTTCCCCCAAACCGAAAGTGCCCTCTTTCAGGAAAACGGCAGAACGGATCAAAATCCAGCTCGCATGTCAACAAACGAGAGTCAAAGTGTGTTTGTGCTTTCTGAACGCTCTTATTTATGTGAAGAGTTTGTAGCAGTATGAACTAAAAGAAGCTCATTTGAAACAACGTGGCATCAGAAGTGACTGAAAACTTTGTTGCCCTCTTGTGTTCATAATTCTGCTCAAGCTAAATCGTAAATAGATACAGAAGATTCAGTTGGGGCCAGTGAAGCTCCACGAACCGGTCGAGAACTGGATAATTCCTCATTATTGGTGAACACAAGCGTTGTTTTGACGCATCCATCCATCTATCCATCCACGCCAACCACCTCTCTGAGCACTCCGACACAACAGATTCCTGTTTTTAGAGGCCAAACCAAAACTTTGCATCAATCTTTCACCCGCAAGTTAAAAAACAAGTTGATATTTTGGACAATGTTTCTAAAAATGAACCTGATTATGAGACAAACATCCATCCATCATCTCCCGCTTATCCGGAGCCGGGTCGCAGAGACTCCTAGACTTCCCTGTCCCCGGCCACCACCCCCAGCTCCTCTGGGGGGGGACCCCGAGGCGTTCCCAGGCCAGCCGGGTGATGTAGTCCCTCCAGCGTGTCCTGGGTCTTCCCCGGGGGCCTCCTCCCAGTAGGGCATGCCTGGAACACCTCCTGAGGGAGGCGACCAGGAGGCATCCAACACAGATGCCCGAGCCACCTCAGCTGGCTCCTCTTGATGTGGAGGAGCAGCGGTTCTACTTTGAGCTCCTCCCGAGTGGCAGAACTCCTCACCTGAGGACAAAGTTACGCTGCCAAATAATCCTCACAAATATGTCAGAACCCAAAGTGAACCAACGCAGCGCTAACCTGCTCTTAGCTGTAATGGACTGCCTGCATAAACAACGATTACAACGGGGGCCGCCTCTGCTGTGTACGCTTATTACTTGTCAGGTGGTGATTGTTTGTGTTTGCAATGAAAGCAATTTGACGCGCGATATAAAGCCGTATTAAATCCGGGCCCGACCTTATAATTGGGGAGTCCTAACAACCGGCCTCACATCATCCTGTGCTGCTCCCACGGCAGCGCCGATGACAAACCGAATTATTGAACCGTTTCTCCGGCTCGTCTCCCAATTAATCGGCACGACGCAGCGATCTCGCCTCAAATCTTTGAAATTAGGGGATCGAACTGAATGTATTGGTAAAAGCCAATCAGAGCTGCAGAGGAAGCAGGACGTCGATATGCAGCGTTCAATGGACTCCCTGCATGCCGACAGACAACATATTGAAATAAATCGTTTTCCTATATTTTGAATGCTTTATTAATATAAACATTGACTAAAACCATTTGTTGATTTTTATATTTGGCCGGTTTCTTTTGGTTATGTGAATAAATTCTAGGAACAGACCGGGCACATTTGAACCGCATCAGTTATTGTACAACTGTAGCTCATCCAAAGTTACGATTCGCAGCGAGATATAGGAGAAAAATGAAAAACATGTAAACAAAGGCCTTGAGAAAGGATCACATACACAAAGATACCACTTTTACCCCCAGGTGGAAACTTCTGTGTACCTGAAAAAGGTCCTTTCTGTAATTTGCATGTTCATGCACCAGATTTTTCTGCCTATTTTGACCCTTTGTTCTGCAAAAAATAAAAAAAATACGCCACAATCTTGCGCAGTCCTATTTATCTTCTGTTAGACAGTCAGTTTATCTTGGTCACTAATTCAAAAGAAACAGAGTCCAGTCAGTTTTGCCGAATCATCAAGAACAACACTTTTCCATCGCTGCGTTAGAGAAAAAAAACCCAAAGAGGGACAAACTGCGCTTTATCGTCGCATGTGAATTATCCGCCACTGCTGCCACCATCGGAAATGCAATCATCGACGGCTGGCACCAGGCAAACTTTGAGGCAGAAATATTTTGTTTGCCACGTTTCTTTTTTTTTTTTCTTGCACAAACAATGGCAACTTTAATTATCTCTTATCGGCCGTTAATTGCGCCGAGAAGTTGTGGCGGAGGCGCTCCACGGAGGGGAGATAGTGCCTCGGCCGAGGAAATTGGAATCTGTCAGCGCTGGCGAGCCGGAGGAGAGGGGGGGGGGGGGAACACGCCGCAGCCTGCAGCGGCACATCAAGTGATGCAATTTCATATCTTATCAGGAGATAATAAAAAATGATAATAAACTCCAGGCGAACACATGTTGTTGTTGTTTCTCTTGTTTAGAGATGAAGAAAAAGCGGAAAGGAAAACGAAAAATCAAAGATTAGTGAACAAAAGTGAGGGGGAAAAAAAAGAAAGAAAAGTAGAGCACACGAAGACACGCTTCTTCCGATTGGTCGATGTGCAAGTGAAAGGTAGGAGAATGAGCAGCGTGGAGCGTTTGATCAGATTGAGCACTTACAGGCGCGGGCTGAGGAGGGCGCCATCTCGTTAAAGCCAGACGGGTGTCTTCGTGGCCGCCCCGGCTTTGATGGATGGCCGTGCAAAGCGTTTGACTTCGTCGCGGGAGACTGCAGATTACAAGCAATTGCCCGCCGAAAGTCAACAGCCATTTTATTTACATCGACAGCAGCGTTGTTTCTCTGTAATTAAAGCCACTGGAGGTCCGTGTGGTCATCGGTTCAGCTGCAGCTTGCAGGTGGAACCATTTTCCAGATATGTTCCATTGGTATTGCTTAAGTTTAAACTCACTGCAACAAAACCGTGAAGGACCGTGAACATACCTCTGATGATGCAGACATTCATACTCTGCCTTTATTTTTGTCCATATTCCTGTCGGTCTCCAGGATACGGACCAAACAATGTGCCACCTCCGTGACTCCCTGGGGGCAGTGTGACTTGTTGCGGCCTGATGCAAGGTTCAGCGTCGGTTAAACTTAGATTGGCTGAAGAGTGTTTGGGTCAGCTCACAATTCCTGCGCATCTGGTCGACTTTTGGGGACTATCGCGAAACCAAGTTAACCTGTTATTTGACTAATCATCAACCTGAACGCATTGAACTGAAGTCTTTTCCCGCTGTCTGTAACAGACCTGCCTCGCCTTTGACTGTCCCATCCCACCCTGTCTGATGCATTTAAATGCACGCACATGTTCAACGGCGATCGTTTCACATTGTCACACCTTCCATCTTCCACCACGCCAGGTTCTTCTCAGCCGGAGCCTCATAAACTTGTCGCCGTTAAACGGCGTCATGCTTCCATTCAAAAAGGTGTCAATCCCATCTCATTTGCTTTCTGGTGTTCAAACCTGAATCGCAGATGAGCTGACAAACACAACTGTTATTAATTAGCACACCTGCGTGAATAAAAACTCCGTGGGCTGTCAGAACACTTTGTCTCTGACAGATTAGTGACGCCGCAGGGGGGGAGGGGGGTGGGGGTGTTTAATGCGCCAAATGTGGTCTGATTTGACAAAACTGAATTAGGTTTGATTCGATCTGCGCGGGGCTGCGAGTGCACAAACCAGGCGTTTGCGTTGGAGGACGACAGGAGGCGAGCGCCGACTTGTGACAATTTGCAGGTGGAATTAAATCCATTAGGAGAGCTGTGTCGTGTGATTTGTGTCAGAGATGATGGGGATCCTAATGACTGTGTGCGTTATCAAATGAGAGTAATCAGTCACATCTGTGGGTCAATTGCACAATTTGGAGTCTCAAAATGCAAAACCAAATATTGATCACAAAGACACTTCATTACGCACTGAGGTTTGTATGACAAACCTGATTACAACTTATTTGTAATCGTTCACTGTTTGCAGTTCCCTTTTTTGCTTACAGCTCTGGAAAAAAATGATTGAGAGTCAGGGCTGCCTGAATCCTACAGTCTCTGGAGGGACCAGTGCATGCCAGGAGGACAGGGCTCCCCCACCTGCACCCACCAGAGGCTTCAGGCAGTGCATGAGAAGGATCGGCAATGCCTTCCGCAGGATGGGGCGATTTTTCACCTGCTGCTGCCATTCCCATGTGGAGGACTGAATACTTCAGCCTTTACAGTTGTGATATCATTGATAATATAAAACAATAAATATATTTTGTCTATATGAACGGACAGAAACAAAAAAAGTAAAAAGGTATATTTTGTGTTTTCGAAGCATACCGTTGGTATGAGCAAACCATTCAAAGAAGCAGACAGTGGAGCGAGGCTTCGGTAGATTACGTTAAATGCAGCAGAAGTATAGATAAACAAATGCAAGAGAAGCTATCGAACACCACAGCGACGTGGACAGCTGCAGACCACCATTGTCGTCCCCTGTAAGAAAAGTCCCACCAGTGACGTGTTTCTTGCTTCACCCTTTCTTTTCTTTCTCCCTGATAAGAGAAATGTTTCTGCTGTTACTCCAGAAATTGTCTGTTTCAATGTTGTGACTGTGGCTCAGGATTTTGTATTTAGATTGTGTTCATTTATTATGATGGTCAGAATACCTTAAATGCCCTGGCAGTGGCAAGAGGCTGGAATTTGTGCATTTACATTTTTTAAGTAGATTTTCACTGAATATGCTATTTAACTGTTACTGTTTAACAAGTGCTGATTTTAACAGTGTTTGCACAACAATGGTTCATTTGGGTGAATATTCCAATAAAAGTGCACTATACAGTACTTTTAGATTCATTATTGGATTTTGGATATACAATGCAGTTAACTGTGATTAATCAGGGAAATCATGCAATTAATTTGGATTAAAATTTTTAATTGTTGCCCAGCCCTACTAAATACGTATTGTGTAGATAAATATGTTGATATATGTAAATAAACAACAGTGAAGGTGAATAGGTTGCTTCTTTTGAATCCTTTTAAAATAAGTCATTTATCATTTTTTTCTGTGTTATCTTAATTTTGCTTTCTGGATTTTCATTTCTGTAAAATGTGCAAAATATCTGTATAGAAGTCATTAGAAAGCCGCGGCAACCTGATAGGTGATAAGCCATGCTGAGTCAAAGGATGACAGACAGGCTGTGTGTCCAATCACCCACCAAACAGTGTTTCTAAAGGGCCTGTTTGGAATCAGTTCAGGTGGGAGTGGGCCCAGAAGGAGTTACCAATCTTAATCATATTGCAGACATAAATCATCTGACCTGCAGGGTTACCAACGTGTGGCCTTTGGAACCAAACACATTCACCAGAAGGTCCAATTCCACTCGACAACAACTGTGTGTGAAATATACAGAAAAAAGAACTTGTCATTCAAAGTAACTTCTGCTTTCATCATCTTATTTTTAAGTGAGTTCTGCATTTCCCCCTCAAAAATATTTCCACAGGGCCAAGTTGCAAGTCTCAATCTAATGCTCCATGGTCCACGATAGAGCTCAGTAACAAAGCACCCACCTCTTGCTTGCCACAAACGAAGGTGCATGACAGCTGTTTCAACAAATGATGACAAAGACTTCTGGCATTTGAAAGCACTCTTCCAGTTTTACGCAGTACAAATACACAAAGGAGGTGCAGGGTTAGACACAGTTGGACCCAATCAAACTGAGAGTCAACAAATTTCCTCTTGAAACGTGTTTTTTGGTAGATGGCAGAAGAGCTTTTGTCAATCAAGAGTGGCTACGTCGAGCAGGAGAGAAAAAGGCAGGGTCAGGGTAAAAGAACTACACTGATCTCAAACTGCGTTAATCATACCAATTAATATACCATCAACGTGGCCCCCCAAGAGCGACTTTCACGAATGACTGTTTCAAAATTAGTCTATGCTACTATACACACTGCTCTCCGCACACACAGCTGTGTCTGTCATCATCATAGCTCCATAAGACAGAGCTCATTGTCACTTCAACATCAAATATGAACCAAATTGATATCATCAGACAGCAAGTTTATGTACATCACATTCGTGTCTGTTTTCCTGCTGAGGTTCAGCCTCTGAATGGTGATGTGGGTGTGATAAGCTGAAATGAAAAGGTCTTAGGAGAGTATAAACCTGCATATGCTTTCTTTCAAAATGCAAGTTATGCAAGAACAGAATGAGTTACTTAAGAATAAAATAAGACGCTATGAGAGCATTGTTTCATTGTTCTGCAGTGTAACTGGAGGAGAACCCAAACACACGCACACACACACACACACACACACACACACACACACACACACACACACACACACACGCCAATGTCACAGTCTTTCCCTGCCCCCAATCAAACCAAGGACCTCTGAGCTGTGAGGTAAAGGTACTAACCACTACTGTTCACTGCTACTGACTGATTTTTTTTTTTCCATCAAATTACAGTAAAGTTTTGTTTCTTCAGTTTCAAGTTTTTATGTAAAGAAAAACAAAAAAATAAGCTCCATAACAATAAAGAAACCAACCAATGCGTTCTTCATTCTTTTCTATGAACTTTTACATTTGTAGTTGTTTTTAAAACTCCTTTTCTTTCAGGTGAGAGCACTTGAATCCCGGAGACAACAAAAAAAAAAGTCTTCAAAATAATTTAGCACCATCGTTCAGCCGAACTCAATTTTCAACATAACTCATCATTTTCTATCTTATGAAACTAAATGTTCTAAGACTCATATTCAGTTTTCACATTTTGGTGGTTGAATTGCTTTTGTTAGCTTGACTGTCCTCGTGAATAAGACACAAAAAAAAAAAGCGTCCGGTTCTTTGCAGACGGCTGAGGTGCCGAGGACGTTATGTAAATCGGCTAAATGCGATTGTTATGCAGCTGTGTATCCTCAGATTGCTTCATCAGTATGTACGGGAGTTACAGTAAAGATTTTTTTCTGTCTGGATCCATTTTTCAAGTGAATATTCTCCCTTTTGTCCCTCGCTCAGGAGGGGGATGAATATGTATGAAGGTTGTGTATCGGGAGTCGCGGCCGCAGAGCGTGTAACCATGAAATATACGCCGAACCACGCATAGAATCTGTACTGCAAAAAGGTGGGAGTGAATATTAAGCGCGTTCTTGGTCCGGGGAGGGGGGCGGGGGTCTAACACGCACGAACAGATCGATGAGCGGGCGGCTGACGATGCCTCATCTTGGCCCCACTGACGTGGGCCGGGTGTCCATGTGGACGTTAGCTGCGCGTTAGCTCATTAACCATCCGTGCGGGGGGAAAACATCCAACAGGTCATTTTGCAGGGGACAAAAAAAAAAAAAAAGAGTTGATCCCAAACAGCCTCGAGGACACAATCAGCCCGACCTCGCCAGCACCCCACCCCAACCCCGCCGTGTCAATTAACAGAGGACACATCCATCTAAAGCCGCTCCTTCAAAGCTGCAGCTCTGGCACTGCCAACCCGCTAATGAAAACCACCAATTATAGACATGGAGCCGGACGCGGCGCGGGCCTTAATGATGAACTAACGACCTTTGCATTAGAACGGATGCGGCGGTCGGCGTCTTTTCGCTAATGCCTGCAGTTATGAAATTAATTTGAGGAAACAGCGTGGGGGAAAATTGGTAGATTTACCATGATGACAGTCAGGAAAACGAGGCTGTGCAGTGTTCTCTTGGCTTCATATGTGAGATACTTGTGTGCACATGTGTGTTGGCGTGCAGACATCAGTGGAAATTCTTTGAGCTGCTCTCAGTGACACTGTGCAACAGTGTAGAAGTAAAAGAAGCTCTGTCATGTGTTAAAAATAGACCTTTGTTTTATGAGCACTGCTTTTAAGGCATGTTTGACCTTTGATTAATTTGTAGTAACTTGAGTCAAAAACACTTGAATGATCCTGTAGAAATTAGACCTCTTACATTGTTTTAAAAATCACAAAATTCACAAAAAAAAGCTTCAGATCATTCAATACAGAAAAAAAGATACACAAGCATAATGATTTGATTGTGTTTGAAAAAGCCAAACTGTGATGGCTTGATGACTCGGGTGAGATTGTGCTCAAAACTGTCCTTTGTGTGGGTCGTTCCAGGTCTGCGGTGGTCAGTGTCTGTCAAAAGTGGTCAGAGGAAGGAACCGCTGTGAACCGGAGAAGTTCATGCTGATTCTGATAGAAAGGCTTGCATAGCCGCAGACCAGTCAGGGCTGCACGCGCCAACACCCACCACCAGTGGGCGCCAAGCATTACAACAGGGCCACACAGCAGAGAGGGGGACAGGGACAACCCTGCATTTAGTGGCGGTCAGTTGTGCGTTTCTTTCTCTTGGTGGTTTTCTCCAAGTTTGGCAGCAGTTGGTCCCATTTTCCTCAGCAAAATGCTTTTACAGGAAAATACCCAGAATGCATTCCTCAGACCAGAGTGACGGGATTGCTTTTTGGAGTCAAGATCTGAACTTGGTCGAGTGCAATACTGCGAGTACACGCGTGAATACAGGTCACAGATTAGATGATCAATTAGCTGCACCTCTATAACATCAAGTCAACCACTTCCTTCTATCAATTCCATTTAATCAACATAATTACAAAAGGGAAAACGCGGACAGAGGCGGCCATCTTTCCAAAGCTCTGTGCTGGCCCGTCCAGGGGAGTGAGGTCGGTGTGGGACGGCAAATGAAGGACTCGTCACTTGGGGCCGTTCCACTGAAATCCCATGAAAGCGAGTGGATTTGCTGTTTGAATAAATGTCAAAGGAGTGACTTTGTTCTGACGTTTTGAGAGCTCTCCCTTTCACTCAGCCGGTGGCTTGTTGTGTGAGCCCCCCTCTTTTTACCCCCCCCCCCACCCCGCCAACAATGACATGCAATTTTTGTTTCTTCCTCTCAAGGGACATTCTTTGATGTCCTTGTGCAGGAAAACACAGACGCCGGGCAAACACAAGACAGGCTTACGTGCAAAGTGGGGAAATTTCCGCTTTTCTCGTAATTATATTTAAAAGAAAAACATAAACACAGAAAACCGAGTGCCGTCGAAGATGACAGCTGTCGCCGTCCCCTGACTAACGGCGGGCCGGCCCATCCCCTTCGTCTTCTCCCCGCTGTCACCCAGGACACCTTCAAGAAAGTTAATAAACGGTAATTGTTTACCGTTGCTCTGTTTACCCGGGCGTCACGCGGGCAACGGCGGGACGCTCGGAATTTAAATGCGCCTCAAAACGTTGAGCGCGAGTCAGCAGACCTGCTGAGCGGTGACAAGCTCACGTGACGTGATTACCGAGGCCTGAGAGCACGAGTGTCACTGGAGGGCTTTTGAGAAGACTTTCAGGATGAAGAGCGGGGAGAAAATCACACAATATGAATCCTGCGGAACACCTGGTCTCTGAATGCGGCGCGGTTCGAAGTGGGCAGCTGCAGATGGAGATTGAAATTGTACCAAGGGCAAACTTGGCTTTCGTTATTCACAGGCTTGCCGGGGTCTCGTGGCCGCATCCTGTCCTGTACAAATACGTGAAGGACCGCCCACCTGTCAAGCTGGTGCTAACACAGGTTTATTAAAATGATCAATTACTGATCATACGTCTATTCTGTTTATTTTATTCGCAACAACTGTGTGTGTTAA
This sequence comes from Malacoctenus tetranemus, assembly GCA_032274765.1. NCBI lineage: Eukaryota > Metazoa > Chordata > Actinopteri > Blenniiformes > Labrisomidae > Malacoctenus > Malacoctenus tetranemus. The sequence continues at coordinate 13,652,289 of JAUESF010000051.1, forward strand.
GGACTACCTAACTAGTATAAGTATGCATATACATCTGGTTTGCATGTTTAAGTATTTCCCGTCTTTCACACACACATACGCACATCTTCTCTGAAGTACCTGACAGGATGGAGCTTCAGTTTTAAAATCAAGTGGCAACTTTAGAGTCTGACGATCTAGTAGAAATCAATGTATTAGAGGCAATGGAGATTAAATAACAAGCACAGATAAAATATTCATGCCTAAAGAGCCCCAGTCGCTGACACGATCTCAAAATTTGAAATTTCAAAAGAAAAAGCTTGTCATTTGTCCCTGTATCCAAATTCAGTTGGATTCATGGCCATCAATCACCCACTGACAAGTATTCATTGGGGAAAAAAAGAACTGGTTCAACAGCGACTCTGTGAGAATCTGCAGACTTACTGAATCGAATGGGATATTTGAAGGATTGCCAGCAAAGCGTCAGTGACTAAACGAGAAAGCATAATGGGTGAATGATAAGACTTGCGTTTCAATGGAGGCGGGGCTCCAGTAACGAGGCAGACTGTCCGCATCCAGTCTTCTACCTTCTGGGAGTCTGCTTGTCAAGACAGGTATCGAATCGCTCGAAACTTTCTTCAATAGACCTTTTGTTGAATGTGTTTCCTTCCATTGGTATTCGATGCTTAATCAGTAATCTAAGATGCATTAAAATGTCTCGAGGGAGGAAACATGGTAAACACCAGGCTCCTGTCTCCTCCTTGTTTATTTACACGACATACGTATTTATTTGCATCTAGATCAGAGGCACAAGTGGCCGCTTGAGACACTCTTGGATATGCATTCTGAAGGCAGGTGTGAACTGACGTACTTGAGCCACTTGTGATGGATGCCAGGTGGCAACAAGGCGTCAGAGATGTGGCAGAGTTCCAGTACATTACTGAATCCTACTGGAAGTATGTAACCACTGTATTCTATTCCCTATGCAATGAAGGACAGGTGCATCGTTTTTTATCAATAGGATTTTGTCTGTAAATGCTGTTTAAACTTCAACCAAATAAACCATTTCCAACCAAATGCCGTCGGTGCTGTGGCCGTCACATAGAAGAGGTCCCAAACGGCGTCTCTCAAGACCAGAAGGTAACCACACGCTACAGGCTTCACGTCAAACGGATCAGTGACTGGCCTTCATGAGAGAATCTGGGAGAGACGCACTATGGACACAAACCAACCAAAACCAACCAGTACCTCCAAAAAGAACCAACGTTTGAGATATCAGAAGGATCCATTAAGAATGGCAGTCTGTGGAGTGTATATACAAATAAAACTGTCAGACAAACGACCACCACAAAGCTCTGGTCTCTATGGTCACTCTGTCCTAGGACAGAAATATAGCCTGCATGAATACTTTAAGTCATTTTAACTTGAGTAATTTAATACAGATGCCATCTGGTGATGTCACTGAATGCAAATTAAGTTTAATCACAAACCCGGTATTTTTCTCATTAACTGTATTCCTCACTCTGATCATTTTCAAGTCACAGCCTTTTGAAAACTATGAAAGTTGCAAACTAACAATATGCATTGATATTTTCAGAAAGAAGACGAAATGAGCAACTTAACAGTGAAAAGCCTTCAGGAAGTCACCGTCACCAGCTTCAGTCACCTCAGACGACCTATCCAAAGTCTGCGTCCGCCCTGCGTCACACTGGCAGGACGACTTCATATGTAATGACCCGCACGGGCATCTATGAATATTTCAGGGAATGTTCACAAGAAAATAATAACATGGTAAATTGACGCCGCCATCCTTCGGGGGCCCCAGCAGCGGCAGCAAAGACGTGGGGTAGGAGTGGGGGAGAGGGGGGGTTGCGGGACAATAAAGAGCCGGGCGGAGGACCATCTATAATGCAATCACAAACAACACAGAGCTTCATTTTGTGGACAACCCCAGGGGACCTGCCCCTGTGCTGGGAGCGCATCCTCTCATTAAGGCATCTCTCAAGCGCGGCGGAGCCTCAATGGCGCGTGGCTCGGCTCAACGGCCACGCCCACCCGGGTTCAGGGAGAGTTTATCCTTGCAGATTTAATATTGCTGGGACACTCTCGCTGGGAAATCGTCCCTGCAGTGCTGAATTGAGAACAGAACTGAGAACCTGAAGTCACTTTAAATTTGTCTTGTTTTTCCCCTCTTGTTTGGTCACATTAGCGACCTAGAATAAAACATTTAGGCTCAATTTAGTTGTCCCTACCCCCCCAGGATTGCTTCCTGAGGTCCCACAACATTTTGGGCATCCAGAGATTTGCATGCAGTGACGTTGTCAAATTCACATTTAAAGTGCAGGTTTAAGAAAAACCAGAGAAAGATCTTTTTTTTTGGATTGAGAGCAGACTTGAGACATTGCCTGTAACTTTTATTTTGAAGGTTCTTGAACATCAAAAGTCATTGGGCGACTCCGATAAAAGACCAATTCTGTCACTCTGGTATCTATTATCCATCTGTCAATCAATCAATCAATCAATCAATCAATCAATCAATCAAGGCCAACTTCTGTCCGACTTTCACAACTTCTCCACCCGAGGATTTTCATTACCCTTCGTCGTTGTGTCCTTTCCTGCTGTGCTACAAGTGTCTCGCTGTCTATCTTCATCAAACTCAGAGACAAAACTCCTTGAGACATCTCAGTATCTCCACTTCCCTCATTTGAAAGAGAGAAAGAAAAGAAAAAAACACACACACACACACTTGGCTGAATCCCGCCACTTCTCAGACTGATTACAGTGTCTCCACCCGCAAATCAGTCTTTAAGTCACCCCCTCCTCCAACCTGACACCTACTTCGATGTCTGCCTGAGAGACGCTGGGAACGTTGCAGAAGTAGTCTGAGAGCAAGCGTTACAGCCCCGGATGACAATTTGAGTTTTATAGAGAAATGATTGCGGCGGCGTAAAGCAATGCTTCTCAAACTTTATGGCTTGTGAACTCTCTAAATGAAGCAGTGCTTTCTCAGACTCCCATCCAAGCGTGCATAATGGCGAGGTTCAATCAGAGGAGGATTTTTTTTTCCCCTTTATAGATCGCTTGCTTCAGTTAATTATCAGGGGAGGCCTCCAGGCAGAACACGATCAACTTTTTCATCCAGTGGTGGCAATATTTTTGTAACTGAAGATGTCAGTTTGTTCTATAACTGACCGGGATCTCGCAACTCGTCCAAATATATAAAAAAACTACACTATAAGCTTCCTGCTTCCTGGGCAACTGCCGGTCTGAGGCTGAGAGCGGCTCCTCGATAGTGTCAAAGCTTCAGGAACTTGCTTTCTTTTTATTACCAACCGCTCAGACTGAAAAGGCGATAGAGGCGATAGATGTGATGTGCTCCACTCCTACTGCAGATCGAGTGAAGCTTGTAAGTCCTGAGAGACCTCAAATAGCCAAACAGCATTTCTAAATCTATTATAAGTTCTCTTAAACAGTATATCTTGAATCATCAACAACTTGACCGCAGCTATGCCAGTGGAAAAGTTGCTAATTTGGTCAAATTTCACTAGTTTCATCCTCCAACAGCTTTCCCAAACATTGGAATTTAATGGTATTGCTAGCTATGATTGGCTCCAGCTGCCTCTGTCTGGATCCAACAGGTACAGAAGTGGATGGATGAACAATGACAACTTCCAAGAGGATGAGGCACGGGGGTGGGGGTGGGTGGGGGGCAAGCAAAGGAAGATTCGATCTGGCTCACTGAGCATGACTGTGATTTGAGTTGACTTTGATCCGAACAATCAAAGCCCTACAGGAGTAAGCGGGACAGGAGATCGACGCATCGCCCGGCAAGAGGCCGTGCAGAACTTTGAGCGAAGGTTTTCCACTGTGTTCAAGAGCAAATTGGGAGAAGGCAGAGTTCTTCAAGCCCATTTTTACCCCCCCCCCTCCAGTCCATGTCAAAACTACTAACAGACTCTGCAGAGGGGTCAATGCAGGATCAGCCTCATGCCAGTAGGAGACTAACTTGCTGATGCTACCCACGGAGCGCATGCCAAACATACCGCTAGGAGCCACGGCGCGAAGTCAATGCAGGATTGTTTTTTAATCATATCTGCGAGGCTAAACCAGGGAAAATTAGAGTTGCGAGCGAGCAATCAGTGCCACTTAATTCTTTCGCCCAGTGGACAAGATTATTCCTCGCAAGCTTCGGTACGCGCGGCGTTTCCTTCATATTTGGTGAAATCCCGCATTGATTGGAACAACTTGCTCAGGACAAACGAGGGGAGAAAGTTGTGGTTGAACAGCATGCAGAAAATTAGTTTTTAAATTGCCTGCATGCGAGCGCCCATAGAGTCACGCGGCACGAACGGTACAAGTACCTCGAAGTGATTTAAAGTTGATTGGAACCGCCCCGACCGTGATGAATGATGGCGGCTAATGAATTGATCCCGATCAAACGGCGTGCGGGCGTTGACTGTGCCTCAGTCCCCCCCCCCTTACTGTAATCCACATATTGCCTGTGCATCCATCTGATGAAGTGTAAAGTGATTGGCCGCCCCCGCACCGTGTGGCCCCATCAATCATGGCCAGGTCAAGTGTTGGAGGCTGCTTAGGCCGAAGAGGACCTCCGGGGGTGTGAATGTGAAACGGGCAGGGGGAGGGGGGCGGGGGGGGGTGTCACCTGATGGGATCCGGAGTAGATCCAGCGTAGTGAGAGCCTCCTCTCCCCCTCCAAGCTGCTGCCGCGCTGGGTACCAACTACATCCGTACATCCGACCTCGCAGCCTGAGCTAACGACCGTGTTAGTTTCTCCTGTCCATTTTATTCCTTCTCTTTTTCTGAACTAAAACATGACAAAAAGGCTGAAAAACAGAAAAGACGAGGAAACTCCCATGCTTCTGATCTCACGCGGAAGTCTTTTTGGCTCAGTTCAGCTGTGACAAATGTGAGGACGGTTGCTGCGTGACCCGAGGTCGGCGCGTCAATGTGGGTCCTCTTCCTGAATGTGCGCCCACTGCGACCCGCTCGGCTGTGGTCGTATAGGAACCGGCTGGCTGCACTCAATTTGGCACCTTGGGGCCGTCACCTCACATCCACTGCTCGGCAAGGGACATGACAACCGGCCAGTCTCGTGGATGTTTACTCTGTGACATAGATGAATACGAATGTTTCCTTGTTGTTTGGCCATCACTGACAAAAATCACAACAGAAAGATACAATGGGAATCGAAAAATATTAATATGCCTTGAGACTTCCTGTGCTGTTCTCACACTGATTTAATGGCAGGAATACACAAACTGCTGTCCAGTTGCCACATATTCTCTCCCACTCAGTCCTTTTTGTGACACATGACAGACAGCAGCTTCTTTAAGCTCCCGTTTAAATCTCATTACAACCAGTTATGTCAGCATGAAACTTCCCCCCCCGCCGCAAAAACCTCGAGCCCAGTTTCTTTTAGAGGCAAAAATCGATAAATTTTACAATTTTATCCAGAGTTTTAGATTAACATTTTTTAAAAAAGATTACAAATTTTCTCACGTCTTATTTGTCAATGATTTTTAAAAAAAAATTAATTCAAATTGAAAAAAAGCTGCATGGACGATGAATGAACTGGTTAGTGAATATTCATGCAGTTATTTTTCCACACTGACTGACTTACCGGTGTTACTTCTTGGGAAGCTGTTTACTTTGACATTAAAGTGTTTTTTTCAACATTTTTGTGCAAAAAAAAGACAAATTGTCACATTAGAGCATTTCAAGCAACTTTGCCGTTTGCGTTTGTGCATCTGAAATGCAGATGAGCGTACATCTGTTGGATTTGAGGGGGGTCCGACTGTCATTTCCTGGGAATTCATTGCATACAACCAGCGAGCAGATGGGGAAGATGCTGGGATGCTGTTATGCTAATAACGGGTGATTGTTCATTTTTTTCCCTGTATTGTTACATAAAACATTGTCAGAATGTACACTTTGTAATTTTAATCCAGATTTGCATGACAGAGCAACCCCACTGAGACGTGTTTTATCTGCAGTGTGTCGGGAGCCTGACGACTGCCTGCTGAGCTCCAACATCTGGAGTATAAATATTGATACTCCCACCAATGTGTCTTTAAAGTGGGATCACAAGCCGCGATGTATCAACCGCGAGAACGGTTTAATGCCTGTGTAGTGCCAACGTCGCCTCACAGCATTTGTATAGTGGTCACCGCGGCAACAACACATCCACGTTTCCGTGTCATGCTGTGATTTATGCGTTTGTGCTGTGGTTTCCAGCGTCGCCATGACCGATTTGAGACACTACACGAGCTACCAACACACACACACACACACACACACACACACACACACACACACACACACACACACACACACACACACACAC
>JAUESF010000051.1:13676308-13698676 GCA_032274765.1 Malacoctenus tetranemus
GTGTGTGTGTGTGTGTGTTTGTGTGTGTGTGTGTGTGTGTGTGTGTGTGTGTGTGTGTGTGTGTGTGTGTGTGTGTACCTGGAATGTCTAAAAGTTAAGTAAAGTTATTGTTTCCCTGCCTTTTAAGTATGCAATGAAATGCGACATTGTTCAACATATTGTAAATATACACATAGAATAACCCATATGAATAAAACCACATAAACAGAGAAGACAATCTTGCAAAGAGAAAGAGAGAGACGCGTTGGAGCGCCAGCGTTTGGAACAACTTTCAAGATCCCATCACACCAACAGGCAGCAAAAAAAGGCCAACTTCGATGGCAGTTTCCAAACATGAGCAGCACTTCGCGAGCGGGGAAACAAAATGCAAAGTGTTTGCTGAAACGCGGCCAAATTGTCCAATTTCTTCAGCGTAAAGCGGCCGCGCTGGTGTTGCCGGCGGAGCCGGATAAAGTCTCCTTGGATGCCGCCTCCAACACTCTCGACCCGGGTGGATGTTTTCTTGTTTTGCTCTGTTGCAGTGGAGTGGGTGTTTTGTCTCGCATGATAGCGAGGGTGAGGCCAAAGCTTTTAGCTAAATTACCCCCAAATGAAATGTCAGGAGGAGGCAGGTAAGAATCCAAAAGGTTGGCCCCGCTTGCCTTTCTCTTGCCGTATCACCGCTCGAAGAAAAATCCCTCTAGTTCGCGTCGGGAGAAGGCAGAAGTAAAAGTTCAACGGAACTGAGGTCTGAATTAATTTGGCTTCAACGAAATTTGTTTAACCGGAAAACTTTGGAGGCACAAGGAGCCATCGGTGAGGTAAATGATCCTTGGGGCGCTTGGATTGTTGGCAAAATCCTGACAATTAACACAAAATGTTGACTACACAAAAGCAATTCATGTAAACAAATACCAAGGCTACACAAACAAGTAAAGTTGGTTTATTGAGTTCAGTTATCAGAAGCTTCAACAAAATTCTATCAAACAGCTGACGATAGAAGGAAATGGAGGCTGTAGGTAAGACGTTACTTTGGTTTAAAATGTTGCAGAGTGGAAATGTCAAGTACACATTTGAAATGTCAAAAAGGCAACATAGCAAAATGTCAATTGTTAACTCAAACGTGGGATAATCAGTGAAATATAGTCAGAACAAAACAAAGGGGAAGTACCAGTTAAACAGCTGAGCTGTGACAAAGGAAGTTAAAATATTTAGAAAAACTGCGTATCAAGACACAGTAGTTACGGTTCTATCACACTTTTCCACTGGGGCACCTCCACACACACACCACAGGGGGTCAACTTGGGGGTGCAGCGTCCTGTTCGAGGACACCCCAGTCCACTTGGCCACAGGGCGAGATGGCGGGGATCAAAACCATCAAACCCTCCGGATCAAAATACGTCAAACTTTCTCCAGCTCCTCAACGTTCACGGCACCAAATAAACGTGTCCTAAACACAGGGTTTAAGACACGTTATGACTGAAAAAAGTTGAATCCACCCGGTTGCTTTCAGAAGAATAGTGCTGCAGGTCGATGTCACCCCCCCCACCCCCAATCATTTCTCCCCTGGGCACAAAGTCAAGTGGCCGAGACTGGCTGAAAGGGCCCGGCGCCGCCCACAGAGCGGTGGCTATTACAGCGGCGGTGCCTCTTCGTGAAAAATCTCCAACGCGATTCAGGAGGCGACCCGCTGAATCGTTCCCTGGGCCGCGTTTTTCTCCCTCGCCGAACACGCTCCGACGCCCCCTATTCTTCGTGTCGATGGCGGAGACTGCCACCGTGGTGAAACCGCGAAAGGGAAGTCCGTTGAATGGCGCCCCGGCGTATTAACTCCGTTTCTTCCTACTGGCAAGGGAAAAAACGGCGAGCAGGAGATTCGCTCTACCCTGGAGTTTCCGACGTTACGCGGGCCTGCGAGGAGGATCAGGACAAGAACAAAGGTGCGGCAGCGTCGGAATAGGAGGGAGGGATGGCTCTTTAAAACAGGACGGCAGGGGGGCGTAACCATGACCCGGTTGCCCACTGTTTTACCACAGAGACATTCTGATTCCACCTACAGACCCCCCCGATCACCGTCTTTGTCTCGGTCCGACGCGTCGCCTGGCAAAGCATCGACTCTGCATTCGCCATTGCCATGCGCCTTCGTCGAGGCGGGTCAGCGCTGACCAATGGCGCCCCGGCCAACCAACTCACTCCTGCAGGGGGGGCGGACTGATTCCGGTCGCTGGTCGCCTCCGCAGAGCGTTGGAACTTTTTGGTGCGGCGATGGAGGGGGAACGACGACATTTCATTCCAGCGTCTCTCCTCGTCTTCTTCGGATCAAGAGGCCGCGAGAAGCAAACGGGACAAACCGAGACTACACACAAGCTCCAGTCAGTCCTGCGGAGTATATGGGGGGGGGGGGGGGGGGCGCCCCAGGAAGGCTCTGTCTGACTGACACTTCACTTTTCAACTTGCGAAGAGGTCTTCACCTCCACGAGTTTGCCAATTGAGGTTTTTTTCCGATTCTCAATTTTTTAACAGAAAAGACGCACAATGACAGATGTGGTGACAGGAACGGCTGTCAGAGCCACACAAGGAAGGTCATCCGCTGTCATCGAGCAAACACAACAGTAAAATGTCAGTCTGACCAACAAGTTTTAGTTTGTAATCGGCTTTGTTGGAATTGTATATAACTCATAACAAGAGTCCTGCTGCATGTGTGAAAGCTGTGACTGTGAAAGCAGAAAAAGACGCTTTTCAAAATAGGACGAACCAAAAGGCCCTTTTCAGTGTCTTTGCGTTACGAACTACAATGACTCAAAGTCCAATTGGGTTCAAGACTGTATCACACTGAGTGAGGACTCAGGAAGGCCTGGGAAGACTGAGCCAAACTTTCCCCTCCCTGAGCGATGAAGGTGTTGCGATTAATCAGGTCCGGGTCCTCCCGGCAGCAGCACATCCAACGTTCCCGTCCCCTCGTCATCGCACCATTCTCGGGCACGTCCTCCATCAGCCCCCGGTACCGACTGTTCCCCGCGTCCTCTCAGGTTCCCTTCAATTTCAGTCTTTATCTGCCTCCTCCGCGTCTCGGGGAGTTATCCGACACGTCGACCTTTGCTAACCTTTTTGATTCGGCTTTTAGCCTTTCGTTTTTTTGGAAACGGTTGCTTGTGCGTGACCTTTGTCTGGATTTTGACTTCTGCATTGCTCTTCGAAACCTTGTCAGTAAGCTTTCCACTCGGTGCATGTGTGCATGGGTGTATGTGTGTGTGTGTGCCCCACAGCTTGATGCTTTCTAAAAAAATCAATGCGATAAATGCGGTGATGTAATAAAACGCAAGGCCTCGCCATAAATGTTAGAAGGGCTTCGTTCGAGGGCTCTCGCAAGAGCATTCGCTTTCAAAGTAAGAGCGCCTAACGAGAACCCATCAGCAGATGTCATTCATACCGATGGATCAGCAACCATCCACGGCTTCAATCGTTCCTGTTTAAAATCGACGGGATGTCTTGGAACTTGATTTGAAATTCACTCGACGTGCGTCGCTCCACCCCGAGGCAAAACGACGTCGGCCATAATTGGGAGTTTTGAGTTTCAGCGCCTGTGTGCTACGAGACTTTTTTCGATGCCGTCTGGAAACTGGCAAAATGTGAAAAAAAAACCCAAATTAAAACATAGGTTTTAATTGTCAACGTTGTGACTCTTAATTGAAGTAAATTCCTTTTTTTATGCTTTGATTTCTTTGTCTTCTTTTGGTGAAATAAGTCTGGCTGAACGCTCTCCGAGTTCGTGCTTGGTGCGTTACTCCCGACAGTGGTGCGACACAAGCAGAACACCCCCCCCCGCCCCTCCTCCTTCCCCCTAAAGCCCCATAAAATGATCTCATTCTTCCTGGACTTTCTTTTTTGTTTGTATCTGCATCTTTCTTTTCCATAAAGCACACACATCATCGCCCATTACATGGCAGTCGGAGGAGAGTTGGGGGGAAAGAGAAAGTGCTTTTGTCAACTGGAGTCTCCACTAAACAAGGCTGGGGGATTGTTGGGGGCTTGTTGGGGGGGGGGGGCACACAGTTCCTCTTACCTGACTCGTAACACAAGCACCAGTGATGACACAGAAAAACACACAAATGCACCGTCTGCATCTGCTGTCGCGTTTGGGTGTTTGTTTTTTTTTTTCCCCTGGCCTCGCTGGAACTTTATCAAATCCATTCCCTTTGGGACCCAGAAGTTTAAGAGGAGTGCTGATGGAGGCACATGAAATACGTGTTGATGGGCCCCAGGGAGGCTTCCCCCCCCTCTCTTTCTCCTTTAAATCTCCCAAACAACACAAGGCACCCTCAGCAGAATGTAATGATAAGGGACAGACGAGTGGGTCGGGGCTGAGGGGGAGGTGGGGTGGCACAAAATGATTCACGATGGCCTAATTCACTCCTTGGTCACTCTCAGCCCAAATGTTTCACTGCGATTTTACCCCGTCGACCCCCCCCCCCCCCCCCCATAGGCTGCCTGCCGGGGGGGCCGCCTGCTTCGCTCCCGGGAGTCGAAAAAAGGCAGAGGAACACCGGCAGCTGACGTGCTCCAAGCAACCCACTGTTTTCCACTGAGATGCCCCCCCACCCCACCCCACCCCCGCAGCGGCGTCTTCCAGCAGAACGTGCCCGGCGAGGACCGGCGTGGGCAGACGAGTCCGGGACTCCGCGTGCTTCAGTGCAAGCTTTTCATCTGCGAACTCAAACAGATACGACCGCCGGCTGCTCCTACTGAGAGCCAGGCACTTTGATGAGGGCGATGCAGAGCTGGGGGGAGTCGGGGGAGGGGGATACTGAAGGTGTGAGTTCACCTCAGTTCATGTTCATGTCGGGGAGCATCTTGTAAATCGGGGATTTCTTCTGGTCCAGATAAACCGTCTGCGGGACGTTCGGAAAAAACATCAAACATGTGTACAGGAAACACGCTTGATGCTGGTGTTGCGCCTCCCGGTAGAGAGGATCAGCAAGCCTCTAGATAGTTCCTTTAAAAGGACAAGCCTTCAACAAAAAGAGTCCAACAATGCCCAACGCGAGGCGTTTAGGGAACACTTGCTCGAGACATCAATGGGTAATCTGAACCTTAGAAGTTTGGGAAACATCTGGAACCTGCTGAATCAAGCAAAAATCAGCTCATGCATTATCGTGGGTACAGATGGAACGTTCATTCCTTTAGCATTTGAAAGGTGATCCGTTCCTGGGAAGTCAGTTTCCAAAGCATCTTCGATCTTGCGTGTGAGGCGCTTAGTTGATGTCAGTTCGCCACAGAATCCACTGATAACATGCATGCGAGACCTCTCAGTTTCACACAACATCCAATCTGAACTGTAGCTTCTCCTTGTAATTTGTGCATTCTGCATTAAAAGGAACTTCTTCAAAATCTAGCAACTGACAATGTTTTACATGCGAGACATTAACAGGAGCACAGGAGCATCTATTAATTGTAGCCTCGATCGATGACCGATGGCTCTTGGAAACATGAATAAATTGCAACCATTAACCAGAATTTGCATCTTTCAGAAAGGGTCTATAATCACAGTGTCTTACTGACACATAAGGCCCATTAGTGTATGTCACCATTTAGATGTGAGGCATTCAGAGAACATCCATAAATTGTGCCGCCGGTCAATAATTACAAGGTGAGGCAGCGAGGGAACATGAGTCACAATATTTGTCGATGCCCAAAAAGCAGGAGGGAACTGAACGACAAGTGACCGCTGAAGACGACTCCTGAATCCGAATGAAACCAAACAAAAACGTGACAACAACTCACAGACGGGGGCGGGGGGGTCTAAGGCAGGGAGAGGGGAAGGGACGCAGGTGGAGACGATCAGCAGGTGACACATAGGGAGGAGGCAGAGCTACGAGGCACAGAAGTAGAAACAGGAAGCGCAGACATGCCGACACGGGACTAGGAAAAGGAAGTGAACGAGGAAAAAAAAGACAACACATGGATGAAAATGAAAGGAAACAAAAGACGACAAAAGGGGCACAAAGCTTCGACGTGAACGCCGTAGAACATCTGCAGGTTTTTAGGGAGACCAGCTGATTTCTGAACAAGCTTTAACTGCAAATTGCAGCCACACACTTGGCACGTGGGCCTCAGTGAAGGTGAGCTTTTTCATGCATGACCTCAAATCCGGCCCGGGTTTGACGGAAAGCCGTGGGGGGCGGCTGCAGACACCGGCGACGCGATCCGATAACGACCGAAGGTGAAAGAAAGCCCTCGCGCTTCGCCGCCCAGTGGCCACTGCTGAAAAAACACGTTTTTTGTTTGAGTTCTCTTTCTCCACCCAAAGATAACAACAACAAAAAAAAAACAGAATAACACCACCAACCCAAAACAAAACAGAGATGAGCTTGAAACCGTGGGCTGTGTAACGCCGCGCCGTCCACTCTGGTTTCCACAGAAACGAGCCCGATAGATTTCCTCTCATCCTTACGTCTCAGTTTTCTCCCTCGGCGCGTGATGGGAGCGCGCGCGCTCTCCACCAGACCATGTAACCACTGGTATTTCAGAGGAAGAGAACACTCGCTTTCCTCCATCATTTCAGTGTGACCAAATTGCCAAACGCCGTTTGACAGAATGAGGCTGGAGAGTTGCCTATAGCGGCATGGAGAGATGTCATACGGCTGTGAAGGAGGGAAAGGGGGGGACTTTTTTGTTGTTTTTTTTTTTCCCCTGACTGTCGCCGACGCCCGGGCTTCTGCGCTCCCTCTCCACCCCTGCGTGACTCCAACCTCCGGTTTAAAGCGAGACGTCTAGTTGAAAAGAGGGGTCGCGGAGAGGGCGACGATGCCAGGGGTCCATATTCCTGATTACCTTTTTTTTTTCCTCTTTTCATTGTTATATTTTCTCACAAAAAACACTCGATTTAAAAAGCCGCTTTTCTTGCGCAGATCCTCGGCTGTGCAATCGAGTAGGGGAGGAGGGGAGGGTGGTGGGGGGGTAGTGGGGGGGTGGATCCTGTTGGCTGCCGGAAGCCTTTCGAGTCTGTCTGAAAGGCAGCATAGCTCAGCGGCGAGGCCCCGCGGGGCGACCGAGCTCCGCGCCGCAGAGGGAGAGAGAGCGGCCGAGACCAAATCCACCCCCCGCCCACGTCCGCTTGGTGGCTCGTGCCGCAAATGGACCGGGAGGAGAAAACGACGAATCAGAAGTTGCTCCGTCACTCGATCTGAACCACACGCGTCTCGACATGGACAGGTCAGCGTTCGTGTCAATAAATCCAAATATCATTTTAAAATCTGATTAATGTTTCCCTGATTCAATTCTAAAACGAGAAACTTCACACATCACATAGATTCATCCCACACGATGAGATGTTTTCCTCTTTTCTCGTTGGTTGGTTGAAGCTTTCAGCAGCTAAAAACCCCAAATCCAGTCCCTCAGTTCATTGAATCAATTGGGGGGAAAAAAGGGATTTTAACATAAAATTAAACAAAAAAACTAACATCTTCATAAACATCCCCAGCAGAGGGTAGCATGAAGGGCTCCAGGAACCATGAGTGACTGCAGGAACTTCCCAAGTGGGCCTCAAACTCTGGGACCCCCCACCCCACCCCCCATCTCCAAACAAAACTCAAAATCTTCCTTGGTCCGCTGACTTCTATCTTAACTTATCGCTTGACTGTTGACTGTGCTCCTCCCCTTGATTTTGCAGCTCACTGGAGCAGACAGAGACTCAGGGAAAGCTTTTTTGCAGGTGTTAAAACTTAATTATGTGATCAGAGTTTTGACACTGTAAACTTTTGACACAGCGATCGATGTTGGGTTTTCCGTTTGCTGAAAGCAATAACCAAACACATGCCAGACAACCCCCCCCCCAACCACCACCACCACCACCACCACCACCACCTCCCCTCCTCTTGATATGATCTCTCTGATCATCTGCACAGGCAGCAGAGTGCCTGCAGTCTGGCTGCAGCATCAAACACAACAACCTGAGGGGAACTCTGCACCCACTTCTGCGAAAGGGCTCCTGCGGAAGGTGTCGCAGCGGCTCCACGACGAGATGTTTGGGCCACAAATTAACACTATTAAAACCCGGTTCAGCTAAAACACACTAGTCTGCACTACCCATTAAACTGTCTGATTACTGTAGTGCGCGGTGCAGCATTCCGCACAGATTAGCTACTTTAGCAGCTGAAACCTCTTGTTTTTAACTGTTGTAAATTGGAGCACTTTATTGTGGAAGCCCCTAAAAGCCATGATTTGAATCCAGTTTGTTTCCTTGAAAGCACAAGTATATCTCAGCTGTTTGGAGACCTTGGCTGATTTTTTTTAATATCACGAGGAAACAAGCGACTTTTTCTCATTATTTCCTCTTTTTATCTCGAGAAAACAGAAAAAAAAAACTCAAATTCTTTACAAATCATGGCCTTTGAGGGCTTCCGTACCTTACACCTTTCGAGCCAACTGTGGGACATCACAGTTGTTCACCTCAACGACTGCAACAAGGCGTCAGGAAGGCGTCCACGCTACTCGCGTGAAACCGGCTTGGAGGAGAACAGTCGATAGCGGCCATTAACAACAGCCAATCATACTGGAATCATACAGGAATCATAAAGCTGCCACTCAGAGGAAGATCACTGAATCAGAGCGTGGACTGATATTTCACACAGGAGAAGTCGCAGCGCTGTCATCACAGAACCCCTCGACATCAGTCGTGAGAGGGAGCAGGCGAGCAGCAGTCGCACCCGGCCTGCTGTCGAGGCGCAAGAGCTCAAAAAAGACACGCTGTACTTTCGAACACCTGCTCACGACCTGCAGTCCCCTGTACAGTCTGCCTGGAACGCGCATGCCGATTACACCAAATCTCAGACTGCTGGAAACAGAAATGTCATCCAAATTTTCTCAACTGTCTGACCAAAATTTGTACAATTTTGAACGAAGCTGGCTGCAAATAAATACCACATCTAGCGACATAAACAACAACAACATGTTTTGGAATTTTTCCAACTGTGTGGAAGGTTAAATCACGAATAGCTTGTTGGCGTTTGAAGAGTCTGGAGGTGGAGATGTCTGTCAGGCTACCGAGTAGGACGGCCGGTCGTGCTTTGAGTCAAAAATCATAGATTAGAAAATCAACAAAAAATCCTCATCTGTCCAAAAACAGGAGAAAGAAAAAAAATGGACGATGTTGCTTTTTGCTTTGACAGAAGGTGTTTAAAAAAAAAAAGGCCACTCAAGCTCCATCGTAATTCTGTGCTGTGCCTGATGAGCTGCTGTCTCCATTATACGTACACAAAGCGACGTTCCTACGTATCCTGAAGCCTTAGAGAATACATGTCAGCA
Source organism: Malacoctenus tetranemus (assembly GCA_032274765.1). NCBI lineage: Eukaryota > Metazoa > Chordata > Actinopteri > Blenniiformes > Labrisomidae > Malacoctenus > Malacoctenus tetranemus. The sequence goes on from JAUESF010000051.1 coordinate 13,685,591, forward strand.
TTTGCAAAAAAACATCCCAAGGTCAAAGAATCCTTCTGTACAGCAGCTCCGAGTGATCCCCAGAAACACTAAAGAGTTCCTCCGAAGACAAACACGCTTTTGGATGCAGTCTTGAGTACAAAGCAGGTTCAGAGGCTTCCTTCCACTAGTTGCGCTTCCATTTCAATCAACATTCGTTAACCGCGCGGCGTTTCGGAGGGGGCTTTTCCCCCCTCGGTGACACTCGTCGGGTCTCGTTTTCGAGGAACAGCTGTTAGAATCACAGAAACCAGCGCTTCTTTTACGCGTCGACGACTTCTTTTTCGGGCGGGCCTCATTGGGATTCTGTTATCTTGCAGCAGGCCTGCTGTCACCTGACGCGAACATCCCGAGCGGCAGTTGGTCCAGCGGATGAAAGACTGCTTGCTGATGTGAACCGAACAGACTGAACACTTGAGAATTGGAGCACAAAGCCTGACCGGCGATGGGTGTGTTGAGATTTTTTTCGTCTGCGTTGACCATGTCACCTGAGGCCGACCGCATGCCGGATCATCACAGCGTCGCGCTATACAAAGAGGGTCAAGCACATGACACATGGCCAGATAAGGGGATCACACTGGGGATCACCTGCTCCACCTGCTGAGCCCACACCTCGATGGTGAATTGCTGTTTTGAGGCAGCAGCAATGAATTGTACCACTGTAAAGCAAAGTCTCCAGTCAACACTGCTGTGTTCGCTGCGTTTAGGCGCAAACAGACAGGTGGCCTCGCCACTCACAAGCTCTCTGATCACACAAACCGTTTTGCCAAAACACTTGAAGGTACTGAGGCTGTCTGTTGCTTGCGGCTTTTTTTGGAGGGGGGCAGGGGGGAGGGGGTGTTATCCTCTCAGTGTGACACCAATAACTCTCACATTACACCCAATGCATGACAGGACAGTTCAGTCTGACAGTAGATTACAGACTACTATTTGGAACTGTGCACTGAAGTACAAACAGATACTTCGGGCATCAGACAAGAGTCAGACCGGACGAGTAAAAACCCAGCAGCGTATTGAAAAAAAAAACACTGTCACACAGCAATTGTTCTCGAACCTGAATTTTAACTGTTAAATCAACAAGAGGCAAAACTAGTAAGAATTACGTGACACAGAGGAGGAAGAATTTGAATGACACAGCATCAGTAATCTCATCAACCTACAGTTCTGCGGAGGTACAGGAGACACTGGGAGGTGGTCGATCTGCTTTTCCTGCTCCTCGGTGTCCCTGAGGAGGTGTTCTGGGTGTAGAGGGAGGGCTCCGGGTAAGACCCAGGATACACTGGAGGGAGTAGCTGGAGGGAACGCCTTCAGGTTTCACCACCCACCCTGGAAGAGGTGGAAGAAGCGTCCTTGAAGGCGAAATTCTGGGCATCCAGTAGCTGCCTCTATGACCTGGTGACAGGTAAGTGGATGAAAATAGATGGATAATAATGAGCACGTCATTATTTGCAGAGTAGAAGAAGAAAATTAAACCAAATTGAGTTCCAACACGAGCTCAAAGCCGCGTCATGAACATCGTCTCATCGAAACAGGCCAACGTGAGCCACCACTGGGCCGACCAGACTCCCATTAAACCTGACGAGACCTCCTCCAACTGGAAGATCGCGGCCCGAGCCTCGCGAACGCCCGAGAGAAGCGGCGCAGCCGCGAGGCGCTAACGGCCCGTCTCCGTCATCTGTCGGAGTCGTTAATCAGACCTAAAATACGCTCTTTGAACTCAATCCGTTTGACAGACAATTACGCGCGCGTTAAATGATGACTAACCGTGGCGACGGCGCGAGCAAATGGAGCCGAATCCCTCTGACCGTTGCTGGATCACCCATCACTAACTTAATTAAAGCGAAAACATAGAAATAACTGTTTGGTCCATCCATCGGGTCTAATTGAATTTCATCCTCGAGCTGCTGGGGGATGATGAATAGTTCATTCCAAAGTAATTGAGAACTCGAGACCGCCGGTGCCCTTCGGGATCGCCGAGACGTAACCGTGGCGACGCCCAAACAGGAAGTAAAGACTCTCCATGTGCTTTTCTTACCCGAATGGAGCGTCGTCACTACCTTCTGCCAAATCCTCACCCTTTGATTCAGACTACATTAAAGGATAAAAAAACTTCATCCGCAAGCATTAAGAAATACAAAGAGAAGAGAAAAGAGCGGCGAGAGACATCAATTCTGGCGTCAAGTCAACCAAAAGAAACAAAGAGGGACTCACTTTGGAAACCCTAAAGCTACAGCTTTCAGTTGTCTCTTTGTCTCGACGGCTTTTGTCTCGCAGGGAAGGAAGTCGGGGACGCGCATTGTGTTGTTATCAGTCATCGCGCGTGTCAATCGACACTCGTGGAAATCTAAGAAAAATTGAAGCACTCGAAGCGAAGAGAAGGCGTCGTTGTCTTTGTCACTTTATTCAAAAGGGGAGCTCAGCTGTCTCGTGAAAGTCCACATCAAAAGAGAGCACCACGAACTTGGATAATGACATTGCCCCCCCCCCCCCCCGATGACTGTCACGTAAAATTATAGGACCGAAAAGGAAAGAAAGTTACCTTTCTGAAAGATAAAGCTCTGGGGAGGGATGGCTGCTCTTTCCACATACTGTAGATTTCTCCCATACTCACTGCACTTTCGTCTGGCTAATGGGATGGGTGTCAATCTCTACTAATGGGTGCATATGCTGAAAAAGTCCCTTCAGATGTCTTCGGATCCTGGATGGAAGATGGAAGTCCTATGGAGGATATAGACCAACAGACATGGAGCTCCTTTGACGAGCTAGCTTTGACCTCGACGGTGTGACGGTGCTAACCACTGGCCCCACCGTGTCCCCCTGTGTATGAGCCCCCTGTGACATGAGCCAATGGACTGGAGACAAGATGGAATCCAGCCAGGTTGTCGTCTGCAAAAATACGGCAGTTTTTGAAGTCGAGCGATTCTATTCCCAAGAATGAAGACATTTAAATCAAATAAAATTAGTCCCCGGATGGCGAAAGTGGTCGTTTTGATTACAAATGTTCCCAGCCGCTTACTGTTACCTCACATAGTGGCAAACGACTTTCCATCGTTCAGGAAGGCGCAACAAAAATACACAAAAATAAATAGAAAAATTACACTCCCGGACGGCCCCTCCTCCTCCTCCTCTTTCTCCTCGCCAGTGGAACTCACAGTCAGTGGCGTGCCAGCAGGATACTACAGCGCACGCTGAGAGAAACTTAATATGTATCGGCGTCGTTTCTGGGAGCTGTTTACGCTCTCTGCCGAAGCCGCTGCCTCGGATGCGCTGAAGCAGGCGACGCGCTTTCGCTGCTCAGGGGCGGGGACGATGCAGGAACGTACAGTGGATTTTTTTTTTTTTTGCCCTCCGCTGCTCGAAATTGAGTGAAATTGCAGGGGAGGGAGGGTAAACAAACTGGTATTTACCAACATTTACCTGCGAGGTGTTTACCGAGTTTTAGAGAGGAAATGATAAACGTGGCTCCCGACTTTGGAAGGGTTTGGGAAGGGGGGGGGGGTTGTTGTGGATGTGTGAGGTAATCAAGAAAGGGAGTGATTTATTTGGTAAAATAAATATTTTGATCCTATTTAATGCAATTTGAAACAAGAAATCATGGAGAATTTGTTACAAAAAAATGTTCAATTCTGAAAAGAAGGCTTTAGTTTCACACCTTGAAAGTGAAACGTTTCCGAGCATATTTTGCGTTTTAGTTCCACATACACTGAAACAATTAGTTCGTCTCCACTTTGAAATGCTGCAACAAATGGGACGCATGAAAACAGGTGAGACCGCATTCCTCGGCCCGAAGAATGGAAGGGTTCACTTTGAAAAACTGTCCTTTAGAAGTGTGCAATGCTTCGCCGCTGTGTGGACAAAGGATTTCTCACGAGCTTTCTATGAAAAATGAGGAGCGACTTTCACTTTTAAAGTAAAAGCTTCCTGGCAGCACAGGAAGGGTGAGTTTAGAGATGTGAGAATCACTTTAAAAGGTGAGGGCGCTAGCTGCACTAGTGGTGGACATCCTGGTTATCTCATGGAAAATAATCATGGAAGTAGAATAGCGTGTCTATGGACCTGTTGTGCGTGTTGATTTCCATAACTTTAATCACACTGTAGAAGCGACAAAGCAGGACTGTTCAGCTACTGACAGATATTTGTGTAGCATTCAAATGATAGAGCATCTTCCTTTCACAAACCGATGTAACTTCAGATGAGCCCCGACGAGGGGGAATCGCTCATCGGACTGAACCGTGCTAATTTCTCACAGTGACTCTAACGTGAAACGAAAGGAAAGATAATTGCACGTCCACGTTGATCATTTCACGACGTTGTGTCAGAGGGTCAGAGACGGTCGCCGGTATAACATGCGGCAAAAAAAAAAAGCACATGAATTGATATAATTCAGTTCATGAAGGGGGACTTTGATGTCTGATCTTCAGACTTTCGGTCTGTGGAAAAAATCTGAGAGAAAATCACTAGAACACGAATGAAGTGTGTCCGTAGAACAGCCACTCATTGTTCCATTGTGTGCGCGTGGAGCCCTCGCATCTTCGTCTCGGGGGCTCCTTCAAGAGGAGCCCGAGCAGAAACTAATTGGTGCTCTCTCGTGGGGGCCCGCGTCCGTCGCGTGCGACTCATTAAGTTCAGTTTTTAATGAACTAGTGCAGTGCGTGATTAGGAGCGCGGGACAATGACCCGGCGCCCTGGCTCCATTAGTGCGCTTTATAGTCTGACAACTCGGGTCCCTCCGCAAGTCGGTGGAGGAACCCGGGCGAGCGCTGCCACCACCACCACCCACCACCCCCCCTCCCCCGCTTCGACGGTTTATTTTTAGAGTTTGCTCTCTTTAAAGAAGGTGTGAAGGAGGCGAACAACTTTTACTTCAGGTTAAAGCAACAGCATGCGAAAAAAAAAACCCCAGCGGAATCAAAAGCCAGCTTCACTTCAAATGCAGCCACTGCTGAGGGTAACCAAATAATGATGCACTTTATGAGGCATTTATGGCAAGAAAGACTTGAAAGAGGGCGAGGAAACAGCGACGCTCTATCAGTCGGCTTTGCGCGCGCCGCACACCCGCGAACGGTTATCTTTTATCACACACACACCGCGCTGGTTTGTGTCCCTGAGCCGCGCGCGCCGCCATCATTAAACCGACAGGCGGGGTGGCTTCGCTCGGCTCGCCCCGTGCGAGCGTCAACATTTTACTTGGTAGGTGGGCTGCCGAGCCGTCTGAGACGGTGGGGCCTTTGATCCGACGGGGGAAAAACAAGTCGGACTGGAAATTAGTTCAGAAAAACCCGACGCACACCGCTATTGATTTTCTCCCGCCGACCTCCCTCCCTGCTCCACCACCCCCCCCCCAAAAAAGGAACCTCATTTCCCAGCAAGCTCGGTGCTTTTCAGAGTTCAAATAGAACGAGAGTCTGTCACCATATCGGTCTCTGAACTTCATCTAGTTAACCAGAGGACAAGAAAAAAACGAATGAAAGTTTCGTTTGAGTCTGGAGAAATATTTCAGACGGAGGTGCAGATAGGAGAAAATCGGATTTGCTGCATCTGTGAGGCACTGGGTGGGTGCGACACCCACCTGTCCAGCTCTGCTGCTCTTGCCACAAATGCATGTTGCACACAAACGTGTCATTTCAAAAGGGCACTTGACGGCAAGCGGTAGAGTTTTTGCGATGAGCTAATGACACTGGCGAATGTGAGGCAATCATGTGACCACCCCCCCACCCCCACAAACAGAAAACAGCACATAGCAACAAGCACATAGCAAGAATGAGCATTTTGAAGGCCAACTGCCAAGTCTAACCCTTAACCTTATTAAAGTTGTATCACCTCTTCCTCGTGACCACCCGCCCTCACTTATTCCACCCAAATCCATGGAGCCGTTTCAGAAGGGCCAACCAACCAACAGCTCTTGCACCTGTATCTTAGCTTCCATCGTACAAAGTGTTATTTTTTGTAAATAAAGCATTGTTAAAACAAAAGAAATAATCTATCAAACAATAATTTTCTTACTTTCGTCAAAGATTTAGATAAAGCTCAATGAAAACCTGTCACATACTAAGATACAAACAAAAACTCAAAGAGTACCTCCTAATGACGCCACCACGGTACCATGTAGGACAGAGGATCCACAGATGGTGTTTGAAAAGTTATCACCAAGCTGGGAAAGATAAAAGAAACAAGTTCCCATGTCCTTGTGGATCGCCTGACAGACCTACAATCAACCGAAACAGCGAAGCACTTGAATTATTTCCAACGAGGTAATCGCGCCAGATTCCGCACAAGCAAAGAACGACAGCGAAGCCACTTGTGATTTCGACGTCGATTGTACCCTTTGAGCTTTACATCAGAGAACCATCATCATTTTGCACAGCAGCCAAAAGTAGACTGCTCAGCTGTGGGGGAGTGAGTGAGGGGGGGCGTTGCTAATTGAATGCATTGCACTTTTCCTTGTTTCTGCAAAGGTTTTTTTTTTTTAGTCATGGTGCTGCGCCTTCTTTTATGAAGCTTTGATTGTTCAGAGAATAGGCAATCAGGTCACCTGAGGCGGAGGCGGTGTCGCTCCCATTCAGAGGGGGGTGCTCGAGTCCGTTGGGGGTTCCTGGTGAAAGCACGTGGAGAGGAAAGTTTACTTTCTGTTCAGGTGTGAGAAGTCAATAGAGTGGTCTGTGGGAGTCAGGCGAGTGAACATCGAGCTTCTAAAAAGGAACTTGGTATTAAAAGCATGAAATTGTACCAATTTGTGACTAGTACTGACGCAAGATGGTAAAGCAAAATCACTGGACACGAACATCTACATGGGGCCCTGATTCCCTGTCCTTTACCGAGTGTCAAGTGATCACTGCAGAGGCAGGTGTTGCCTGAGATTGCCAATCGACAAGTTGTGCAGGCTTCGCTTCAGAATTCCACAGGCCACATTTTTGGATTTCAGAGGCCCGATTTTTGACACAAGTAATTTATTTTGGAACAAAATTTCTGAATTCAAAGGGAAAACGACGCCAGATCGGAAGCGTCAAAACCTGCTGTTCATAAGAGCGTCCAACTCGTGCGGTCAGGTTCGCAAATAAAAGACGTATGACTGTTTTAGCAAAGAGTCACTGCTGGTCCTAATCTTTCCGTCGGGGGTTTCGATCGTTCGAGTGAGAGCGAAGGTCAAACGAACGCAGAAGAGCAGATGGCGGCGGCGTTTGTTGCCGAGAGATCGATAATGCAAAAAAATATTGACTTCCAAGAGGTGAAGGCAAGAGAAGAGTCTAGGTTGTTTATAAACGCGCGTGAAAGATTTTTTTTACTGAAACTTTTGTATTCTTTTATATACTTTCATATGCAAGATATTTAAGAGGAGCGCTATCAAAGTTGCATTGTGCCAAGTTGAGATGAAATTAAGTTTCATGAGGACCCTGAACCTAAATGAGTGGGACGCTTTGTCAGATGAATCAAAAAACACCCACTGAAAGCATCGTTTTTGGAATGCTGGCAGGAAAAAAAAAACAGCCATCCAGCCCTCCTGAAATCTACTCAAGTTTGGTGTTTTTAGGTTGAAGCAGCACATCTCCACCTGTGCTAAAAAAGCCCCTTAATCCCCCGTTCTCGCTCCTGCTCCATCTCCATCTTATCCGCATCTCCTATCCATCTGTTTCCCCTGCAGGCGGCTCTGTGCCGGAGACGCTTGGTGACGCAGGCGGCGATTCGGGAAAAAGCTGCTGTGCCGTCAGCGAGGGGGGAAACGCAGGTTCACACGAAAGGTCCAGATCCAATGATGGACTGACATACCACCCCCCCAGAGGGGTGGGGGTCGAAGAAAAGGCTGAGAAACCACAAGACGACTCCTGAGGAGACAGTTTGAGGATATGAAGTGGCCGAATAACGCTCGATAAATAGGATAAATCGCCTTTTAAACATCATTCCCGGCGTCTCCACCATCATTGTGCATCTCGGAAGCAACGTCGCGATCCCGCAGGAGCCCGCGTGTCACGTTCGAAAACGGAGGGACGTGAAAAATTCATCCTGGCAGATAATTACCAACCCAAACTCGCAGCTGGCACCACACGGAGGGGGGGGGCTTTGCAAGGAGCACGACGCTAACATCTATCATCCGGTGGCCGGTCACCCTGACCTTTTTCAGTGAATGTCACAACGCCCCGACTCGATCATCCGTCTGTGTTTTTTTTTTTTTTTATCAGATCATTCCAGACATGCAATAAATGAATAAATAAACAAGTGCATCCAATTTCAGAGTAAAGTGAAGATCTAGAGTTTTTAATAAATTTCGATGATTATGGATGCAGGGGGGGCAAAAGGCCAAGAGCCCTCTCGGCTGAAGGAATCGGCGCTGCTAGCCGAGTGTGTGTTTCGCGATTGAAACATAATCTAAAAGTTATTGGAGTCCCGGTGAAAGACGGGTTTCGGAAGCGGCTCGCGGGGCACGAGGCGCGAAGGAGGATGTAAGGTCGGACTCGCGGCGAGGCAGCGAGGAGCTGGCAGGCTGACAGCAGCCATGTCGACGAGTGAAACCACGTGAAAGTCAGACCGGGGGGGGGGGGGGTTTGACTCGATGCTGCTGCAGAAAAGCATTGTTTAAAAAACGATGCATTTTTAGATCTGACCACCAGGACTTTGGGATTACAGCACCCAATGCAACGAAGCAGCACTTCAGCTGAACTCAATTATACTGTTGCTATACTGGGTTTTGCTTTAGAGGCAGTTGCTGGGAAGGGTTTGATTCAGTCGATTTGAGGGTCTCAATTCAGTGGTTTAAAGGACTCCACCTATTTTAAGCAATTTACAGTTTTTTGCTCACTTAAGTTACTTTCATTCACACACGCACAGCGACACACGGACAGGACAAGGATGGACACTTATCTCAATTTGCAGTCGACTGACCTCAAAACGCTCGTTCCTGGACAGGAAAGCTTTAGCGTGGAAAAAGGCCCCACCCAGACAAAGACATGGGACACCCCCACCTCCCCAACCCCCCCTCCCCCTCTGCAATCAGCAGTTTTGGATGTTGAAACCAAAAAAAATCTAACTTTACGTGTATAAATGCTTCGACAAATGCCAAGTTAACAAAACTTGGCTTTCATTGGTGCACTGATCACAGACTACAGCTTCCAGAACAGAAACCCAGTTCTTCTACCAAATGTCCCCTCGATAGGACTGATCCACTTTTTCCTGGTGACGTTTGATGTGGCCAAACGAGTCAGGACGTTAGACGACAGAGCAGCGAGACGTCCTCTCCGGCGTGTTCCTCAACCGATCCCTACCTAACGGCTTAAATGGCTTAGCCTCTGACGTGGGTGGAGACGGGTGCAGTGTGGGTGGGTCGGGAGGGGGGGGGGGGTCGCGTGTCGAAGGCCCGGAGCCCGCCTTTAGTTTTCTCACCCCCCTGCCTTTCATGTGGGCGCTTCCGCCAGGCCCCCTTTTTTTTTTTTTCAAAGTAAAGTCCCCGCAGCAGCGAGGGGCCGCGCGCGCGTGAAAGAAACTATTGATCAAACTCCTGTGTGTTCAGCCAGCCTTGCTATTATTCACTGGTGCTCCCTCAGGTCCGTGTCAGACGCACTGCAGTTCCTTTGAGACAATGCACAACACACACACACACACACACACACTGAACTTTCCCCACGCAGATAATGATAATAGATGTGCCGCGGCTCCAAACGCTCTGTATTTTTTGGGGGATCTTAATCCTATTGGAAACATTTGTCCCCCCGGGGGTGGTGGTGGGGGGGGGGTTAACTACACAAGTACACCCATTCATGCCTCAGCTTTTTGATTGGTTATTGATTTTCCATCCGTTGTAGTGGATGGGTTCGCGGCTCGGGCCCGGCACCGGCGGAGGAGCGCACCGGGGTCCTTTGCCGTTTCATTTCCAGGCCCCATTACCGCTCAGGAACTTATCAGCTTCCACCCGACGGACGGTCCGTCATGTTCCGACATGACGGCGAGCCGTCAGCGTCGCGATAGAGTATTGGACGTGCCACTCTTTACTGCTGCTTCCCAGGTGGAAGCAGATACTTCATTCACCTTGAGTACTACTTCTCATGTTCGCTACGATCGAGTAGGTTTTGACAGTAATATGTTAAAAGAAAACCTAATCGCTGAAATGATGATTTAGCTCTCGGAGTAAAAAGGTCACGGGGGGGGGGGGTCCGGTGTGTTTAATGAACTGATGGGGAGGCATTAGTTTTCCTCGGGGTGCGGACGAGGCTGAGACCCCCTCACGCAGACCCCCTTTGCTTCCCCCGTCTCGATGACGTAGAGAAATCAAAACGAGCGCCGCGGAGGCACAGAGGCCTTTCATTTGCCACAGCGCCGAAGGAAGCGGCAGAACGGTGGGGCGTTGGGGCGAGTGGTGGGTGTGAAACGGTCGCCCCACTCGGACACCCTGGATTCACTCCCAAATGGCTCGATGACCGAAGTCAAATGTGTGAATTTTCACTCAGCTCTTTAAATATATTTGGCTTCTTCCTCACAAATTATGAGCAGCATTTTTACTCGAGATGTCCGTGAGCCTACAGTCTCTCTCAGGCTTCACTTCAGGCTGATTTTTTGGTTATTTAAAGGAATAGTACACCCAAACAATGATGTGCCTTCATTTTCTACTCCCCCCCATGCTGAGCAACACTCTTAAGCACTTTTCTGACATCTCAAATGTCCTGAGTGGGTACCGTCCATAATTGACTCATAACGAAATCATTTTGAATGTTTTTAGAGCCTAAACAGCTTTAAATAACTGCGAGCCTGCGAGTTCTGAACACTTCCGGACACCCCGGCAGACGTCACCAGCTGAGAGGGAGCGTTCAAGAGTCCGCTGTTCCAATAACGCAAGCATAGAAGAAGAACTCCTGCTGTGTTTACATTCTGCTGTGAGCCAGACTAGCGCGAGGTTAGCGTCTCTCAGAGTTGGAAAAAGCTGCTGATTAGTCATTTTCGCCGTGAAATTAAGAAGATGGTTCGAGTGTGTTCATTATCTGAACAGCGGACTCTTGAATGCTCCCTCTCAGCTGGTGAGGTCTGCTGCGGTGTCCGTTAGTGTTGAGAACTCACAGGAGCACCATCATTTACAACTGGGCGTTTTTGTACCGGGTCCTATCGACCGCTATTATTTGAACGTGGGTAGATAGCAAGAAACCTGAAAGATCTCCAGCTGCATTTGAGATGTCAAAAAAAGTGCTTCAGAGTGTTGTTCAGCATGGGGGTGAGTAGAAAATGAAAGTACATCATTGTTTGGGTGGACTATTCCTTTAAGAGCTGGAATCTGGCCTAAACTTCAACCCCCCTGTGCAGAAAATACAGTGTTGCAGCCCTCAGTGCTCCCGATTGGAGTTCATGTTTGTGTGTGTGTGTGTTTTCATGTTGTTTCATGTTTTCCCACATCAGCCTACCTTGTCCCCAGCTCCTGGAGTTCCTGTGTTCTCTCGACCTCTTTTCCCTTGAACTCCTGTAGCATCACTCGCACCCTTTCTGTAGACATTTCCTTTACTCTGCTACTTTTCAAGTTACTGGTTCAGCTTGGATCGTTTCAGCTGAAGGGCCGAGTTATCCCCCTTCTTTTCAGAGGCGTGTGAACACGCTGGGAACCGAACTGAAGCGCGAGCGACAGGCTGGCGTTTTTATAGACACGCCTGAAGCAGGTGGAGATGATCAAGGTTAACGATCAGATGGGGTGGGGGGGGGGCTTTCAAGTCTGTGTGTGAGGGCAAAATAAAATGAGTTCAATTCTCTTTAAAACGAACAAAACAAATCTAGTGAAAGTTGAAAGTTCCACAAACACGTGCGTCCAGTTATCTGATGCGATGAGTCAATCAACGAACCCCCCCCCCAGTTGGTCGAGAGAAGTGGTCCATCCAAAGGCTGGACACCTTGTGTGGGTGGACACCTTGTGTGGGTGAATCAAGGCTCTGGTGATAACCAGCTCGGGAACCAGCTCGTCACATATCAGAGGCCTCGCGGCACCCGGCTGTTGCTCTGCTTGGTCTTATCCAACGTCTGGGGAGGAAAAAACAGTCTTAGAATGGGCTCTGACGCCTATTTAACCTTAAGAATTACATCTTTGTTATGATTAAAATTAGGAAAGAAGCCCTAATAAATCACCTAATTAGTTTTTGGAGGGGGTCTTCTCACATTAATGGGCAAATTAAACAGCACATGACAGGTCTGAGTAGAATTTTTTGGGTAAATTAAGGAATAAATTAGGGCAATTTGTGAGATCCGCGTCAACAAAGACAAAGCTGACCAGACTTTTTCTCGGGATTCGAGTGTCAGGGACGAAATTAATGCAGCTGAATATCCATTGAATGAGCCGCTGGATGCTCGTTGGCCACATGTGCTAACATGCTTTGGTTCACCTTGTTCTCTGGTCAAAAAAGTCTCTTGAAGTCACGAAATGTTGACATCGTTTGCCGGTTTTGCAGGTTGAGATCGGCAGTCAGTTTGTTTATGCCTGTCAGCGCCCACTGCAGCTGGGGGACGACTCATATGGACGATCCACACCGAGTAGCGACAGTGGACGGAGCTGTAAGTGCTGTCACATCGGAGCCTCCAAGGCAACGGGAAGAGTCGCTGGAACTCTGACAGATCTGATCCGTCGAGAACATGTGAAAGTTTCAGGCTCGTGTGTATTTCTGATGGGAAATAGATCTCACTGCATCTTTCTAATTGAGTCCCACTCAATGTGCTGTGCCTCGTGTGGTACTGCGAATACACGTCCTCAATCAGGATCTTCAGACGCCTCCGACATACGGTCTGGACGACCACCTGGGGAGTTCTCGCCCGCGTGGGAAGCCTCATCTAAAACAAACGTGTCTGGGACTTGTGTCGGCGCCGGCCGGAAGCTTACTGGGTCTTTATTTCCTGCCTGGAGATCTGTCCTCCACTCCTCTGCGCGTGTTTTCGCATTATCTTAAAGCCAGTTTAATTAATTCCCCACACCTGGCACAGGAGCAGAGTGACAATCCCACACAGCGCACGGAGAAGCCGGCTCTGGTTGGTGGTGGTGGTGGTGGGGGGGGGGGGGGAGAGAAACCGACATTTCTGCCGTTTGTTTACTATTCTGGAACATCTGAGCGAGCAGCTGGC
>JAUESF010000051.1:13698686-13708833 GCA_032274765.1 Malacoctenus tetranemus
GGGGGGGGGGGGGGGGGGGGGGGGGGGGGGGGGTGTAGGCAATTTCCCTCCCGTGATGTGGGACTTCGAACCTGGAACTTTATTGGGGGAGAAACGAAGGTAGAAACCCAGCGATGTTGAGGTGAGCCGGCTCCTCCATGCCCCCCCCCCCCCTCGCCCGACAGTGGTGGATTCCTCACAGGTGAGGCGTGTTTGCAGGTCAGGCTGAAGCGAATTAATCATGTGAGAGCCGGGTCCTCGCGGGTCAGCCCGCCTCGGACCCCCTGCCCCCCCCCCCACCCCGCCTCAGAGCTTATTGTCGCGCTCAGAGGTGGAAGATGGAGACGGCAGCCCTGCGGGACAAAGCAAGGGGGTTGTTATTGACAACCCCCCCCCCCAAGCTGCCTCCGACGACCCCCCCCCCACAAGGACGCTGCGGAGGGAGGGGGGAATCTCATCGGCTGGCTTCTCTCCAGCTCCACCTCCGTGGAAGCGCGGCTGTCTCACCAGGCGACACGTCTGCCAATAAACCGCCGGCCGCATAGACATCCCATCATCCCCGCGCCGACACAATCAATGCCGATTGCCGGACTGAATGAGACATTCTCTTTAAAGCGGGGAGGAGGAGGAGGAGAAGAAGAAGACAGAAACAGGCTGTGCGGCTCCTTTTCGATTCGATCAGGTGAAAAAAAAAGAAAAAGAGGGGGGAGAAGAAGAAGAAGGGAAAAAAAAAGAGATGAGCAACGCTTCTGGTCCACGTCCCCTCTAACAGCAATCTAATTAGATGTAATGTAAAGTCGTGTAGGAGATAAGATGAATCCGCGGGCAGATAAAGCGAACTCAAATTGAATCTGCCACCAGTCGCTGGGGGGGGGGGGGGGATCCGTCTCCGGAGATCCCCGGGGCGGCGGGGAGCGGTGGGGGTGGAAGACCGCCCCCCCCCTCCCTCCCTCTTCCCCTTGTGGTGAATTTGTATCAAAAGGATGGAGATAATAATTGATTCTCGCGTTCTGGCGCCACATGTGGAGGAGACTCCGGGGGGAGGGGGCTCTCGGTTCGGACGCGTCACGAGTGGATGGGCTCTTCACTCGCGTGCTGAGACGAACCCATTGAACTCCTGGCGATTTAAGGGAGGGGGGGGGCACTGCATAATCTGTCTGAACAGAGAAAACCTCTTCATGGTTTTTTCCAGCAAGAACGTGAGTCTGAAGATCTCAGTTCACAGGTGCGTGAAAAAAAACAGCTGCTCAGCATCTCTGGAACTCACTCAGTTCTTTTTACAACATTTCAACATGCTTGTGGTTACCCTGACTCCCCCCCCTCCCCCCTCCTCCCCGGTCCCCCCCGCTCCGCCTCCTTTGCCTCCCTCCCTCACTGTAATCACTTCTGCTCTCTTTCTAATCGTTTCGGTCGTTACTCCGCTCGGAGCCGGCGGTTCTCCTCTCCTTGTCTTTGCTCTGTGTCTCTTCTTGATCACTTCGCTCACGCGGAGTCGTGATAATGAGGCCCTCGTGTTTGAACGCTTGTCAAAGCGGGTTTTTGGCCGTCGAGTTGAAAAACAAACTACCGACTGCGTGGAGGAGTTTGAAAAGCCGTGGGTTCAGAATGGCAAGAGTACTGATGCGCACGCACGCACGCACGCAGACACACACACACACACACACACACACACACACACACACACACACACACACACACACACACAGAGGGTTGAATCTTCTTGCAGTCGTCCAAAAGCGAACTGGACCTCCACCGCAAAACCGGCAGGAACCAGGAACTTGCTGTGGAACGTGGCCACCACGCGCGCCTCCTCCCTCGCATGCATTATTGACACAAGGGGGGGGGTGTTGAACAATCAAAGCGGCACGCGCGACTCTGTTGCGATCACTCGCTTTAGTGAGTGGGCAGGACAATGAAAAATGAAACAAAGGAGCGACTCATAAAATATTGACGCGCAGCCCCGAGCGCAGGTGTTCCTGGGGCGAGAGGCAGTGGAAACGACGAGGACAATCGAGGAACGATTGGCACGTTTTTTGGTTTTTTTAGGCTTCTCCTCTCTGGAAGTTTCACATTTTAGGTCAGACGAGCAGCACAGATACAGGAACAGATTCACGAAACAGCCTGCGCGTGTAAAAAACAAGCGCAAACTCTCACGTCTCGGCTTCCACCCGACATAGGAACCTAAAAGACCCTTGTGGTTGATGGAGGGATTGGCCAGCGAGCGCCCCTCCTCCTCCTCCCATCCGTCATCAAGAGGAGTCTCGGTCCCGGAGCCCCTTTTCGAAGGAGGCGGGCCTTTCAGCGTCAACAGTGGCTTGGACGGTAATCGCAGAGACACACACCGGCGGAGCTTACGATGAGACTCACTCTGTTCTTGCGAAGCTTTCAGATCAACCGCGAGTAAAAGGAAAGAGAAAAAAAGAAACCTAAAGTCTTGAGTTGTCTTTTTTTTTTTTTTTTGCAACATGTGAAGGATGATGAAAAAAAAGAAGAGAGAAACAGTCCAGGTTTGTGTAATCTGGCATAAACAGATGCTTTGAACAGTAACGCTGTCCTCGCTCTTTTGTGCGTCTCACACAATAGCGATTGTTTTTCGTCCAAGTCGAATTATGCAGCTTTTCATCATCTCTCGTTTCTCTCTCTCTCTCTCTCTCTCTCTCTCGATCTAGCTGCCTCGGAAGCACAAAGCGCGGACGTAATTAAACCTGCGAGACGCCGCCGACGGCCAGACAATGCGGCCCGCCGCGGCCCTCCCCGCCCCCCCCCCCGACCTTTTCGCGCATTGTTCGACTATTTCTGGCGCCCCCATTTTTTTTTGTCCCCCCGCCGTCGGCACGCGCTCTCTCTCTCTGCCGAATCGTCCGTCAGTGTCAGGTGCTCACCGGGCCAAAAGACTAAAAAGTGAAGGTGGAGTACAGTAGATGAAGGGAGCACGGGGGAGGGGGGGGCGCAAGAGGTGGGGTCAAATGGTAAATAAGCAGCGCTTATCGGCCACTCGTAAAATGCGGTGACTGGATGTGTCGTCTGCAGAGCCCCGCTTGCAGATTAAGCAAGACACCCCCCCCCCCCAGATCAATGGATCATCAAGACCCTCCAGTTAATGAGGAGGCTGGATACTAGAGGCTCTGTTTGGTTGTGACGATAAAAGCAAAAAGTCCATTAAAGTTGCTAATTAAATGATAAGCGTAAATTAAAACACGGGTCAAGAGAGTGTCAATGTGGAAGGGGGTGGGGGGGGACGCTATAGAATGACAGCACGGAGAAGGAGGAGCTGGTAATGGACGACCAACGGGGTCATCCATCACTTCCTGAAGAAGTCTCGGGTGGGGGTGGGGGGGCGCCAGCGTTGGCATGGTGATACACCATCCGGGGTCCAATGGTCTTCAGCCAAAATATGCAAATATAAGAGAGTAAATATCAGCCTGTCAGCAGTGACTCATTAGGATGAATTGTTTGGAGGAAGCCACACACCCCCCCCACACCCAACTCCCCCCCCCCAACCCCACTCAGTCACACATTCTAATTCTCAACTCCAGTCCAACAAAGTTTGGACAATGTGTCACAAGTAAACGAGTGGCGGGAAGCTGCGTGAGAGCGGAGGCGACATGTCGACCAAACACAAAGGCATCGAGACGTCCTCTTGAAATATACCAGGGAGGAAAAAAAGCACACAGAGATCATCCAATCATCATTGAAAGAGCCCCCCCCCCCCACCTCCCGCCTTCTCCTGCCTCGATCGAAAACACCCTCCTCAACTAGCGTGGCGGTTAGGCAACAGCATGTTTTATTTCTTTTCTCCTTTTTTTTATACACTATTTAGAAAATAAAACACATTGAATAAATACAAATTTAGAAAGCGACAGGGGTTTGTTTTTTTTTTGGGGGGGGGGGCGTATTCTCACAGCGACACGGAGGGGGTGGGGTGGGGTTTTATTCGTCATGGAGCTCTCTTTCAGGACTAGCAGAGGGGGGGAGGGGGGGATTCACTTTTTTTTGTTTGTTTGTTTTTTTGCAGGATCCACCCGGAAGCAGACTTGGGGGGCACGAACTGCAATGGAACACTTAAAGACTGGGCATGCAGAATGCTGGACCCTAACCCATGTTTTACAGACACAGAGAGAATGAATTTTGGCACATTGAGAAGACGTCGAGAACATCTAAGAAACACCCGGGGGGAGGGGAGAGGGGAGAGGGGAGGGGGACGGGAGGCGGGGGGGAGAGAAAAAATCCAAACGGAAGGGGAAAAAAAAACATCTATATACACGGAGAATAAATAAAGAGAAATTAGGTCCAAGACAACTCCACTGTACAGAGATCAGTCCATCAGATGCCCCCCCCAACATTTCTGTTTTTGTTTTTTTCTCCCCCTCCCCTCTTTCCCACCCGTTGCATAACCCTGCGCGCGACGACCTCGCCCAGGGTTCAAGGTTCAAATATAGTACAGTACAACATGGGATGTTCACCGACAGCAGATTTGCACCAGTTACAGTGTTACAAACAAACACAAAATATCACCCGGTGGTTGGCATCGTCCGTCGTTCCCGTTCGGCGTTCAGTGAGTAAGGCAGGGCACAGCGGAGCGCTTCGAAGGCCGTCAGGCTGCGGCGGCGGCGGGGAGGGGGGGGGGGTTGGGGGTGGGGGGAGGGGTTTCACGATCACGAAGTCCTGGTGGCTTCGGCGGAGGTCTCAGAAAGGATAAAAACGAAACTCCGCCCTCACGTTAAAGAGTCCCTCGGGTTTGGCAGACGGAGAGTGGCACAGAATGGAGAGGCGTAACCAAAGAAAAAGAAGAATGGAGGAAAAGGTCAGTAGTATGTTACAGGTTGTTCCGGTGAACACTCTCGAGCGGGCGGGTGCGTGTTTCATCCCGGCGCGGCGGCGAGGACGGCCACGGCCGAGGACCGAGGTGGGGGGGAGAAGCAGGAGCGTAGATCCAGGGCGCTCCATGCGGCGGGGGCTCCTCAGGGAGGCACGAGAAGAGGAGGGAGTGGGGGCGGGGGGGATGGATGTTATCTGACCTCCAGGCAGTCCAGGTACTCCTGGGCCAGGTCGTAGCAGAAGCGGTACTGCTCCTGGGAAGACAGCACAGGGAGGGTTATCGAACGGGACCACCCTCATTAAACCCACCTTGAGAGTTCACGTATTTGCTCTGAGTCATGAAAAACCTCATATCACTTCCCTTTGTTAACCACAACTGGACAAGCGCTCCCCCTAGTGGTTGTTAAATATACGACAGGGACATTGAAGACTAGGGTCGACGAGGTCGGACAGGCTCTTGAAGGCAGAACTGCAATTCTAACAGTGATACTCAATACAACAGGTTTTTCTGTAACATCTGAGGTCCACATCTTCTAAGAAATCAAACAACCCATGTCAATACTTTCAGGAACAAAAAGGACTTTGTGTTTGTTTGTTCGTCTGAGCTTGAAGCCGATACACTCGAGGCTTCAGCTGTGTGACTTCCTTAAAGCCACAGCTGAGCTGGGACCAGCTACAATGGAAACACAAGTGGGCATGTGCTGTGCCGCGCCCAATGAGGCCGAAAAGGCACTGATTGAAAGGCGAGATAAGAGTGGAGCAACAACAGCGGCAACACCGGCGTCTCACCATCGTCTCCACCATGTTCGGCTTGGAGTTGCGCAGCGTCTTGGCGGCAAAGAACACGTCGGCGACGCTGTGGTGGCGGATCATCTCCAGGATCATGGTGCAGGCGCAGAAGGTGCCACTGCGGCCACCGCCATTCCTGGAGGAGGGGGGGGAGGGGGGCAGGTGGGCACAACACAGAAAACGGAAGGACATGAGTGGCCTAATAAAGATGTGGCACAGCAGCTTAGACGGCATCTCGAAGGAGGGGGGATTGGGGGGGGGATGGGGGTTCAGAGTGAAATGTCACAGTTTGACTGAGCACAGATTTGGCATGCAGTCGGAAAAAAAGGCCAACTGGCAGAGTTTCAAGATGAATATCTGAGGAGGGCTCTCATTAGAATACAGCAGCCGGGGATTTAATCAGATTACGGGATGTCGTGCGCACAGACCCCCCCAGGGAACAGTCGGGCCCTGACATGGCGATGGCAGGAGGGAGATAATCAGAGTCTACCAAATGGTTAACTTTCTCCCTCAGCCCCCTCCAACTGACGGAGGTGTTCCTGAACTCCGGAAAAGGCGGAAATCTACGGCAGCGGGGTGGAACGAGCCAACGCGGCGTCAGAAACAGTTGGATTGAGCTCCAGGACAAACAAAAAAAATACATCGCACGGCGTCCACGCTGGACTTTCAGAGCAGCAAATTAACACATTTTCGGTCGCGGTCAAATGTTGGGAGACACTTTCTCGGCTCTGTGTTTTATCGTCGTGCTGAAAACACGAACAAGAAATGAGAAATTGTTAAAAAATGCTGGAATTGAAATTGCCCTTTGATAAGGAGCTCCATAATACCTCGAATATGAATGTCAGATTACAGGGAGAGTATCGCTGCTCGCTATTTGAAATTCGCTTCTTCAAAATTCAGCTCATAAATGAACGTCTCGCTCTTTGGCCTCCTGTCTCGCATGACAATAATGTGCCACTAGATGGTTCGATGAGCAGAGGCTGAATCAAAAGAATAACGAAAAGCTAGCAAAATTAGCATGTGACTTTTTTGTGCGTTTTTTTGGGGGTTTGGGCATCACTCAATGCACAGACGCTGATCCAGGAAACACTAACAGCAGCGTGCCAGTTAAAGTTAACTTGTCAGCTCGATTCATCGAGCCAAGAAACTCGGATTAATGCATCGTTGCCGTTAAAAGTTCATAAGTTCCTTTTGAAGTTTTGCCGCTGCCCACTTCGTGCCCCCCCCGCCAAAAAAAAGTCCTCCGATGAAAACACAGAAGTGTTCACTCTGGGGTTGGTGTGTCCTCGTAGTTTCTGTCCTTGCGGCGACAGTGGCGGTCAGAAAACTTGGGAGAGTCCAAATCCGAAACATCTTCCATCTGTCTTGGCTGCGGTTAATCCTCTTTGTATGTATAAAATCCCCCCCATCCCCCACCCTCCAGTTTACTGATGGAGATACCCCTGAAAGTTTCCCTTCAATGTCCCTGCTGCTATTGTTCCGATGGAGCAGGACGAGCGAAGGACATTTCTCTCTCTCGAGACATCCCTTCCCTTCACTTTAAGTGTATCACACACACACACGTATGTATAGACAGGAAACATCGAAGTTAGTGCCACTCATGACGCTTGCTCGAAATCCAAAAAGTTCTCCGTGGTGCCGTCTCATCATCTCATCGCCGCCTCACTTGATAGTGGGGAGATAATCAAGAGGCTATGATGTGACACCGAGCTGCTTCTGGCTGCTTTCAGTCAAGAGCCAACAAAGTGAGTGACTGAGTGTTTACAGCTTTCCCGTTGATATCGGCAGGAGGAAGTGAAGTGTGTCTGGAGGAACTGGGGTTCTCGAGTACGCCTCGTCTGCCGAAGTGTCTGGCTGCCGCTCCTACTCGGTCAAGCGCGCCGTCAGCACGACCGCCGCATGGGCCGAGATAGTCTCGCGCCACTCGTTTCTGCTGCTGACATCTGTGGAAAAGCTGTGAAGACCTTTTTTTTTTTGGTAACTTTTTAAACTGCAGCTAACTCTATGCAACCTTGTGGTCACTGGATACCACGCCATCAACCAAATTAATTAAAAAGAATAATGGAAACACCAAAAAGTTTGTAAACTGTCAAAACTTCCCACAGGACGGCAGGAAAGACGACGAAACTGGCAACGCAATACCACCACCCAAAGCAAAAGAGTGACATGATAATACAGGGACTTCAGTTGAATTTTTAAAACCAAACTGAATAGTTCTATAAATGTATAAAATTCAATTGTCGGCGATGTGTGTGCGGGGCGGTTCAGAGAGAGGCACTCACAGGCAGTGGACGACGGTGCGTCCCTCCCCACACTCCCTCTGCCAGTTGTGAACCTGAGCCAGGAGGCTGAGGAAGGCCTTCTTGGAGTCGGGCACGTCGCGGTACGGCGACCAGCGCAGGAACTGGAAGTGACGCACCACCAGCTGTCCCTCTTGGAGCTACAAGAGGGGGGAAACGTTAGAGCATGAGGTACTGCATGATGTGGTAAATTTGTAGTCAAGAACTGAAAACCATTCTCGCATTGTGACCCTTTCAAAGTAAAAAAAAAACATCCGTACTGTACTGCACTTCTGAACCGATGCTGCGACTCAACCCTTACCCAGCACCAACTGACATGATCTGACTTGATCAGAATTGATAGGCCTCGTCCTCTGCAACCAATGTGTGACTGGGTCGGTTAAGAATTGCAGTCTGCTGAGCGTTCACAAGAAAATCTCTTTAAACTGCAAACCCGTGGTCCTTCCAGACACAATCGAGGAAGACATAGTGTCCATCTTTTTGCTGTCCATCGACATGATGGGGCCGATCCTAAATTCTGACAACCCTCAGGAAAAACCCCGTTGCTAACATCTACTGGGCAATAAAATACCTCCTCGGGACAGAGTCTCTCCGTGTCCTGCTCTGTGGGGTCTGCCTCCTCAGTGTCCTGCAGAGAGTTCAGGTGGGGACAGGTTTCTGACAGTGAGCTGAGAGACAACTGAGAGGGGCCTGGGCAGGGAAAGACTGACGAGGGTGCTAACGCTGGAGGACTTGGGGTTGGGGACGCACTGGGGGAGGCGGGGGGGGGGGGGGGACGCGGGGAAGGTGGAGGGGCTAGGAGGGTTTGTCAGCGTTGTGACCGGGATGCAACTCGCCCACAAGTGGAGAACGGTTCAGTGGCATTGTGACTTATTTGGACGTCCCCGGTGAGGTTAGCTGCACTCAGGGTCATTGAACAGTTGTATCAATTGCCAATCTTCCGATTTTCAGCCTGAACAAGTAAGCAAAGTCAACAGGTTCCCTTTGAACTTTTGGAGTTCTAACGCAAGTGCAGGTACTCCAAGTCTGCCCAAAGCACATGTGCACATATCAGAGGGAGCCACAATGAGACACTAAATATATTTACACATTTCAAGAACTTCAAAGCCCTCTTTGTTGCTGACCCACCTACCAAGACGCTGCTGGGAATCTACTGAGGTCAAGGGACGGGAACTGAGAGTATGACTAAAGCGGGAACTAAAGGTGAACGACTCAAAAACGAACCAAACACAAAACCCCAACAACAACAAGAGGGACACTCGACAGTCATTACACTGACATCAGGCTTCACTAATCCTACTAAACTACATAAATTGATCCAGTGTGCAGGAATAAAATAACAAACAGAGTTTGTGGGTCACCAAGAGACAACATGTTTGCCCCCTGATGGGAACAAACATGATTCATGTTCTTACGTTCATTTGTGTGTAGTTTGTATTTGTTTCGTATCTTTTGGTGGGTTTTTTTTTACGTTTCCTTATCGGTTATGAGGCCTTTCACTGAATCATTCGTGTCTATTGGTTGTCTTCTTTGGTGTTTTTGTGGTCATTTGTGTTTGGATGCTTGTGTTGTGCGTTTGCATTCAGCCTCGTGTGCAGTTTTTGAGTTACTTTTTAGGTATAATTTCATTTGTACATCTTTCCAGTTCCACGTACCCGGGTGATATTTTGAACCCGGAAAAGTCGGATGATGACGTCGTCATCCGCCGTCCTGGACAGAAGCTCCACGGTCATGGGTCCGAACTGCTGCAGCCCGGGCTCAGGCCAATACTGCAGGCAAGGCTGGAGGAGGAGGAGCAGAAGGAGGAAGACAAGGCGGAGGAGAGGGGTGGGGAGGGGTGGGGGGGGGTCATTAGTCCATACTCGCTCTAGGCAGAACAAATCATTATGTCAGCAGTCAGTGATGGCAAAGCCGGTAACAAGACACCCGAGTATTGACAGCGCAGACAATTAGCCTAAATGACAATGATTATCTGCGAATAGCTAGTGTAAATTAAATGAGCAGGGGAAAAAAAAAAATACGCCAACAAGCGACAACCCAAAAACAAGCCGCTCATCGCCGGGGAAACGATTCTCTGCGTGAGCCGCGGTCACCTGGCTTAAATTATTCATGAGCCGCAATCATTACCATTAGCGCATGATAAATTAATGGAGGAGGAGACCTTGGCTGTGCCCAGGAGAGATAAACAGGAAGCCAGCTGAGAGGCTGGACGCCAATCCAAGCCCCCCCCCCCCACCCCCACCCCCCATCGCCACCGCCTG
>JAUESF010000051.1:13741206-13752886 GCA_032274765.1 Malacoctenus tetranemus
ACTGTGGGGAGGAACGTCCAACAACCCACCGCAACACTTCTGAAATATCACTGATTAATTCACAGTTTTGCACTGAATAGAATGTGGATCAAGAATGAATTCTATCGCGATCACAGTTGTTCCATTCACACGCGCTTCTCGCTCGGCGTGAACAGAGGAGAAGAAAAGCCAGAGTGCTGCCATACAGAGCGGGGCTTCATCGGTAATCAGTGCCGTTTCTGTCCCGGCAGTGTCACGCTTGCGTAGTAACGGCTCCCGAAATCACAATCAAACTGACCGAGTGCGCTGGAAACAAAAGAAGCCCCGTTGTTTTGGTGTCTTTTGTTCCCAGCGAACAGCTGCGGTTGGTTTAATCGCAGCACCGGGCGGAATGACAACAATGTGTTGCTTTCTTCTTTCATTCTTTTTTAAACAGCTGACGGACGACCTCTTCGGGTGGCCCGTCAAAGGGTTGTGAGAGGTTTGCTGTGTGCGGGCGCGTGGCTGCTGCGTGGCTGCTGTGTGGCTGCCGTGCTTGTACTCACTGCTCAGCGTGCTGAGGATCTGCTCCTGGCTGGGATCCGTCTGCTGCTTCCTCCTCTCCAGGATCTTCTTCACCGAGTCGAGCAGGCCGAAGACTTGGGCGAGGTTACTGAGCACCGCCACCTCTACCAGACAGGAATCTGGGATCAGTGCGGCAATCAATCAAAGGGGGTCACTCAAGGGGGGGTCAGTCAGAGCGCAAGGGACACATGTTTTTTCGACTGGAGACCATTCGGAGCGTCTGCCGTCGGCAGCCGAGCACCATTCTTTGCCTCCTGTCTCTACCTGGCGTGCGCGCCCGTGTGGTTTTTACGTACCCGTGTCTTGCAAGGCGGCCGCCTCCTTGCGCTGCCGCACGCCGTTCAGCAGCTCCAGCAGCTCCGTGTTGATGTTGGTCACCACCTCGCCCAGCAGGCCCACGTCGGCGATGCCCTTCCAGAAGTTCAGCGTGTCCTCTGTGAGCACAGGGACACACTCAGCACCCGAAAGAGGTGGGGGGGGGGACGACTGCACCTCCGTGTCAGAGTGGCGGTGTCCGTGTGTCGGCGCACTTACCCGAGATCTCCCCGGTGCCTTTCTTGTCTCCGGACTCCAGCAGACTGGAATTCCAGTCGGACTTGGTGCTCACAACCTCCACCTTGTCGTCACCCGCGGCCCCGCCGTTACCCAGGACCACCTGAGCTGCAATGGGGACAGGACAGCACACAAAGACTCACTCGCCATCTGGTGGATGGTTGTCAAGTTACGGCCTCGTCCTCATGGTGAAATTTTGACCCAGTTGCTGACATTTCAACCTTTATTCTGAAGGTTTGTGTTTCAAATTTTGACTTCTTTGAATTTATATTGAAGCATTTAGTTAAAATCCCCCAGATGTTGCATTTATTCCTCAGATTATACTTCAGTATTGTTCTGGACCAGATCATTTTATTGTGAAAATCTACACTTCTTCGAGGTCTCAGTAAAGACGCCCCGGACTTCTCCCTCAGAGACACTTCTGACACCTCCAGTTCTTCCCTGGGGGGGGGGCATGGTGTTCCCAGGCCAGCTGGGGAACATAGCCCCGTAATCTGCGTCCTGGGTCTCTCCTGAGGCCCCCCTCCCCAGTGAGGCATGGTGGAACACCTCCCCTGGGAGGCGGCCAGGTATCTGCTCAAGGGACCCCGGCTTGGTGCAGCAGGTTTTTGGTAGGTGCACCGAGGGACCGAAACATGCGGGTGGGTGCACTGTGGTTTGGGTGAAACAGGCAGTCCCTGGGCAAGGGATTCATATACGACTGTTTTTTTTAAAGAAACATGAACTTTATTTTGACATTTTCTAATTGCAGCAGAAATTGATCCTAAATACCTTTTCTCAACCCTCAATATGTCAACTTCTTTATGGTTTGCTTCACTTTTGAAAATAATTTCACGTGACTAATTTTTAAAGTGATTTTGTTGTGGGACTTGTATCTCCGTCCCCGCTCTCACCTTGGGAGGACGTGGGCGTGGTCAGCCCGGTGCCATCCGGGGGGAACCGGGCGTTGTTGATGAGAAGGTCGAACTTGGTGCTGCGACACGTGTTGGTGCACAGCGTGCTGTGCTGGTAGAAGTCCAGCTGCCCCGAATCCATCATTTTTCTTTAGAGCCAAAATGAGACAAAGGGAGACACCAAAAACATGAGGAGGAGAGGACAAACCAGCCGAGGGAAAAATCACACTTTGTTGGAGTAGAGACCCCATCAGTGCTGTCAAAACTGTTCTGTGTCCCACACATGTGGCTTGACAGTTCCCATTCGTTACTTTTTCTGGGCTGCTGGGGAGGGTGGGACCACTCGGACTTGCTTTGCCTCCCCCTGCTTGTTTGGGAGTCACAATGCGTGAAGCGCAACTGTGGATCCATGCAGGAAGGGGCCCACACAGACAGTCTGAGCCCCCCCCCCCCCCCCCCCCCCCCCCCCCCCCCGCCCCCGCCTTCCTTACCACCAGACAGAATACAGGTAACGTTTCTAAACTGGGTGGCGAGCCGCTCCTGTTCGGGCGGCCCGTCGAGGCTGGAAACAACCAGGGATAATGAGCCGGGGTAGAGGGTGGGGGGGCTCTGCCAAGGTGAAGCCAGCTTCCACTCCAGGAAGCACCTCGTGCATTATAAAACTCGATGGTTTCATACACTGTTAATATTGACGACAGGAGCTATAAATGAGGCTGAGGGATCCATTCCCATCTATCACAGGGGGGGGACAGGAAATTTAAGACCGGAGCCGAGGGCTGCTACTATACAGTCACTAACAGCTCAAAAGTGAGGGAATGAAAGCCGGCGAGCTCCCACTCACAGCATCCTACACTCACCCACACACACCGTCTCATAGCTCCATACACACTCTCCTATTTTGGAGACTGCACGTTGTCACGTCTCGCTACTTTCGCCGCATTACTACTTTGGCAGCGATACACCTGCAGGAGTCCACACACAGGATGTGGTCGCGGCTCGTGAGTTTAAGATCATTTGCAGGGCCCCCCCACCCCCACCCCCCACCCCCAACCCATTGGCCTACAGGGTGCTGCGGCATCAAACAAGCCAGGTGTGCATGTGTTTCTTTTGCAGTGCAAACAGTCGTTTGAACAGAAAATTAACCTAAATAAAAAACAAAACACACAACAGTAACCAAAACGGGCTGTTTTCCTCTGAAATGCAGACAAAACAAAATGCTCACTGGAGCTTCTGCCTTCAAAGTAAAAGCCTCTAACCGGCACCCATCAACAGGTGTCAGGCGTGCCAAAAGATCAGCTGTTCAGTGCAAGAGCTTTAATATTGAAAAACTCAGGAGGTCTGAAGTTCAAACTACTTCTTGACATGAGATTTGTGGCGCAAGTGTGTGTCACTTTCAGTAGCGCCACATTTTCTCGTCAATAAAAAATAAAAATGAATGCTATTTTTTAAAATCTGGGCACCTCCTCCATGATTCTGCATAAGTGCAGGCTCGTATGCCTCGTGTACTAGAAAATCATCTGGTCCGTCTTTGTGCAATCATGAGATTGGGGTGGGTGCTCCCCTAATTAAAAGAGTCTACAAATACTGGTCCGGGTGCGATTTTATCGGTGTGAAGTCAACCCCTTCATCCCTTCACCTGAGCATGACTCCTCCCATCCGGATGGCTCTCTTCCAGTCCTTGAGCGTGGCTTTGCCAGAGATGTGCACAAACTGCTTGGGACTGATCATCTGGTCTTCATACTAGTAGGAGAGACAGAGAGAGAAACTGGTTCAGTGAGTTTATCAATGCACCAGAAGAATGCATATGCTGTGATTGAGGTCCTGTTCACACTGAGGGAAAAAGTTGAGGCATCAAAACAAATCTGAAACACGTGTCCAGCCGTTATGCTGACACTATGACACCTTAACCTCCCTTAACCCACATGCAATGAGTGTTTGCTTACGTTGGCCGAGATTGACCTGGAGGCTTCATGCAACGAGGTGGAACAAATATCCAAGCTCTCATCAACAAGTGAAACTAGAAAACGCAGGTGTAAGTCGTTCTCTTTTGTAACTGAAGCTCAAGACGAGTTTGCCCAAAGACCGTCCTCTGTATGACCAACTCCTCGGTCCCCGGCGAGCCCCCGCGTCCTGCCAAACACTTGTTTGAGAGCATTTGTCAGACGCAGCTGTTCACAACAGGCGCAGCCCTGGCAAGCCAGGACCGTGAACACCCTTTCACCCCGTCTTGTCTGCGTTTCGAGCAAATCGGCACAAGCGAGCATCCGTCTCACTTAGGGACTGGCGACACTGAACTGGGTCGAACCGCTGCGAGAGGCCCACGCCGAGTAGTAGCTGAGGGTCAGAACTTCTCGTTCGGGAAACCGGCCAGAGCTGTGGGTTTGTTTCCCCACCCAAAACAAAGGGCGCTAAACGTGGAGAGCGATCCAACGGCACTGACCTTCACACACTTCACATTGATTCCTGGGCACACAAACTTCTTCAGTAGCAGCACGGCTTTACTGTCGCCGCATGTGATGGGGTATCCGATCTCCACATCGTCGCCCTCCACTTGCTCTGTATGTGAAGTTTACAGACCAAACTTTGTCATCTTGCAAGGAAAAAAGAAAAACAAACAAACTAGCAAGTGGCTCTATCCTCCAAACTTTTTACCTGAGTGGGCTTCGACAGCCATGACGGCCGCATTCGTCTCGGCAGATTCATCCCTGGAAAGAAAAGAAAAAAACAGTTGGCGCGGTCACAGTCCTGTTCGGTAGGACGCTGCGTATCAATGTTTCAAAAGGGAGGCGTGGGGTGTGGGGGTCCCGGCCCACCAGAGTACGTACCCCGTGGCGATCGGCTGGAGCTGGAGGATGACCTGGGCCTTGTTGGGGTCGTTGGGGTCGCCCTCTCCGTCCGACTTCACCATCACCACCTCGCCCACGGACACCGTGACCTCATCGGTGGTCGCCATCAAACCCGGGACAGTGGACTATAGGGGGGGGTCCGCGATTGTGCAACAACTGTCCAGAGGTTTAGTCATCTGTAAAGGCAAACCGTGTCATCGGTGAGGTGGAGCTTATGTCTCAAGTAAGAATTAGGAATATTATAGAGTCAACCAAGACTGCAGTGTGTCACTACAACTCGACAACCTCCAATCTCATGTTGTTTTACGCTGTGTTGTCATACTTGGCAAATGGAAATGTGTGTTTTATGTGGTTCATATTTTTATTATTGACATTACATATTTGTAGGAAAACGCCTTTTAAACCTGTGTCAAATTCTGCAGCTGGAGGCTGCAAACAAATGCCTTCAGTGGAGTTTCGGTTGTCATGGCGAAGGCCACAAGTGGGACAGAATTGTAGTGGAAACGGGCCATACAGTTGTACCCACCCTGCACTGACAAATGTAGCGAAAATACAGGATATTCTAGATTCCTTTAAAAACTTGTTTTTACATAATCGTGTATTTTAGCATGAATTCATCATTCTGGCATTATATTGTAGCTCTCGTTTGGTTGCTTTAACATGAACTGACACAACAGTAAACACCCCACCAAACCTTCTGTGTCGATAGCAAAACATGACGCAAACACCACACGTTTCAGTCCATTCACAGTTTAATGTGTGAGACAGAATAAATCATAGCCTAAAGCCTGAGGGGATCCCACATTGTAAACGTTGTATCTTGGAGGCATGTGTACAATCGCAACGTTTAGAGTGTGGGATCCCTCCAAAAACCTAACGTAGAGCTAATGTAGACACACGGACAGAAGCTAAAAAGTCATGCGGAACAATTTCAGAATTAAAAAAAAAACCTTTACGGTTAAAAAAAAAAAAAAAAACCTTAAAGGTTGTAACCAAAGCTGATAACCAACAATGCAGCGAAGTTGCATTAAAGTGCAGGTTTAAAATAGAAGCTAATGTGTGCTGCCGGCTTTTTTCCCTCGCGCCTTAGTTCACGCACAAACCGCACTTTTGAGCGATTTTTTTAAATGGCGCCAGAACTTTCCTTGGCGTTAACGGCGCGTTTCACGTCACGCTCCGGCTAAAAGCCGCGCGTGCAGTCGGCGAGGAATCTCCACAAGTTGTCCGTTTCTTTTCACCGAGGCGCCGCCGACTGTTTTTTTTCCGCCGTTTTGAACCCACACAGTCGATCAGACTCGGCTCGAGCGGTAGCCATTACAGCTAACACCAGGGCGTAACTTGATGTGTGGCAGTGTGGACAAATATTGCAGAACTATACTGTCCAAGGCGCGCGAGGCTTTGCATTTACAGTGTGACGGCTACGTGCCGCTCGTCTGTGAACCGTACGTCCCTTCGTAACTCTGCATTTTAACTCTCCGCTCCCCCTCAAAATGACGTCTCCCTGTGCGGCGGCACGTACGGCAAACAACGGCACGGCGACGGCGTTGCCCCTCCATTCTGTGCGAGCCTGGCTGGCTGAACACCCCCTCTCCGCTCCGCGTCCCGGTTTCCCCTACCCCGAGCCCCGTTTGTGCCGCGGAGGCGGTCACAGAATAACTATGGTGCCCTTTTAAAACCACCCGATGAATAAAATAGGTTGTCCTTACCGTTTTATGAAGACAAACGCA
The DNA here is from genome assembly GCA_032274765.1 of Malacoctenus tetranemus. Taxonomy (NCBI): domain Eukaryota; kingdom Metazoa; phylum Chordata; class Actinopteri; order Blenniiformes; family Labrisomidae; genus Malacoctenus; species Malacoctenus tetranemus. The sequence goes on from JAUESF010000051.1 coordinate 13,747,768, forward strand.
TCCCTAGATTGTGGGGAGCAGGAGCGCATGCGCAGTCGGCTCATGTAGCTGGACTTCCTGCAGAACAGCGCTTCTGCTGTTTTCACGCTTCTGTAAACTCTGTCAAAACTCGTCTATTGCCCACTTTAGCCTAACAAAAGACGCATTTATTAACTTATGAGTAGCGGCGGGGTGTTTTTGGACGCGTCGAAACCTAAGACCATGCTATATTTCCCAGGAACAGCTTGAGGCAACTGGGCAGCCGAAACCTGCTTTTCCACAGGGGGCCTGCGTGCATCGAAACCCGGGATTATGGAGACGACACGGCAGGCTGCTGCGATCGGCTGCAGTCTGACAAACTGCTGGAGACGAGCTCATATGAACCACCTACAAGTTATACCGTGGAGAGGAAAGAGTATTTGACGTAAATCAATTTTGCAGATTGAACAAATGTTATACAAATCAGAAACAGTGTTATAATGAATGTGCAACCTCTTTAGGGTAAATCAAGCTAGACTGGAAAAGTTTACATCCAAATTCATTCCAGGGTGTTGGACTCATCACTGCCCTTGTCTATAACACCTCGTTAATAGTGGATTTGTGAACTAACGAGCAAATAATGCAACAAAACGGAGAAACAGCTGAGTGACAGACAGTTCAAGAACGGGGGATGCGAAGAGTGAAGACAGCTGATCAGTCCCAGTTGCCGTAGAGACAGGCTAACACTGGAGCGAGACATCGACACAGTTGTTGGCATACTTGAGGATCAACAAGCCAGTATCAGTCACCAGGGTTTCGGTGGAAAGCTAAACTACGATTCCCTTCAGCTCTGGATGCTCAGCACCACTGAGCCTCAGGTTCAGAAGTCCTTTTGAGAGCTTGTTATGACTTTAGATTGCCGCCAGATGTCACTGTTGCACCTCAGACTCAAACTTTGAGTATCTCTGAATCTCACAAGGACAATAATGAGTGACGATGTTACCCTTTATGAAGTTCTGTAATGGGGTTTCAGCTGTCCGTGACTTCCAACGGAGCGTACTGTATATGCCCTCCAGACAGACATATTACGGACAGCACGGATATAATTATTGTGGTCAGTGAATAGTTGCAATGTCGTGCTTGTTTTTACTTTGAACAGAAGGTGTGGGGCGCCAGGACAGACGGTCACTAGCTTCCCCGATTTAAAAAATTGTGCTTCCGAAATCTCTTGATGGCGATTCCGCAAGAAGAGTGGGGTCACCACTCCTCCTGTGCCAAACATGGCAGAAGCCCTTTTTAACATGGTCAGTGAACGTACCACTCTATACATACAAGTGAGCTGTGTTTCACTCAAGGGTTTGTCAAACATGAAGGTTTACAAATCCCTTCGCGTTGCGACTGTTTTATGGTGCACTGTATGCTAAAAACGTCAATTTACGTGTGAACGCACAATTTATCACCGTGAACTGGATTTATATTTAATTTGTGATGTGCATCTGCAACTGTCGAAAAGCATGCCGGGTAGTTAAGAGGCGGGGTGGTCTTACGTCGAAGTCTCTGATTGGCTGCTCGCGATACCCGTCTTTTGTGTTGCGTTCAGGTGGTGTGAAAAGTGACACCAGCAAATGAGTTGACGCAGGGGTGCCTTGAGCCCAGTGGACTACAGGGACGCAAATGAACACATATAAAGATCTGATTTTGAGACATCTTTGCCATCATGTCTGTGAGCCTTACCGCGGCCGTCACCTGTGTTGTGCCAGAAGAGGGCGACAAACCTTCAGTAAAAAAACACTCTAACCCAAAAGTAATTGGACATCTATTTTTTTTATTGAATCAGTAAAATCACATGAAATAAAAGGCAAAGTCTTTATACATAATATATAAAATAAATAACATTTATTCAATCATAGTGACATGTGACCACAGGGATTAGAAGCTGTACTGTTCTGTGCGAAACACCACCCTGAAGGCCCTGCTGCCGCTGCTGTTTTCCACCACAGAGGCCTCTTCTGGTTTGGATTCATCATTTTACTCAATAAAGAATGGAACACAACAAAGTTATTAGAGCTCTTTCTCTTTTCTTTTTTTTTTAGGGTTTTGCTTCTACACTTTCAGGAAGGACCGTACCAAAGTGAAGCCAGGTTGTGGCTTTGCTTGAAGCTCTGCAGGGTGGAAGAGTCACGTTCATTTCTGAACATTTATAAAGCTTACACATCACTCCAGAAGAAAGGACATGTCATAGAAGAATCATGTGACCAAGCAGAGGTCAGATCTTTCAAGACAGTTCAGGTTGTTTTTCTCAATCAATCTTGTTAAAAGTGCAGTAAATGTGAAGATTTACAGTAGTCAGAGTTTGCAATTTTTTATGATGGTCTGTTCCAATTGAAGTCCACCGAATCTGCGAGACCGAAAAAAGATGAACCTGTTGACTGCTCCGTTGTCTAGGAAACAGGAGGACACATTTTGGGGGCCGCCTTCAAAAAGGAACCACCAAAGTAGGACAGCCTTTGTGGCGATGCGACTTTTTTCATCTGACTCATTATCGACACGCCACCGGGTGAACTGTAAACAAACTGTTCACACATCGTGATGACAAAACATTTTGGTAGTGCACACGTCGCTCCCATGTTCAAGACCGCGGCGGTGGTGACACACTAGCTGATGCCCTCCACTCCCCGTCCTCATGCTAAGCTACACTAACCGCTGCCTGGCTACAGCTCCAGGCCCCCCGCTCCATGCTCAGAGAACAAGCGTCGTGTCCATCTTCTTATCTCAGGCTCCATTGTCACTGTCATTGTCACTCCGAATTCTCCAAAGGCTGAAAATATGGTGCCCGACATGTTTAGCCATTTTTTTCACTTGTCATGCTTACCGGAGAGAACGGTTTGCACAGAATTAACATACAATATTATACAATTTAACCCTGTTTAAATGAGACTGAGGTGAGGACGGGGGAGGGGGGGTGGGTGCGGTCCATAAAGACAGACCTGGGCGGTCAGAGGCGGCTAAGCAGAGAGCAAGGGGGTGCGGCGCCCGGGCGGTGAAGTCCTCACTCGCACTGGGATTGTGGAATTAGAATTGATGATTGTCAAACGGACGAAAAAAGCAAACGGGTGGAATGGCGTCCTGTGTTTTTGTAGCAGGGCAGTCGTTCTCCTCCGAACCGTGCAGAAATGTCCAAACTAAAGGGATGCGTAAGAATACATTCCAGACCGCAATGCGCAGCAGAAAGTACACGATGCGCGTCCGCGTGGCTCCAGAGAAAGAATGGATGCATAATCTCTGCCTGTGTGCATGTTGAGGTTTGTTTTTTTGTTTTGGTGAGATGCTGGTGAAAGGTGAGTGGTGGAAGGAGGCAGGGGGTGAGAGAAGTGGACTGTAGTCAGCAGTACAGCCCCCCCACCCCACCCCACCCCCCGGCTTGGAGACGACAGATTTATTTGGCTCTGCAGTAAAAAAGCCTCTGGAGACCTGAAGGAATGCATGATCCTCTGTGCTAAAGGTGATCGCCGCTGAACGGTCGGACGCCAAAACCCCACTGCGAGAACGGGCGCCTGCTCAGACCAGCTTCTGAAAACACTTTGAACTACGTCAAAACTCAAAAGTAGAAAGCTAACAAAAAAAAAGAAAGCGGCAACCCGAAGTTCTGCTTTAGATCCAAGAATGACACCATTTTCCCTAAAACGTCAACGCAGACGACCATATCAGAAAGACGCTAATGCTAAGTTCAAAGCATAAAAGCTTGATTTTGTTAGCTGACTGAAGCCAGTATTATGTCTGTATGCTACTCGCTTAGCTTGGCATGTAGGTTAGGCAACAGTACTGGTTAAACACTGATAACCCATCAACAATGCTTGTTTTCAGAGGCATTGACATGCGTTGACAAACAAGAAGTAGTTCTATGTTCTTAGTCATAATATACAGTACGTGGTAGCTTTGCAGCATCATTTACTGGGACGATATGTTGGGAAGTTAATGCTAACTAGCACATCTTAGCATTAAAATAATTCAGTTTCAGCCCACAGATAGCTTCAGCTCAGTTCACCTTTTCGTTGTTACCCAAACAGAAACATTGACATAACTCACATTGGGTATTTTGACGGTGAAGTAACATGTTGAGACAAATACAAAGCAGTTTCAATGGAGCAGTTTTCTGCTACGGAGCTATGTCAAGAAATGGAAGCTAATTAGCATAGCAAGAGAGAGTCTGACTTCTTTGTAAAATGAAAACAAGAGGGGGGTCTTTGCCTTAATAACATGCAATACCAAGTGAAAACCACTGCCCATGTGATCTAAACATTGCACAAAATGGAAAGACATTTGTGAGTGGTCCATTCTCCCTTTGCTGTGACAAAGCCTCTTGGCCATAGATCTCATACTGTTGGAAAAATATGCGCATTTGCTTTTGAAATGGTGCCATGTTTGGAAGAGACATGCATTTGTGGGATGAGCATCGGAGCTGAGCATGGAGGTTGTGCCCAGGGAAAATCTGACCAAACTTTGCCCGCCAGTGCCAAACATGCTTGTTCTGTCTTTGATTCTCTCGTTTGTTGTTAGGTGGCCTGGAAAGTTGGAGTTTAAAGAAACAAGACACGTCGACAATGTACCAATGTGCTCATTCAACGAGCGATGTGCAGTTATCAATCGGTCCAGCCCACCAAACACCAAACCAGAGTCAAAGGCAGAACAAGCTTTTTGGCATCGACAGAGAACATTCAGCAAATCTTTTTCCTGCACACAACCCACACACTCGGTCCTACTGCTCATCCCACAAATGCATGTTCCTTTCAAACGTGACACCATTCAAAAGGGAAATAAACAGACTTTCCAACTGGATAAGATTTGTTGCCAAGAAGCGTTGTTGCAGCAGAGAAACAACGTACCAAACACAGATTTCCTTTTGTGCCATGTTTACATTCTCCAGGTATTAACGGCTCATTGTGGTTTTGCAAAATAGTGACATAAAACGAGGGGTTAAACGTCGCAGGTTAGCAGTGTGGATGAGGTATTTAAGTAGCGTTCTGAGGGTTGACAAATCCTGACTTCTCCCAGGTTCAAACACAAAGATCAGACTCTCAGGTTCTCAGGTGTGTGTGTGTGTGTGTGTGTGTGTGTGTGTGTGTGTGTGTGTGTGTGTGTGTGTGTGTGTGTGTGTGTGTGT
>JAUESF010000051.1:13798655-13808667 GCA_032274765.1 Malacoctenus tetranemus
CCCCCCGCCCCGCCCCCCCGCCACTGAAAGCCAATGAGCTTTGCGGTACGCCGGCCCCCAGATCTGCTTATTGAATTTGATGTCAAGCCCTTTAAGAGTAGAGACCCTGTAAGACAAACAGAGGATTAGATTGGAAACATGGCCTCCAGTCATTTGTCTGTCTTACCCCCCCCCCCACACACACCCGTCCTTGCGTTCTCTTGATTTCCTGTTGTTGTTTTTTTTCTTCCCTTCCCTCCACGACTGTGTACGCGTGTGTTCGTGTGCCAAATGGAGCTTGTTCGTGTATCCAGGGGCTATAAAGAAGAAGGAAATAGTTGGTGCAGCGAAACAATGAGCTCGGCTCTTCCGCGCTTCCACCCTGCCGCCTGGGGAGGCTGAAATTGACGAGGCAGGCAGACGAACGGGGGGAAGAAAAGAAAAAAAAAGAAACGAAGGGAGAAATCAAAGGGAGATAGGGAGCGCCGTATCTGTCCCCGTCATGTTTGTGGAGCCAGAATAACGTCCCCGAAGGCTGTTAAGTGACTGGTGCCCAGAGATGCCCGGTGATGTTTAGCTTGATATTGATTGGTTGGACTTTTATTTCCCCCCATCTGATTCAGCTGGAGAATGATGGGAAAATCCACTCATGTTGGCATTAGGTCCTGCCTGCAGAACCATCTTGGGGGCAGAGTTCTTGGGTTTGGAAATTCTTTTGTAGATGATGGGTAGTTATTGTCTGTCCAATGTCTGGTACGGTCCAGGATAATATTGTCTTTAATGCTTTGGTTGATGGTCAGAAGAGAAATCGTGGATGATAAAGGTACAAGAAGTGATGATTTAGCAGGAGAGGAGTGAAAATACGGGTTCAGGACAATCCGAGGCAGAGCAGGGCGCGTCAACAGTCAGGCTAACAATGGATTTGAGTGGCAGGCTCCAGAGAAGGCCTGCTGAGGTGAGTGGAAGATCCAGTTAGTCAAGAAGGTAATGCTGGTTTCCTTCTGTCAGCAACAAAGCTTGTTTAAGACAGAAGACCAAAATACAAGGCTTTTCATGGAAGACAATCTCACTCTCTGTCCGTCCGTCCGTCCGTCCGTCCATCCATTCATCCATTTATTTTTAATGTCCCTCTTTCACTCCATCAACTACCCATCTTTTCCTGGATGGGACCTGTTGCTTTTATTAGTTGACTTGGCATAGGCATTAGGCATCATGGCCTGTTAGAGTAAGGAAGTGAGGTTAAACACAAGCTAACCATTACTCTACCTGTGGCCAACACCACTGCAGTGACCACTCTGGTCTGGAAACTGGATTGAACAAGGATGAAAAGGCATTGTCTTTACGGTCGTCCACAAAGCAACTTGTTGGTCAAGTACAAAAAGCTGCCTCCAGCTATTCAGTGTTCAGCATGAGTAATCACCAGTATATGATACAGGTGTTACATTCCACTGTGTCGAAACAAAAGGCATGAAAAAATACTGGAGAGGTCACCAGTCCCATCACAAAAATAGCATGCAGCTTCAACAACGCACAATTTCAACTCAGTTTCACTTGACTCGGTTTAGCTCGGTCAAACGTCTTGTGTATTGTTTCCATCACTGGCCAAGTAGGTGCTGGAAAGTACCCAGTGGCAGGTATCTACAGGAAAAACCCTAAAAAGACCATGCTGTGCTGAGGTGTGCATGTGCTTGTGGAAAAGTCCCATGTCCCATTACACATGTCACCCTTCCAGTTACAGTTCATTCAAACAGCAATGCAAGCAGTTTGCGATCGCGGTCGATAGCAGAAAGGTCCAATCTGCCTAAAGGGAACGAGGAACTTGCCTGATCTACAAGGTAAAAAGATACATGAAAGACACAATGTTGTTTTTCAATTAAAACATGAAGCTTCAGGACAAATCGTTTGTGAGGTATTTTTAATGAATTTAATGGACAAAAAAATGTGCAACACAGCAACAAAACAAGATCTACCGTTGCTTTCACTTTCAAAGTAAAAGCCTTTTCAGGGCAGCCTTCAACGAGTGTTGTTTCCAACTTGAAAATCAACTGTAAACTACTAATGATGTGGGGGAAAAAAACTATTGTTTTTAACCAAAAATCACCACAAAATCTCTGAGTTAATGCCAAAAAGACATTGATCTGACGTGTGTTTTTATGCGGTCCACTTCTAACCCAATTAAATAGCACTCAGATTGCATCGAGGTGGTCCTAAGACCTTCCCTGCCGCTCATTCATATCGTAGTCCACCAGGACAAAAGTCTGCGACAGTTTACGTTTTGCACAGTCATCCCACAATTTCCTATTTGGACATGAACAATCACGGGAAATTGAGAAAAATCTCTGACCAGAAATCAGATGTTGCCTGCGGCGTTATTAATTGATAAGCTCCTATTATGCGTCGGTGTTAATCAGAATGATTGTTGGGGGTGGGGGAGGGGGGGGCAGCGATGGTGGCATAGATTCAAAACTCTCATATTATCTGCAAGCTACTTAACAGAATCAGCGAAACAAAAGCACATCGACGGCACCCAGACTGATTGTCTGCACCACAGACACTCGAGCGTCTCGCTGACTGCCGAGCAGATCGGGCTTGATTGGAGGGCTGGTAGCTGCCTTCAACCTGATACAGCTCAGACCTGATTTCTCTGTGCACTCAAAGAAATTGGTGTTTTGCATGTGGTGGAACTCCAACTCCACTCTTGAAAATACAGAGCGTTCCAAATACTGAGCTGTGCGGCGCATCACCCTCTTTGTCCTTGCACCTGAAGTGGAGAGAGGAGCAACAGTCTCCAGGCAACTCGGGGTGGGGGGGGGCAGCCCCCAGTCACAAGATCCAGAGCTGATAAATGGCTGATCAGTCACAGAGACGGGGGGGGGGCAAAGTCTCTGGGTCAACTGCAACTGAGCGGTATGCAGAGAGAGTGGCCGCTCATGCTCTTTCAATCGCACGCCGACCGCAGGACCGGTCAATTCTGCCGGCGCACAAGCATGACGGTGCCAATACGGCGCGACGGCATCATACTGTTTCATTCTGTGGACCTCTGTAAATGTCATGCAGCCTGCGTATGATTTGTCAAGCACATTATGGTTTGGAAGTAGGAAGTGCAGAGTAGTACACGACGCTATGCTACACTGGCATATATACAGATGAGCTACAGTGTGTTACATTAGCTTACAGATGAACAAGTGTGCTTCAAAGGGGTTTCAGTTGTACACCTGGTAACACTACATGTGGGCAACATAACATTGTCCTGTAGCAAAACATGCTGCAATATTAGCACAGAGAAGGACGTATGTGTACTATAAGGCACAGTGTCCTACATCCGCGTACCATGCAGCATACAACAACAGGAAAACTACAATGTGGTGCATTAGCTCAGACTTGAAAAGTACATTGTGGTCCATCAGCACAGACACAAAAACTAAAATTTGGTACATTAGCGCAGACAGGAAAACTACAAGGTGTAAGATTAGCATAAACAGGGATGTGCTACATCAAAGTGTTTTGTAGTACCAGACAGCGTGCTACATTAACATAGACAAGGTAAGTACAGTGTGCTAAATTAGCATGGTGTGATCTATCAGAGCATTCTGAAGCACTCTGGTTCCCACAGTTGCAGAGACAGAGATGAAGTACAGTACACGTCATTTTTCAAGCTCTACCAAAGAAACAGTGAAAACATTCCAACATTAGCTTGTACAGAGATGAGCTACAATTAGCGACATCAGCATATCCTGTAGTATACAACAGTGTGCTGCATATACAAAAAGGAGTTTCGGAGACACAGCAATGAACTCAGGGCTCCTATGTTGACATATATAGACATAAATCCGAGGTGCTAATTGAAAGAGGAATCACATATCTGCCGATCCTCTCCATGTCTTCCCTATTTGGCTGGATTGGTTATTGTACACAAAGACTTCATATCAAAACATTACATTTCAAACTAAAAGCCTAGTACCTGTCAGGGTGAAACTCAGTGAACTCAACACTTGGTTTTATCTTTTTAATCAATTCTTTTGTTGTTTTATGATTAGATCTTTTCGGCACAGTTGATCCATCTGATAAAACTGACATTTGTTGATGGCTGCCTTTTACTTTAACAGTGAAACTGGAGTTCCACTCTTGTCTTTTTTATCCAATCAGTGTTATTTTTACACTCCAGTTAACACTCTTTTATGCTTCCTTCTCCTCCGAGGTGGGATGTTGTCTGTCATGTCTGGCCCTCACTGTTTGTTGTCATTTTCACATTCACGTTTTGAAATCAAGTGAAGGGGTTACAAAGTAGAAGACACTTATAAGCCTAAAAGAACATAAAGCCCAACAACTGTATTATGACCCACTCATCTACTACTTCTCTACTTGTTTCTCTTACATTTTTTTAAATCTACATTTACATTTAAACCCTTTTTTTTTTAAGTTCACCTTCGTACGATCGGCCACCACTCGACCGCTGCTGCTGCTGTGGATGATCTCAAAGATGGATAGAAAGATGGACCTGGTGTTCCCGCTAACAGGCCGACGACAGTCGCGGCCACCTGTTGACCTTGTAATCAAAGAAAAGCAGATGCTCCCTCCGTGGTCACGCTAGCAGCTCCCCCTTGTCCAAGAGAAAAAACCCACAGTGCAGTTGGCATCAGTCACAGTGTTTTGCTTCCCAACTATGGCTCCTTATTGTTTTTTTGTTGTGTGTGTGTGTTTCAGCCTCAACTGAACAGGCAAATGGCTCCATCTTTTTTTTTTTTACCAGTCATTTGCGAGCCCATTTCAACCGGAGCGGGATTTTTTCGCACACATGATTGCTTTTCCAATCTCATACAAATATATATATATATAAATATATGTATTCCGGTTGGCGGGCGAACAGAACGCACGGACCCGCACATAAACATGCGCAAACAATGAGAGCGGTGGCGGGGTGCCACTCAGCCTCGCGTCCCGTTGTGTCACCGCACGGCGCTAAATTATTCAGTGTCACTCAAATATTGATATGGAAATCACAGCTGACTGAACTGACAGGGAGCAGAAGGGGAAGGTGGCGGAGATCTGCCGTCCTCCTTCCACATTCCCCCCCTCTTTTTTGCCCCCTTTCTTTTAGCCCCTCTGCTCCATTTGACTGATACCTTCTGATGCCGCCGGCTGCTCATCCTTATTTTATGTCCATTTCACACTGGATTCGGTGAATGCTAAGAAATGACGACGACTCCCCCCCCCACCCCCCGGTCACCTCCCTCCTCCTTCTCTGCCTTTCTTCACACAAGAATAAAAACATCTCCTGTGATTTCAAGCGTGGCCGCCGGCGGGCAGGCAGGCGGGCGGGGGGGGGGAGTGCTCCCCCCCTGCCCGGAGACACCAGGGCCTCATTCTGCCGCAACATGTGTCTCGAAGCGTATTGATCCGGCGCTGCGTGACTCTGATTACAGAATCAGCTCTTCCTTTTCACACCCCCTCGTGACTAAATAACACTGACATGCCACAATCATGGTGCAGTCACACACTGCACCCGAGAAGGCTCAGCCCGCGGGATCGATATGGTTGTCGCGCGGGATTGGCCCGTCCTCACGCCAGCGTGGTCTGTCGAGGACTACGGTGTCACAGAACCAGCAAGATTCTGGGACCTACTTGGTCCTGGTTCCAGATGAGCTGAACCTGAGATTATGGAAGGCCACCGATTGGCCAGAGAGTGATGTCACCTGACGGGACGTGACGGCTTCATTCAAGTGAATCAAACCCCGCCCATTTTGCAGCCCTGCCACAAAAGCAAACGTTTCCATTATCTTTGCCGGCAAACTGGCGACATGTAAAGCGACACCACTTCAAACTGAGCAGTAGGTGTGAGACCACCTCAGTGTGCTCGTGTCATGTGCGAATGATCTCACTCAATTTTTTGGGTTGTGTCGCCACGACGACCCCCACGGCGAGGTGGAGCTCAGTTTTGGATGGAAAGCGGCCTAAACAGTGCAGAAACAGTCAGAGTGCAGTCAAACCAAGCACAGTGCTGGTGGGAAAAATGCCATCAAAGAGCACAAGCAGATGTGGCAGGAGGTGGTTGGGGTGGATAAAGGGTCAATCAAGCGAGATCAATTTTTAGCCTCTTTGCTAAACTGCTCCTACTGTCTTGGTGAGAAACTGGCTGATGTAGAAAAGTCATCAATTTGTTTTTTCCGTTTGTCTCAGTGTGAGTAAAGATTTCCATGAGATTTCTAGTGTGAGCTGCCTTCCTGCCTAACCCTGAACCGGCTCTCAGCGCTGTCAAAGTCTTTTCTTCTTCTGAATCTGTGAGGCCGGAACAAAAAAAGTTCAAAGTCTTTGAACTCTTGCTCCCTGCAGCTGGAGGGATCAGACTGCACCATCCGACAGTGGTCCAGGCTTAGCAAACAGTTGATTTTCCGTGACCTGGGATCTATGAAGGGGGTCAGAGTTTGACAAACAGGTACGATTGAAGAACTATCGCCACTTTTGAAATCCCCTGAAAATACCTATGGTGTAGAACCTGCGCCGCAGTGGGAGTCCTGGAATACATCCTGGATATACCTTAAAGAAAACCCACTGTACCTGCAGGAGGTCTTTACATTTTGTTGAGCAAACATATTGAGGAGCTTCCAGCTGAGCGATGGACCACAAGGTGCTGGTGAAGTGTGATCATGGATTTAATCACATGATGTTTTCTGGGGTGTAGAAAAAAAAGTCTCAGTAAATGTTTCAGATGAAGTAATCTTTGTTTTTTCGATGCACTGCTATCGCGGCTATTTGTCGTTTCAACTGCTAACATGTGTTTTTCACACACATCATCACATAAAGGCATCCTCCCTCTGTAACGCTACACTGAAATCGTCAATGCCACCAAACTGCTGTAGTGCAACCTGTGTTTCCTGCGAGGCTTCGGTTTTATTTCCAGCGATGAGTGGGAGTGAGTTTTGAGTTCAGAGCTTTTATTGCTAATGGAGAATTTTTTTAGACCTTATTTATAATGAAACACAGCAAGAAAGGTTAAGCAGCTTCATTCATAAGTTATACTTGAAGAAAGTATTTAGCCACTCGCATTAGGTCAGTGGTTGCAGTTCTTTTTTTCTGTAGCTCACCCCTTGACAGAATAGTCAAAAAGCAGGTAAAATGTACCTTTAATTTGGGCAACAACTTTCATGACTTCTCTTTCCTTCTGTTTCTCTGGAACCCTCTTCGAAAACAACAAAACTGAAACTCTGACAACTAAATATTGTCCCTCGTCCTGCATTTTCAGGCCCCTGCTTTTGTGAATGAGGCGCCACGACTGCTCCACTCACAACACCCGCTGACCAGTCAGCAGCCTACCTCATCTTAATATAAGGCCAACATGGCCCACTTAAATCCACATCTACTCCCAGGTGACACACTCAATAGCAACGTTCTCGAACCGACCGACCAATGGAATTGCCCCATTTGTGAGACAGACAGTAGCAATCCAACTTGCTTCTTCAACAACATGAACCACAACAGCAGGTTTGTGAACCATAATTACACCAAACACTTGCTGAAGCACGATAACAAGCTGCCAATTCCCTTCGGTACTCTCAGTTTGAAGTCGCAGACTTGGAGAGGAAGCGCTGACGACCGGAGGCGCGACTGCAGTTGACGAAGCTCCGCCCTCCTGGCAGGAACCTGTCATTTGCCGTTTGCCTGCTTCTAACAGGGTGCAACTGTCTCCATGAGTGCAGGATGCTCCCTCTCTCTCTGTCCCTCTCTGTCTCTCTGCATCTTTTGTGACAGGAACCCGCAAGAGGCTTTCAGGATAAAGCTCGGTCAGTGGCGCCCACGCGGATCATCGTTTGTATAACCAAGCTGACACATCTGTGATTATACTGTATTGTGCGTTTGCCTCTGTCCTCGCCTCACTGCCAAGTGTATCCACGGGCCGGCGTGTGCAGGTATTATGACGGCACACCGTGCGGCTCTTAGTTACATAAAGCTCTTCCCCATATCCAGGTTCCTTTGTGCAGCTCTCAGCTCTGTGCTACGCAAACAAACAGGCACACAGAGGACCGCGCGATCCAGACAGGCTTCGATTGGATAACAGCTTACATAATCGGGGCTGCCTGGGAAGAGCGCAGCAGAGGGCAGAAGGCGCAGACAGCCCGTGTCATCCCAATGAGCTGGTTAGGGAACCGGCATTTAGGGGGGGGGATTTAGCGGGCTACCTGGCTGCTGACACGGTGGTGTGTCGGGTGTCACGCGCCACTGCCGCAGGTCTCATGTGCCTCTAAGGATCCTCCATTCAGCCCCCCTGCCCCCTTTTATCAGTCTCTCATCAGAGACGCTGGCCAACACATTTGATTAGCAATTAGCACGGGTGTCGACAGCCCGAGTAAATAATAATGCCAACGCCAAAAGCAGAGAGTTGTGCACAGAGGCACATCCTCCTGCTCTCAGCCTGTTCAACACTATTTATAGGTTTTCTGAAGGCAATTTACAGAGTTAGGAGTTTCACACCAGGACAACATGACCTCAACAGATCTGTGAAGTGACTCACATTCTGCCCTATTTAGGGTTTAGCTGCATGAGAGGCTCCTAAAAAAATGATGTCAGTTAAACAAAATGCTGAAAGATGCTTGAATTATAACGGCACTTTTTTTTTTTTATCAGTCCTCCTCATTCTGACTCAGAGTGTTTCTATAAGAGTTCTCTTACCAGATGCTCTTCTTAGTTCAAAATTGGCTGGAATTCCAAATGGGCCAAGATGAACTGAAACCAATAGACTGCAGCAAGCTGATTGGCCAGAGCAGTGGCAGCAGCGACACCTCGTTGGCAAAAGCAAAGCTTATGGTTTTGAAGGGCTGCCTCTCTGCGTTGCCTCACCTGATGCCAACACAGTGGTAAACCGAGTGTAACGTTATGTCTGTGTCCTCCATTGTTGCAGTGTGTGTGCCGCACAGGAATGCATGCCAGTGGCGCTGCTGCTGACTCAACAGATGCCGAAAATTAGTATTCTTTGGAAGAATGATTAGCACCTAACCATGCTCTTGTTCAGGGCCGTGCAGAGAGCTTTGGAGGGCCAGGTGCTCAAAGTTAAAAAAGGGCCCATGAAGCACACATTTGAAACACCAAACAGAATCTGACCTTATAATCTGACTGGTTGAATCACAGCAACTCCTAGAACTTTCACACAACACACGCAAAAAAAAAAAAAAAGAAAGAATGACAGAAACAAAAGGGCACTTTGGGCATCAAGGGCCAAAGGGGCAGGTGCTCCAGCCCCCCTCGCACCCCCCTCTGCACGTGCCTGCTCTTGTTTCCGCTCTCCATCCACCGAGCTCACCAGAGTCTCATTTGTTTGCATTTTTTTGAATGTATGTCGTTGCCTGTGGCGTATCAGGTGTATCAGCGTTAAATGTTATGCCAGGAACTGGGAACCTTTCTGTGTTTGAAGTGTCAAATATGCAATCATTTTGTCGCACCTAAATGTTTCTGGTTCTAATTTATCATTGATCAAAAGCCAATGCTGCCTCAAATGAAAGACCAGACGCATTCACCGCACCCACTGCTGCTGCTGCTGCTGCTGCTGCTGCTGCTGCTGCTGCTGCTGCTGCTGCTGCTGCAACCTGACACCGGCTAAGCAGGAGAAAATAGATGAACAGATTATGCAGCGAGTGGGTGAAGAAAAAATAAGAACCCACTCTGAATTTACATTACTCACCAGAAAAATGTAATATTAAAACAGCTCGACCCCGAAGAAATAAATCCCGCTGGAAATGGGGCTTTGTGGCCCGCGCTGTTTGCTTTATATATGTCAACTTTTGTTCTGTGCAAAGTGTTACGTAATGGAACACAAGGCTGCTGGACTGACGGCTCTTGTGAAGACAGACAACAAGATGACAGCGTGACAATAGTTTTTATTAAGCGGTGTCCTCACGACACAAAATTCTTTGTGTCAGCACAAAGATCCGGGGGAGCTTTTTGAAGCTGGAGCTGACAGGGAATCACTCACACACACGCGCACACACACACACACACACACACACACACACACACACACACACACACACACACACACACACAC
>JAUESF010000051.1:13811064-13842380 GCA_032274765.1 Malacoctenus tetranemus
TGTGGGTGTTGGGGGGGGAGGGGGTTGGATTGGGGGAGGGGGAGGTTCCACCACTCTATCTCTGCTCGACTGAGGCTCTTGGTGAAGGAGAGAGAGAGAAAGAGAGAGAGAGAGAGAGAGAGAGAAAAGAGGAAGCTGAGGGAACACAAACAAAGATGTAGCCCAACGGCTCTCTCTCGCTCTCTCTCTCTCTCTCCCTCTCTCTCTCTCTCTCTCTGCACACTGCCAGGAAATTGGGGCCGGGCTTAGATAGAGGTGGCGCAGGGGGAGGTGAAGGGAGGAAGAGGAGAAGGTGGGAGGGGGGGGGGCAAAAAGCAAGAGAAAGAAAGAAAAAGAGAGATGGAAAGGAGGGGAAGGAGACCAAACCCCAGCAGGTGTGCTCTGGCAGCACGTAATGTGTCAGCGTGGCTCAGCGCCACAACACACTGCTGCTGAAGCTGCCGCACCTGAAATGTATACAGCGAGCCTCCAAACAAGGTTACAGCGCTGCTGATTTATCTTCCACCTCGTGGAGCGGGGCTGTTAATTCGCTCAACCTGCAGCTTTGGCAGACTTACACCCCTGCGTCTAATATCGCAAAAAAAAAGTCAACACCCACTTGTGCTAACGACCCCCGTTTTTGTCAGGGTGACTATTTTTCCTACAGCGAGGTCATGCAGCTATCAGCTCAGAGGGGTCGAAAATTGGTGCAGGAATGCGACTCGAACGTGATTATTTTCCATTCCAGTTTCACTCCGTCTTCGTTCCCCCTGTCGCTCGCCGTCCCCGTGATGTTTGCGGCGTTAGCCTGTCAGGGTGGGGAGATCTGCTGACGGGGAGCGGTGCGGGGTGAAGCCAGGAGACCTGAGGTCAGCCGCGGTGGCCAGATTAGCTTGTTAATCTCAGGACAGGCGACATCTGTCGACGTTTGGCAGCAAATGTGCGAGGATGATGCAGGTTCGTTTGTGTGTCACGTCACAGGTGTGAAGTCATGGAGGCATTTCACAAACATGGCAGTTGTAGAGGTGGGGGAGGGTCAAAGAGCATTTAGCCAGTTAGCAGCAGTATCAGTACAGGAGCAGGTTGGTTTCAGCTTTGCTGCTGCTTCCATGTGTCTGTTTCCTACTTTTGTATGTATGCGTGTTAGCCGCGAGTTAGCCACCTTTAGCTAACATTAAGCTCCATGTTGTTTTCAGAAAGAACACAACATTGTTTTGTTGATTCACTGTGTAATTGGCGCAAGTGGAAAGGTTACACACAGCTGTAGATCACCTCACTTGTTAATGGAGAACCACACTGTACTGCAAGGCCCTCTCAGCACATTAGCCAGGTGACTGCCGTGTCTGTCTCAACACTATCTCTGGCAACGTCACTAGCCATTAGCTGGTTGATATCAATTTCACACCTTTGTGCTGTCACATAAAAGTGAAATTCCTTTCTTTTTGTGCTTACCGACAGTCATCGAAGACGTGGTACCTGCAAAGTTTTGCATGTTGGAGGTGTTTAGCTTCCCGGTATATTTTGGCAACTGGAGCTCTTGTATTTTTTGATACAAGTATTTACTCATTCACAATGTAAAACAAAAAGAATGCTTTTTGCAGTTTCCTAAGATCTCATTTCTTTCATATAGTTCATCAAATAAAGTAGTTTACAGTTTATTCTGTTTACAATTACTGTTGTTCTCGCTAATTAGCTCAGCCACATGAAGGCCACATGCTTATTTTATATACATGCATATTTACATGCAAAGAATTAACATTTGTGAAATGCTAATTTGCTAATTCAGCTCCACCAAAGAGAGGATGCTTTTTTTTTAACATCAGGGTCACATTTAGTATGTTTTCAGACAGTAAGTCCGTTTGAAAAGTCAAACCTCTCAGGTTTTATCGTGACAGTTGTAACTGCTGTGATAAACTGCGCTGCTCCCTCTAAAGTCCAGCTCCAGCCTCTGCTGCCGTGTCACATGACACGCCTTATCACCCGGCGTGGACGCGGCGTTATTTGCAAACAACGGCGGCGCTGTCACATGGGCCTCGGCGCTGTGTTGTTGTCTCCTGTTGCAGAGGTGCCTGTTGTTTTTCCCCCCTCGCCGTCACTCTGCTCGTCCCTCCCCCCCTCCTCCCTCCCTCCTTCCCCCGTCCACGTGCTCCTGCTCATCTGGATGGGTATGAGAAGGGCTACTTCTAACACGTGTTGGATGCCACCCCCTCCCTCTCCCCCCTCCTCCTCTTCACCACCGCCGCCACCACCTCGCTCCTCTCTCTCACTATCTGCCTATTTTTTTCCCTTTTGTCCAGCCCATCTTTCGCTCGACGCTGTGTGATTTACTCAAGCCTGGGAGACATGTGATCACTCGGCAGGATACCGAGAACTCCAGGCAGCCAGTGTTTTCAGAGGGAGGCAGGGAGGGAGGGAGGGAGGGTGAGGAGAAGGAGGAGGAGGAGGAAGGGAAGAAGAAACAAGGAAAACAATCTGACACAGGCAGCCAACTATCAGGACATTCTGTGCGACCCGGGAACACGCCGCTTCTGCCAGAGGACGCCGATTAGGCTTAACGGGAGCGGGTGCCAAGCGGGAGTGCGCGAGTACAGTGTGTGACCGGCGTCGCAGGGCCTCCTGCTCAGGATCATGTCACAAAAAAACTCCCAAAACAACGGTTGTGTCTCACCTTCCAAAACACTATGTAGCTGCAGTTAGTCACAAGTCACGTCAGCACGGCTCGGCCTCGGGTTTTATGACGGGATCCAGGACTTGTTTTCCCTCCGCGTCTCGTCTCTTCCTCAATAAAAGCCGGCTGAACTTTATGATGTTTAGAAGGGAGGTCATGATGAAAGATGAACAACTGGAGGTTTGATTCAGAACTGTTGATTCATTCACTCAAATATCAGTAAGTCATAAGAAATTTGCTTTACAAGCACAATTATAAGAGTTGAAAGCTGCAGGCTTGTTGGTATTGACAGTTAGCATATGTGTATGTTGTAAACCAACGGCTAATGAATTCAGGGGTTGTTCCATAATTGATGTCTTGCACTTGTGAATTATTCAACTCATTGATTTCAAAAGCACAGTTTTGGTGAGTTAACACGGCTAGTCTCTGATTTGACCGTCCAGTCACGAGGCCTTCCTCATTCATGGCAGGCACAAAGGAAAGTCAGTGCAGGTCAGTGGTGGAGAGAAAAGGCCTCGTCTACATGTTATATGAGGTCAGTCGGTGACTCTTGATTGTCAACACGTGTGAATTTGCGTACGAATGCGATTGTGTATCTGTGTGTTCTGTGATCGACCGCTAACATGTCCAGGATGGAACCTGGCTCCGCCCAAAGTGAGCCTGAGATTAGCACGTGAGACCTTGGGGGGGGGGGGGGGGGTTGAGAAAAGAGTGAGAGTGAACAAGGACCTGCATGATTCTGTTTAGAATTAGGATCAACATCCACTTTAAATACTCCTCACGTCTCACACACGGACGCGCACACACGCCTGCACAAACAGTTGGTTGCTGCAAATCAAGTTACACAACTTTACTAGGGACAAGTCAGGCAGGTCCCGAGACACTCCGAAGACATGAAAGCAAAGTTCACACATGGATTGCCTGATTGTGCTGGTGCATGCGCGCTCCTTCAAAACAAACCACCAGGAATGAACCAGGAACTTCCAGGAACTCTCTCCTACCAGTCTGTATCACTAAGTGTTCAGGAGGCCCCTAAACTTCACTGGAAGAACAAGTGTTTAGAAAAGTGAGGAGCTGGTCGAATGCTGTTGGAGCTGTCTCCGTCAGAGCCACTATCACCATAGTTATTATCAATCCCAACATTATTTCTCCTCTGCGCTTTCAAGCTCCAATACTCGGAAGGAGGGAAGAAGTACATTTGAGAGAGTTTTTATATCTTGTTTTCCATTTAAGAACAGAATTATTTCAACAGCTCTTGGCTGTGGCGCACTTCTCTTCCAAGTCGCTTCAGCCTTGGAGACTTCTGACAGGCCAGCGTCGCTGTGGATCTCGTCCACTTGTGGCGATACAGTGTTAACACATGGTGTTGCGCAGACAGGCCCGAGCGCAACAGCTCCAGATAAAAGGCGCAGAACAAACATCACGACCGCCCCAAGCCGCCTTGCTCGCACGTGTCCGAAATAAACATCCATCAAGACTGTTTTGGGGAAATGAAAGGCCAGTTTCAGTTCTGCTATTTTCCCTTCCTTCAGCAAGTCGCTGCCTTTCAGAGCGACCTATGGACCCAGTGTGCAACGGAGCAGATCTCTGGGCCTGACCAACGCATGACGCTCAGGGACGGAGCGCTGGAGGGGGCAAACGTCAGGGTCAGGCAGCACCAGATCGTTGAATTTGAACATTTTACCACAACATTTAATTAAAACAAACACACTTTAGCTCCACATTAATACCAATCCTCTGTGGAAGCCCTGTTTATGAGAAGTGAAACTGTTTTGCTTGCTTGCACTCTTCATGGTTGTATCGGAGCGCTGCAGGCCGAGGTGTCTCGCTCCAGGCCGTCTCGGCAGCGTTGCTCCCTCTCTTTTTTCCCACACACCTTTTTTTTTCCAAACGCGTAATCACCTGTTTGCACGTTCTGTATCACTGCCTTCCAGACGGCCGAGCATGTAATCATTGACTTCCCACGTGCCTCTGCAGGGTTTTTTGTAATGCTGGAGTTTGGGAGGACGTTCCCTTTGGAAGGTTCGGGGGCAAAGAGAGAAAACCAAGGAGAGTGACCTGATGTTTGCTTCACTGACTTAAAAGTCTGTATCAATTCTGAGCCTTCGAAAAAAAGACAAGCTTATTTGGGAGAAAGTGTCTCGAAAGTGACAGAATCTATTACATGTGTTCTCGTTGTTCACTTCTCCATGACTTGCGTCCCCTCCGCTGGCGGGCACCGGCCGGGACATAACAACCGGCCTGGGGGGGGGGTCAGGTCGCTGTCCCCCGGCTGAGAGCAGGGCCAGTCCAAACACAGGCTCCCTGACGGGGCCGCGGCGAAGAGCGAGCAAAAACAAAATAACAGGGGGGCGGAGAGACGGCATTCCAGGAGTGCTAAGAATAGCAGAGTGGACCCTGCGCTCCCGGGCGCTAAGTTCACGAGCCCGTCTTGGGCAACAGGCGCGAGGGAGCTGCCGTGCACGTAGCCAAAAGAAAGCCTCGCCAGGTCGATGTGTACGTGCTGGACGCGGCGCTCCCGCGCACAGATACGGTGAGCCAGATAGGAGCGGCGCTTCTGCGGGGCGCGGCACTCAGAAAACGTGCCGTTCAGGTCGGCAGCGAGCGTCATTAATCGCTTTAGAGCTTTGGAGGAGGTGGTTGTGAGAGTTCAGGTGTAACAGAGGCACCTCTCGCAGCGGCTGTGTTGTAATTTTGCGACCGGCGTGCCAGAGGTGAAAGATGAACTATTTATCTCCTGTAAACTGTCGTCATTGATTTCCCCTCTGCACAAGGGGAGTTGGGGGGGGGGGTCTTTACAGAATATGACTGCACAGAGCTATGTACAGGTGTCTGCACCCCGCATCTGGATTCAGTTAGCTTCATAATAAAGGCCCCATCTCGCCATCACAATGACAAAAACAGCCTGAAGCTCACAGATACTTTTGCTGTATATGTTCAACCTGCCGTTGCATGAACTTTAACCCACCCTGGAGCGTACAGTCGAACCAGAGGTGAAGGCAACCAAATGTTTTTCTTGTTTCTTTTTACATGCAAAGTCCTTTTTTTAGTTGTTTGCTGAGAGTCATCAAGTCAACATAGAACACCAGATATCACTGGCAGGTGTCAGCCAGGCGACGGAGGGGTCGCAGCTCTTTAGTTGACTTAAGTTCAGGATGCTCCCAATCACTGAGGCAGCGGTGAGAATGAAGTGGAATCCAAACTCTGCATGATCAACCTTATTTTCAGGCAGCACTGTTGACCTGCCAGGGAGCTCATGTCTCCACCACTTATCGTGGGCTTGTTTCCTCCGACTGACTTTTAACAGGATAACTTGAAAAGTTCTTGGCGGATTTGCATGAAACTGGAAAAATGTGTGAAGGATGGTCCAAAGGACTTGGAACTAAATTTTGCGATGTGGCTGTGTGCTCCAAAAGGATTTCAAAAGTCATTTCTGTGGCATGTTTCAAGAGGTAGGTTCGTGCAGGTTTGCGCTCTTCCAAGTGCCCTTATTGTTCACGGTGCGGCTTCTCGGTTGCTTTTGTAACAGAAAAACGACAACATGATATACAAACAGTTGACTGGAACAGACACACCAGGCTGTAATCAGTGGGCTGGATGCTATTTGAGCATTCAACTTGTTCAGCAGCAGGATGGAGGGATGATGTGTGACTCCCGCTGCATCATGAACCCCACCTTCATATTGCTCCGTCACCACAAGAGAAAGGAAATTTCACTTCCCACAGTGACACATCCCTATATTCAGGCAGCTGTTGTTCACCCCCCCCCCCCACACACACACACACACATGCTGGGAACAGGACTCCACCACACTCGCTCGCGTTTATGTGATGATACCAACCATTGAGAGTTAGGATGGTTGTGGGCAGCTGTGGCTCGAGTGGGAGAGCCGGTAGTTGTTTGGTGGTTCGATCCCCCAAAGTTTCCTTTGGGAAAGCAAACGCCGCTGAGCTGTGCCCATCCTGGTGGGAACGGCTCCCACTGTGGGTGTGTGTTTGTGTGAATTTTGTCCCAATGTGTCTTTAAGCTCTGGCATTTCCGCGACCGTCCACCCTCTTCGCAATTGCAGCGCTCCGTCAACGTTCTGCTACTTCCTCTCTCGGTAGCGAACAGGAAGTGCGCCGCGCGTTTTGCAGCGGTGCTTCTGTCGCACACGTTCAGTTTAGAGACGCCGGTTTTTCGAACATGATGCCTCTGTTCCAATACACGCCCAGCACAGATGATGACATAATCAATCAGCAAACACCCCTATGGACTCTTCCATGCATGTCTCCTAAAGAAAAAAACATGCTGTCCCAGAGTGCCTGGGCCGCCTTCACAGGCTGTGTGATTGAGTTTAGTCCTCCCTGCCTGTGGGAAATTGTAGCATAACGTATCTGAAAACTACTCATGTCACTGCAGGAAAGACAAAACTGAAATTATGTGATGCGCGCACGTGTGTGTGTGTGTGTGTGTGTGTGTGTGTGTGTGTGTGTGTGTGTGTGTGTGTGTGTGTGTGTGTCACTTTGCATATAAGAGCCTAAGAAAGAAGCAGGTGCGACTGTGAGGGTTGATTTGCCTTCAGGCTAAACACCGTAAAACAAACAAAACAAAAAATCTCACCTTCTTCGTGACTCAACGGTTGAATTGTCACAGCCAAGTCGCAACTGAGGTTTCAATAAAATATTGTGCAAAAGAGGCTGGTGTCAAACTACATTCAAGCTGCTTTCATTTGAAGTCATGTATTTGAACTAATAAGAGTGGTGTCGACACACAAATGCCATGTATGGTAAATACAAGAACATTTTTACAACATAATCTACTTTTGAAAATGAGGCCAGTGTCAAATTCCGACAGCGCTGCGTGTTCAGGTGGTTTTCTGAGGGGTTTAATTCCCAAGAATCATGAATGCTCAGAGCGGCATTTTCCAGATGCTTTTACAGAACATCTATTGTGTGACGATGAGGCTGGTGTCTAATTACAGCGGTGCGGCATCGTGGTTTTAGAGCTGACTTTGGAGCTGCACAATGGGCCACTGTGAGGGAACAATCTTGTTGTTTTTCTTTCTAACTGTGAGTCATGACACACTTCTCCAGTCGAGTTCCTTATAATAGAACGAAGAAAGAAAGAGGCCACAATAAGTTCCCTCTCAGACCAGCTCGGGCTGACGGTGTTTCCATTGTTTCATCTCCCCTCCGGAGCTTCATTCCTGAAGCTTTTACAGCCAGAGTGCAAGTCAGTGTTTTGTCTTTGGTTTTGCTCTCACGGCGGCGTCATGCGTGACATCGTGGAGGTGCGGCCTGGCACGTCTGCTTGTTTACCTGCGACAGCGGCGTCACAAAACAACAGCAGCCAGACACGAGGTTAACCGACACTCACGGAACCTACGTCAGGCAGCTATGTGTGTGTGTCTGTGTGTGCGTGACGACTGCTTTTCGTCAGCGCGTCGGCGCTCGTCTCACATGAATCCTGAGCCCCTGCGAGGACGAGGGTTTCAACAGAGGAGGCCGGCGCAGCGGTGACTCATCGCGCGTTAACACAACTCACTGTGAACAGACAGTCTCGAAGGCTGTGTACAAACAGGCGCATTGTGCCACTATTAGTCACTGCGCTGTTAAAAAATAAAAAAATGTCCATCTCGTCGGAGCGTCATGTGGGCTGTGTTCACTCAGTGAATGCAATAATCACACCTATTGTTTTCCCTTTTGTTTTGCTAAATGAGCATTCTAATACATATTTGTGGCAGACTATTGTGGCTTGAGACGACAGACCATAATAATAGCAAGGTGATGGAATCTGTCATAGCCAAACAATGGTAATCATGCCGCCTTTCGAATGATTGGAGGTAAAAAAAAAAACCAAAAAGATTACTTCAGTCTAAAGAGCGCCGTTCTTGCAGAATGACGTTTTAAAGATGGAGCTGTAGGTACATATACAACGAACGACAAAGAGACAAGACAAGACAAGGTCGAGTTGCACGGCCAAGATCTCCTCCACAACTCCATCGAGACTTGTCGGTTGACAGCTGGAGATCGAAGAAGAAGAAGAAGAGGCACAAGGAACCAACACCCGAGTGTTGGTTCGGCTTCTGACCTATTTCCCCCTCCCACCCCCTAAAACCTGCCAACGGAAAAAGGTTGATGGCCTTTTTTATGTTCTAAAATATTACAGTGAAGCCAACAAATTGGCTGTCACCACCATGCTCCTCAGGTGCCTTTAGAATCAGAAATAGCACTTTGGAGGTGTGATTTAGATTCTGGATAGTGGCTGGTGGCCCTAAGTGCTGTGCAAACATCTGGAAGAAAACAGATGTTTCTTTTAACTCACAGTCAAAGGACGCGTTGCATCGTAGCTTCTCGGGATGGTCTTCCAAGCTGCGAGCGAGCAGCCACTTCGACGTCTTATGTGGTCGGCGGGATCATTTATGCTCGAATGACATTTTACCAAAGTGAGGAAAGAATGAAACAAGAACTACAGAGAGCGATGTTAGCGATTAGCTAGCTGCTGCAACTAGCAGGTTAGCACAGTCACGTTTGCTGTTTGGCTTCTGAAAAAAAACAAACACCCAAAGGTGCTATTCCTGGCCCGGAAAAAAAAAGATCCTCACACAAAGTCCGACTCTCCACCCTGTCTTACATAAGCCATTGTGTAATCCAGCCAATGTGACCTACACTCTGAAAACCTGAGTTCAGAAGCAGCGTGAAAGGACACGACGCTCGAAGAATCCATCCTGTGCCGCGAGATGCAGCGATGGGTGCGCAGAGCCGCGATGTTTCAGCTCGGTCCAACCGTGGAGTCGTCCCTAAACTAAAGCATCACGTCTCCAGCTTCACATTTGAAGGGAGCAGCTGAGGGAAGGTATAAAAACCAAAAAATCTCTTGTTTGGTTTTGTTTTTCAATTCTGATGCTGACAAGGTCCGTTCGACCTTGCTGTCAGCTCGGATTGGCGTCAGACATGAGGACGCATCCCGGGAATAGATTTGAATAGTCATCCGAAAGAATCGGCACCCGCAACTAGATTCTGTGTCTTCGCATCACCGAGTGCGCCGAGGGCACTTATCTGCCTTTAAAGTTCTATTCATTTTTTCAGGACAGCGAGCGAAAACGGTGCCGCGAGCGATGCGATCACTCTCGAAGAGTCCCCTCCATGCCGACGTGACAAAATAGGTCATTTCCCAAAATGTCCCTCAGGAGAGAAAAAAAACAAAAAGCCTAAAAAAGGCGGCTGCAGCTTGTGGCTGTGCTGTGACTAAGTTTAGGCGAGACGCGGCGTGTCGGGTTTTGGGGGAAGCCTTCGCAAAAATAATGAGTTATTTTTAGGAAGGACCCTCCCGGCTGACGGCAGTCCCTCTCATGTCTGAGTGTTCGACAGCTAAAACATGCAGCGCCTTGCACAACACAATGGGGGGAATTTTTTTTTTTGACTTGTTGCCGTGGCATGACTCAGTTTCTGTGTGGGTGCGGATACTCATCAAAAGTTGGTGGGGAAGATTTAAGACGGGCCCATGATGAAGGAAAAAGGGAGTTCTTGACTGAAACATCTGCAGAAATAAATGTTTCACTTCAAATTCACACCAGGTCAGCTTCATCACATAGTATTTCAGAGTAGTAAAGTAGAATAAAAGTGATTACAATTGATTTGTGAACAAAATACACCGTTTTTTCTCAGATAAAGAACATTATTTGGTAGTTTCCTTATGATAACCTCATGTATTTGCATGTTTTAATGATGAGATATGTCATATTTATTCTCTGATCAAACTAAATAAATAAATAAATGAATGAATAATAGAATTCTATACAAACAGAAATGAGGAAAAAATAAACATGTAAAAACTGGTGAAAAATGTATTGAAATATCAATAAATGAATAAATAAGTTGCATCCATCATGAATCTAATAAAATTCAGTAAAGTCTTTGCAATATTTATCCAAGATTTATTCATTCTTTGAGCATATTTAAGGCAAACCAATCATGGTTAGTCCACATGGAGACTTCCTGAAACCTGATTGAAATCTTTCACTGTTTGACGGGCTGCAAAACAACCCAAAGGAAGTTCTGTTGGGAGAAAAAGAAGTGAAGTGAAAGAAGACCCACTCGATCTGGTCCCAGTGCTGGTGGGAACCAGGCTCCACATGAGAGCCCAGGTCCTGCCCAGTCAAAGCTGACTCGCCGAGAAAATCCCACTTATGTAAGTGGATCTGATTGAAATAACCTGAGATGGAGGTCCGTCAGCGAAGAAGGGGGGCGAGGGGGGGGGGGTCTCCTGTTCGCAGCACTGGATCCACTCGCCAAGGCTGGCTGGTTAATCTGCAGCGTCAGAGTGTCAGCGGGAGATAAGAAGCAAAGAGTTAACAGGATCAGACCTGATCCCGGCAGCCAGGACTTGTAAAGAGCTGCCTCAATGGGAGGGGGAGGAGTGGGGGGCGTAAAGGGGGGAAGGTGGCAGTGCTGGCCGCTCACACTGGGACACCAAGGAATCTGAAGGAGTGAGGCCCTTCCCCCCCCTCATCCCACCACCACCACCCATGCAAACACAGGCATGTGCAGGAGAAACGGCACTCTGAGCGCAACGGACGCAGCCGGGTGCACTCGCACACATGTAAACTAATAAAAACAACATATGCTCCCGTTTGGGCTACCTGCAGCAGCAGGTGGGAGGCCCACCCCCCAATAGGAGGGGAGCTAAAGGGGGAGAA
Organism: Malacoctenus tetranemus; assembly: GCA_032274765.1. Lineage (NCBI taxonomy): Eukaryota > Metazoa > Chordata > Actinopteri > Blenniiformes > Labrisomidae > Malacoctenus > Malacoctenus tetranemus. Next base: position 13,822,392 of record JAUESF010000051.1, read on the forward strand.
TAAAAAAAGAGGCCCATCACGCTATTGTTGGGGCGCACTGCAAAGTAGTAAACGCTGCAGTGGGACGGAAGCGTAATGCTGGCTTTGGAGACGGTAGAAATGTCGGTTGAAACCAATTCTGAGCTCTCCGAGAAACCCTGACCTTTGACTCCTGCATCGCCGCCCCCCCGAAAAACTCGGGCAAACACAACTTTGAGTGTCCAACGTCAACACACTAAACCCCCTCAAAATGCTGCCAGTGGTCTGCGAGCACCGTGCATAGAACCCGCTCACGTGCAATGATGACCACGACGGTGTGGCAGCAAGTCTGGAGCTGAAGTCGACGACAGGTGAGGAGAGAAAACCTCCGTGACGCCAGTCTGAACCCGGCGGCTTGGAGGAGCCCTACTTGGCGAGCTTGAAGCCGAAGCTTGAAGAAGCAGTTGGCAGGTTTGAGGACCTCGTAAAAATGTCGGCGCCGCGGGTGAGACCGCTTGGGCTCCCAGCGGGGCCGGCTGGTTTTGATGTAGCCGCTGTGCTACACAACGCTGGTAATTTCCTGTTTGCAAAGGTTGCATGTGCTTTGTGCATTGTTTGGGAGAGCTTCAGCCATGCTGGCACAACAGGGTCCGACTGATGGGCACCGTAGCGCTGATTTTTCACATGGGGGCTTGTTAGTGGAAGGTCCTCCTCCTTCTACCATTGTTTTTACTTTGACTTTCTAGATTTTAACTCAAATATCTGCGGTTTTTGCTTCCCAACAAAGTTACACGTCACTTCTCTCAACCTCGACGAGCATCGTCGCAGAGTTGGAAAGTCAAACCACAGTCTCTCAGACTGAGGGGTCATGGGTGGTCCTGGAGCTGCCGACACTGGGTGATGCGTGGTCAGGGTTGCTGGTCCATCACAGGGCAAACACATGCAAGTTTGGTGCATAATCTAGAGACACCAGCTGAACCCCGTATGCATGTTTTAGGACCGTAGGATGAAACCGCAGTGGCAGAATGTGCAGACCCTCTCGATAAAGACCCCACTCATGAATCACGAAGGAGTGTTTTGTGCAGAGAATAAGACGAGTCCCCCTGACCCATTGCATCGATTATCGGTTCTTCGATGGCATGAGCTGGATTGGTTGGTGTGCTGCTTAGGCGCATGCTTTCAGACACGGGTGCTAGCTTGGCTGCAGTTTGAAAGTTTGCATCTGTTTTTTTTCCAGGCTCATTCTCAGCCTCCGACATTTCTCCCGTTTTTCACCGCATTAACTAAATTTACCGAGACTTGTCGGCTGAACCCGAGTCGACACTGGGATAATTAACTGGGGGGACGATTTCACTTCCACTGACGGGTTTCCTCAATAATAACGTGCGCAGATCGTATTTTCACGCATGTGGCAAACAGCCACTATTTTCTTATTTACCATAAATGTCATAAACAGCTTGTCTAATGAAGGCGCCGCGCGCACGGCTAAGTGAATCCGGCAGTTGCTTCTCTCTCTCTCGCCTCGGGGCACACAGAAACATATTTTGCTGTGCCTAAGAGGCAATTTATTCCAGTGACCTTTTTACAAATCTCTTGACTGCTAGCACTCTCTCTCTCTCTCGCTCTCTCTCTCTCTCCCCCTCTCTCTCTCTCTCTCTCTCTGCAGCTGGAGCAGTAGTCTGTTGTGGTTCGCTCAGGAGCAGACCTGTTCATATTGCTGACAAAAGTCGCCTCTTGCAAATAGAAAAAAGGAGTAAAAAAAAAGGTGCATTAATCATGTGGAGGCAGTGGATGAGGACCTGTTCGGAATATGCAAACAACAGGGAGAGTGTCAGTGTGGACAGAGAGAGAGAGAGAGAGAGAGAAGGGAACAAGGAGCCATGAGTAATTCGAAACCTTGACGTCGCATAAGGCTTCAGGGTTGTAGTCAGTGGTGTTGGTGGTGGAAGGGGAGGGGAGGGAGGGGAAGGGGGGGTTAAGAAAACAAGCAGAAGTGTTTGCCAGGCAGAGAGAGAGAGAGAGAGAGAGAGAGAGAGAGAGAGAGAGAGAGAGAGAGAGAGAGAGAGAGAGAGAGAGAGAGAGAACAAGCCCTGAGACGGTGGATAAATGCTCTTCCTGTCTTTGTTCTAGCAGTTGCACATAAACAAATTGCATCCAATCTCCCCCCCCCACACACACTTTTGCATAGAAGCGCTGGTCCTTACATAACGCCGCACACGCTCCAACGACACAATGATGTTCTCTCGGTAGCGCCGGGCTGACTCCAGGCTGCAGGAAGATTAATACGAGCGACTCCCGGGGGCCATGACGTAGCGCCGTCTGCCCGAGCGAAGGATCAATAAAGCAGAAACGGCCATTTCGTTGGGTCACTGCTCTGGGTTTTTTTGCCACCCGTCGTACCGGCGAGTGATCGTCCGACGGGCGGGCGGGGTCGAACAAACACAGCGATCAGGAGGGATGTCACGTTTTCCCACGCGTGCAGCCCTGTCCGACGGCACTTGACAGCGTTGGACACAGCGGAGGGTGGGAGTGACTGATGTGTTGTCTTTGCGGTATCCCAGAAAGGCGCTGCGTCCCCCCTCACTTCGGTCTTTGCTGATATTCCAGAAAGGCAGGTTGTCGGGCCGCCCCTCGTCTGGCCCTCTGGTGCGAAACCCCTTTGGGTCGTCTGCTTGGGCTGAAGTAGCAGAGCTATCAGACGTGCTCGATGGCCCCAACACTTATCTCATGAGCAGCTTCTGTTGATTCTGCTTATCAGGCAGACGGTTGGGTTCTGCTGGCAGCACTAAATACAACAGAACAATGGAGAAGAAAAAACGGGGTCAACGGAGCAACTATGAAGGAGTTGGTTGGACAGTGGAGGACTATTTTCAGGGTCTCTGTTAGTGAGTGGTGGTAAACCTGAGATTGGCGGATGGGTCGGCACTGGGGCAAGCAGTGGTGTGGCCCGTTGCAGTAAAAAAGGAAGAGCTAAATTCTCAATTTACCGGTCAATCCAATCCATGATCCCACCCTCACCTCCGTGCAAGAGCTCCGTCGGCTGGTGGGGGCGCTCCCTTGGAGGTTTAGAGAGTATATAGAGAGAAGATTGGACTCTGTGAAATGTGCCCGATGCCGCCTGTAGGGCGGAAGACGACGGTTTGTTGGATGTTGTCTCAGGTCTTGAGAATCCTAATCAACCTGTGTGCGGCCGGGCCAGCTGTGCCGCAGCACGTGGGGAGGCGCTCCAGGGGGTCGTCACCGCCGCCCGGAAAATCACCAGCTGTCCTCAGCTTTTCCCCCTGAACCTGACTGCCCCCCTCCCCCCCACCACCTACAGGCTGCCATCAGAGATCGCTCACCTGTTCGAACGGCCGCCGTCGTGCTGAGATCGGGATGTACTCGAATATTCATGACTCTGCGCTGAGCATGATGCAGAGTTGTGCAGTAATTTACATCGACTGGGGTCTTGTGCTGTTTGTCGGACACACTTTCTCCCTATCAATCATCAACCGCTGCTGTTTATCCGGGGGAAGATTGGGGTCTATTATTATGGTCTGGAAGAGGAAGCTTACTTCCTACATGCCGCTAAACATGGGATATATCAAGACTTACACACGTTCCCTTCAAATCCATTTCCCTTTATTGTTCCACTTCTACTGTAAAGATGCTTTTTGTGGTGAGATGGAGATGGATGGTGAGAAAACTCCTCCCTGACACACTAGTCAAAGGGATCATTCTAACCCAGTCAGCCCACCTGAATTATAGATCATCCACTATAGAGATTCAAACAGGTTCCAGACCAGCTCCCCCAGCACCCTCCACCGCCGCCACGCTCGGTTGGGCTCCCGCCCGCTCCATCACACCTCGGTTAACTGAACCGGCCCTGTGTCAGTCTCGCCCAACTTGTAATTGTAATCAGGAGAGTTGGCGCGGACACATTAAACCCATGCAGAGTTAGCAAAGCAATCGAGACCCAGGATTGAGACACTTAATTAAGTGCTCATGAAAAGGCCAAAGGGTGAGAGTACAGAAGTTTGGCAAAGAGTGAAGCGCTTTTTGTTCTTTCTTTCTTGGCGTCAGAGAGGAAATAACGGCAACTGTTGTGAAATGAGGACGTCAAGGTGTCTAGCCCGAGAGTTACAACAACTGAGTCCGTCGGTGCAGGAGTGAAATGAGCAACACAGTTGACACGGTGGGCCGGTGACACGATGACGAAAGCAGAGAAAAAGTAACGGGAACAACACAGGCAACACGCGAGGGGCCGGTGGGCCGTGGCCTGGCGCGGGGGCCACAACGCAGGGGCAAACAGGTGGGTCGGCCCCGCCCAGGTCACCCACCCTCCGGTCCGCCTCGGCTGCCTGGCGGCGATCCAGCCATTTTCTGCCCTGTCAACAGAAACGGATGGAGCGCGCTGAGCTTCAGAGGGAGCGCTGCGTGTTACTGTTCTACAGAGGCGCTCGCTGCTCCTTCTTCTTCTTTCTTTTATTCATTTATTTTTGCTTTTGAGTCTCGTGTTTTTCTTAAGAGCCACGAAGGGTCGGATTGATTCATCCTCCCAACCAGAGAGCAGCTGTGTTTGTCAATAGTTGTTTCATAATGAGCAAATTCAATAGATTCAGTTTCCTACATAAGTTTGATCAGATTTAGTTGGGTAATGGAAGTGCATCTCATAAAGTCCCCCCCACCCGCGACTGGTCGGACACATCAAAAGATCAGTTCAGACCTGCAGTGATCAGGGCTCGGCTCCGGCACCCTGAAACAAAGGAGTTGAGACGTACGCCTCCTCGTATCCTTCAGCTGGATGAAAGAAGCCACTGAGCGTCTGTCTCATGATTCCGAAGCTCAGTTTTTCTATTTGTTTTTTAATGCATTTTATTGCAAATGTTTCTGAGTAAAAACCGTTTTTAATTGGTTGGTCACATTTCCAGGAAAGACTTCTTGAGAGCAGTCATCTGACTGTGGTGTCGTTCATGGGGAGTCTGACATTAACTTGTGATTAATGAGATCTGTGCTGTAAAAAGTGCTAAAAACAACGACAAAAAACCTTAAACACTGTTTTCGTGTCATTAACTTGACCAATGGAAAAACTAATTGACTTTTAGTAGATAGACGTCGGGTGGTCACGGTGGGCTGTTTCCCCTCATTCAGGGTTCATTGTGCAAAACTAATACGTTCTGAACAATAAAGAAGCATTAAAAAAACTTTGATGTACCCTGTGTGACGGCGTTGTGTGGTACCTTTGAATGGACCTGCTGAGCTCACTGTTTTCCCAGGAATTGTGGGAAATTCATTTCATATTTAATGCTTGGAAATAAATCCAAGAAACACGACTTGGCTTTACATGGGCGGGGGTTGTCATAGCAACATGAACACAATGCAACGCGGCATCACGGGTGTAGTGTTGGACGGGTCGGTAATAAATTGGCATCTTGTGGAAAGGAAGCATCACCGAATGTAAAACCTTATTAACCATGTTGAGTCGAGCTGAGCCGGTGCCAATTGAGTGGAGTAAGAAAAGTTTGCCTGGGATGGTGGAGCCAATCAGGAGTCACCACACAATCCCAAACACACACTCAAACACAATCCTGACTTTATCCTGAGTATGAAGTTGCTCTCCAGGTCACATGGTGATTATAACAGTAAAAAAAAATCCTTTTCTGCGCAACACCGACGTGCAGCAACCTCATTCCCCACCGGCCAGAGGAACCCAAAGTGCAGCTGTGCCTGTCCAGAGTCAACAACGCGGAGCCTGACTCAGGGCCCCCGCGCCCGTCACCGCTGCGAACAACAGCTCTCTCCAAACAAACGGAGCGAGGCGGCTGTGGCCGCCGATCAGAAACGCGATGGCGTCCCACCGCACGAAAACGAGAAAAAACAAAACATGATGGCCGGGCGAACGGAGCGCCCAGGAGGAGCAAGCAGGGCTGGAAGTCCGCCTGGCTCTCGGGGCCCCCAAAAATAGGACACATTCCTCCGCAGTGGAGGGTGTGTGTGTGTGTGTGTGTGTGTGTGTGTCAACACGAATACATTCCTGTTGGAGGGGGGGGGTGACTTTCTCCTCACAGGGAGGCAGGCCGAAACAAAAGGGCCAGGCTGGTTAGCGCTGGACGGAGGAGGCCCGAGGTCCACGGAGAACACAGCGTCGTGGCTCCGACACAAAGGATGCGAGAGGTTCCTCTCTGTCGCCCTGACACCGAAGTGCAGTCAGGCTGCAATCCAGCAGGACTTATGGCGCGCTCATTTCCACGAAAACACTTTTCTCAATGTAAAAAGAACTCCCAAGTGAACTGGTTGAGACACACAAAACAATGGTGACAATAAAGCTCTGAGACAATTCAACACGGAGATTCTTTGGCAGAACAGTGCCCGCTGTGGACAGAGTTGGTAACATCATCATCATCGTGTTCAACGTCTCATTTTAACAAGGACAGATTGGGATGTGCCTTAGTAAAAGATGGCACCGCCCATGTTACGCCGGAGCACAACTGTGGTTGAAAACAACCGAAATAGAGACGAGTTGGGTCGGATGGAGGCGAGTGGTGCGAGCATTGTGTGGCACAAGAGCTGGAATAGAGATCAAATTGTTGAGGACTCGACCAGACTTGAACCCCTGTAGCGAATAACCCCAGAGAGAGCAGAGATGGAGGTTGGCACACTGCCGTTTATTCCTCGTGAAGGGGGGAAACAGAAACGGACGCGGGACAGGATGCGGGAACGATGGCTGCAGCAGGCTCAGGATGCAGTACCACTCTCGTAGAACGTCAGAGCGCCGACTGAAGATCTTGGCATCCTGAAGTAGCCTCCCCAGGTAACGAGCCACAGGTGCGCTGAGTAGGGGAGTCGTTAGTAGGCACCTGTGGCTGAGTTCCAGCAGGAGAGTCTCTGGAGCCCCGCCCCACAACACAAATAGAGATCAGGGGCATCAAACTCTCTTTAGTTCGGGGGGCCACCTGCAACTTCATTGGCTATCAACCAGGAAGCGTAGAGGCATCGCAGAATAACTTGTACCTTTGTTGTAATACAAAGATAAAAATTTACAAGATATCTTCAACACACATTTTTATGAAACCGTGCAACTACTGACGCCAGATGTTTTGCATGCTGTGGTGTAAAATTGTGCTAAAGTGTTGGTGTCATCAGCAGGTCACTGTTGGGTCCCCTTGTTGGGGCCAACAAAACAAGCTCATACCAATTTGTAAAGTTTTTGGGTGGGGAAGTTAGAACATGTACATGTCAGACATGTTGGAGACCCCCAGTGATCGAGGGTCTCGAGCTTTCCCTGCAGCCTCTCAATAGGAGAAGCCACCGAACCACAATCCCTTTGAGAATATTGGTCACCTTAACACAGGGGTCTCCAATCCTGGTCCTGGAGGGCTGCAGCCCTGCATGTTTTCAACATGTCCAGGCTTCAACACACCTGATTGCAACAAGCTGCTCGTTATCAGGCTCTGCTGCAGAGCTGCATGATTACACCAATGAGATTCAGGTGTGTTGGAGCAGGAGCACATTGGAAACATGCAGGGCTGTGGCCCTCCTGGACCAGGATTGGACACTTCTGCCTTGATAACCATCTAATCACCAGTAACCATGTGATCACACTGAAGTCAAAAAGGAGTGTGCGATGTGAAGAACAGGACCCTTCCAGGAGCTGATGATGAACGCAGTGCTAAGACGCCTCCAATACCTTTATTATTTTTTTTTTAGCGAGCTGCAGCATCCAGTGTTATTACGAAACCAACAAATGATGAGAGGGAAACCAGAATTTGTAACAATTACACAACATGCAGTAGCAATTACTCACTGTTGTGAAAAACTGGGCATTTAGCTGTCGGTATTTTGGAAAAAAAAAAAAGAAGCCTATTTCATAAGTCGAAATTTCAGCATCAGCGTCTGACTTCAGTTTATGCAAATGAGTTTTAAAAAAAACCTGAAGGATGCGATGAAGACTTTTTCTACGTGTTTTTTTTCCTCCCAGCATGTTTCGATTCTGCTGCAACAGAGTTTCACGTGGTGGGTAATATAATGTGTCATCAGCTCTTTGGGCTGTCGGCAGCCTTGTGCAACACTCTTTCTAAAAAAACAGCCCCGTCTACACTCACTCCATCACTGGCAAGGGGAAGTTTGGCCAAATAGGTCTTTGGAAGTGGTGCATCGGTTCCTGTATTGAACGGGATGCATTGGCAGTGGGGGGTGGGGGGGTGGGGAGGTCTCCAGGCTGTATGGCAAGAGATTTCAGAGTCACGTGTGCAAGTGTACAGTGAAATTCCCACCATGCATATGGTCACCAGTGACGAGGCCAGGGGGGATCTAAAGCACTGCTGTGGACTTGTGCTGACAGCCGACCTGTCAATCAGGATAACTTGAAGAATATCCATGAATGGAGACTAATTCCCACCATCTTTTACAGCACTGAGTACACTCAAAGGGGGGTGGGGTGGGGGTGTTCCTGACCTGAGCTGGCAGGGCTACGCCTGTTCATCACTGGGCAAACACAGAGAACGACGGGGCTCACATCATATTGACATTCATGGACGACTTAAGAGTCACCAGTGGACCAGGTATGCACGTTTGGTGCCTGACATGAACAGACAGGCCCTGCTCCCTCCAAACCCAGGTCTGAACCCAGCAGCCCTTGCACTGTGAGGCCAGAATTGCTGACCGCCACAGGGCCGCACGTGTCCAGAGGAAACTCAAGCCATGGAACCCTGCGATCAGACAGTTTGCTGATGATACTGACACCAAAGAGTGGGTTTGTAAGTGGAGTGAAAGGACAAGCGCCCTGACTCAGGACTAGCTCTGCACCGTCAGTTAACTCTTGTGAACACATCCAGTTGGACCCACTTTAACTTCACTTTGTCTGAGAAGCAGAGCTGATACAGTAACCTCACCTTTTCAAGGGGGGGGGGCATAGCGGGTCCGAGCTCCCAACCCAGTGTGCACTGGCCCTTACCTTAACCCCCCACCCCCCAAACAAACTCCCCTCTGCCCCTCAGTGATGGGTTATATAATTCCTATGAATGAGTGGTTCCTGTGTCACTGTCTTCGGCCTCGCCCACCCATACATCCCTACTACCCCTCTATACATCCCCTGTTTCCAAGACAGAGTGCAATGAGAGACACCGGCAGCGGGAGCTTCAACTGCCCCCCCCCCCGCCGCTCTTTAAACAGAAAGCTTTCAGTTAAGAGAGCGAAGGGATCAATCCTAATAATAGTGTCGCGGGGTAATGAAGGCGGCCAGGAGACGCGCAGGACGCGCTGCGGCTCAGCGGCTCTCTGCTGCTCCGGCGGATCAAGCGGGGAAGGTAGCCGGCCAATGTTTCTTTGCACAGTGATTAAGGGAGGGGGGGTGGGGGTGGGACCAATGGCAACAAAGGAGACGGAGAGGACGGTGGCTCCTCCTCCTCCCTCTCTCTCTCCCTCCCTCTCCCTCTCTCTCTCTCACTCTGTGCTTTATAGATGTATATAATCCCCGAGTTGACCCAGAAAACAAACTCCTCCGACTGACTGCCGAGTCGCCGCAGACTTCCAATCCCGCCGCAGGGCTGCATGTAGCCGGAGCATCAGCTGGAGGACCGAAGCCCGGAGCCGATCCAACTTCTCCCGCACGGATTGTCTTTTTTTTTTATTTTACCGCTCGCACATCGGGTAGGTGTCTGCTGCCCCGGTCGGTCTGATGGCAGGTAGAGAGATAGACAGACAGAGAGAGAGACAGAGAGAGACAGAGACAGAGAGAGAGACGTTGCACTTTATGTTTTCTTCCATCCAGCACTGTTTCCTCTCTTTTTTTTTTTACAATAACATCGCGAATAAACGCGATCACGGCTGCAGCAACGGAGCTCCACTTTAACCGCGACACTTTCGGTGCGTTGGTCTCGTTTCTAGAATATCCGGACGCGATTTTTAACAAAAAACAAAGCTGATCGCAACCATGGCGTTTGTTTGAATTGCTGGTGTTTGAAATGAAATCCAGTCATTTTTAAGGAGAAGCACGGCGTGCACGAGCGGTGCAGGTCTGCACCGAGGCTCCGCGGACAGCACGGGAGCGGAATATTCTAAGGAGGCTGTTTGGGGAAAGTGTCCGACCCGAAACGCGCACGGATAAAGGGGGCTCTTCAAACAACCAGGAGTGCCCCCCGCCCCATGGACAGGCAGAGTTTATTACAGAGGGGGTGATGGAGTTTCTGTCAGGTTCTGTTGGTTCCATGTCCCTCCTGCTGAGGTAAACATACATCCAGTTCACGGCTCCCTCCTGGATGCGCGTTTTCGTGACCGCCCCCTCCTCCTTCGTCGCGTTATAAGGGGCCAGTTTATAAAACAATGTCATTAGTTTTAACAAACCGAGCACGCGTTTAAAGGCGATGCAGCGCGATCCGGGCGCTTTGACGCGCGTTGGACTGTGTTGTTCAGATGCAAAGGCAAAGGGAAGACGAGAGGCTGTGTGTGTGTGTGTGTGTGTGTGTGTGTGTGTGTGTGTGTGTGTGTGTGTGTGGTCTGGAGACGCATTCCTCTGCGTCCTTTTGGCTGCAAGGATCTTGCTGCCCTCCGTCGTCGGTGTGATTGTCAGCGGGGTGATCGACTGATGGTGTCCCCCACCCACCCCCTCCCTCTGTGTCTCTCTTTTAAATGCTCATTTCTGGTTCATTTGTGACAGAAACAAATGTGCCATGAACGTGCAGGTGAAGAGGGAGTTGAGCGTTCCTCACAGTTCATTTGAACTGTGCTGAATTCCAAGTGATTTGGTGCTGGGAGAGAAAAAAGACAGGTCCAACACTGTGTCCTCCACTTCCCATAATGCAGCTGGCCAGTTTACCTAGTTTATAGCCACTGTGCATCTGCTCATTTTCTTCTCACTGACTGTTTAGATTTGAAGCTGTGTTCCACAACATATTAATGTTTCCAACAACGTCACTAAATATGCTGACAGAAGGTGTGCTAGGACTAGCCATGGTTAACTGTTAAAACACAGTACTTTCACTTGAAAAAGGGGGAATATAATGTTGTTGTGTGGAAGTATACAGTGTTTGATCAAATTCATCTCATGCTTGTTTCAAAATGCCTGGAGGTTCAGTGTTTTGGTATTTATTTTCAGTAAACATTGACTAACATGAAAAGCCCTCACTTTTCACTGCTTCCTCTTCTCTAGCTGTTAGCATTGAATTATCAAACATTGATGTTTCAAACAAATAAGGTTTTCTACTGTGTCATGGTCACTTCATTTATATATTATCTTTGCCATAGTCAGCCTAACTGAATAAAAAGTAGCACCTTCATGCTAACTAATACATGGAAGAAGGGGATGTGACGTGTTGTGTTGTGTTTGAGTTGCCGATCATGGTCCTAAAAGCATAAGACACATAAGTAACTTGCAAGACGAGCTGTTGACAAATTATTAACTTTTTGGAAGGTTCAAAATCCTGAACAAGAGTGACTGAACAAGTGTGTGGGTTCAAATGAAAGGAATAACTAGTACTTCAGTTTGTTTCTACCCAGTTGGAAGCTAGCGTGAACCAGCTGACTTCAGTTTGAAGCCAACGCTGCTTTAAACAAATAAGAATGGGTGTAGATGGAAACTGTTTTAACAGCAACAGTGTATCTTGATCATTCAATTAAAATTATATTGACGAATAGGTTTGTACAAGTGAAAACAAACAAGCTGGTTCAGCTTAGTCAACGTTTATTTGCACCCACCTTGACTTTTTATGTTTACATTAATAACTTTGCTCAATAACTTCCATCCACAACTTTTTTGGGGTATTCCTTGATGTGTTTTTTTTATGAAATATAAGTACCAGTGATGATCTCTGATTGCATTTTATTTGGGTCAACTGACTCTGCATCATGATTTTAAGTTTGTCAGTCTTCTAAGTTGTACATAAATTGGAATCTATGATTTTTTTCATTTGTGATGCTGCTTTCTATTGAAAATGTAATGTTGATTTCATGTCCCATCATGTGTTTCCAGGGTCACTGAGCAGCCATGGCTGAACACATGATGATGCCCATGACCCACGGCTTCCGAATGGGCATGAATGGGCCGCCGCAGCACAACGGCCAGCCTGGCATGCGCAGTTTGCCCAACGGCCAGGTGATGCACTACGGCAGGAACCCCCAGAGCAACATGGAGGCCGCCATGAGACAGAGACAAGGCATGGTGGGACCCGGAGGGATGGGCGGCCCTGTCAATGGTGCCCCGATGGGCAACCACCACCACCAGATGATGTCTGGGAACATGATGTACAACGGCCAGGGTCCCCAACAGCAGCACCATCACATGCACCCCCAGCAGCAGCAGCAACAGCAGCAGCAGCAGCAGCAGGGTGGACACCCGCAGCAGTACCACCATGGCAACCTCACCTCCCAGCAGCTCATGGCCAGCATGCACTTGCAGAAACTCAACACCCAATATCACGGACACCCGCTGGGGTCATCCAATGGTCACCACCTGGCCGGTGGCGCCCAGTACCGAGTGGGCCCAGCCCAGCTTTCGGGCATGCAGCACATTGGGGGCCCCTTGGGGCCAAACGGTATGGACATGGACCTGATCGACGAGGAGGTTCTCACGTCACTGGTGCTGGAGTTCGGGTTGGACCGCATCCAGGAGCTGCCTGAACTTTTCCTGGGACAGAACGAGTTTGACTTCATATCGGACTTTGTGTGCAAACAGCAGCAGCAGAGCACAGTGAGCTGCTGAGGCATTCGTGACTGGTTGTTTTGATTGCTCGGATCTGGACTGGATTGGACCTCCCCCGAAGAGCGACCAAGTGGCTACCGTAGCACGGCGACAGGAGACAATCGCTCTCTTGTTCTATCTGGGTGTTTCTGTGTCTGTGTATGTGACGGTTTCCCCGCGCGCCTTCACACCGACCTGCCCGAGAGTCGTTCGAAGGATCGAAGACGAGTGAGAAAAATGGCCGAGAAGGCGCCAGGTTTCTCTCCTCGGAGACGGTGCCAGTGGGATCCGTCGCCTTCGGCCAAAATTGAGGCATCCTGATGCAAGCGGGCTGCGTCTGTCCCCATCTGGCCCTCAGCACATGTGCCTACGGTGCCAAGGCTTTTGGATAAATTGTAAATTTAACAAACACAATGGGGGGGCTGGGGGGGGAGGCAACCTGAACGGATAGTCCATCTGGGCCTTGCAAGATTCTCAATCTCTTAGTGTGTTTTAGCCCTGGTGACACGGGGAGTGGAGGATGATTCTTTTGATGGTTTTGGGTTGGGTTTTTCTTTGGTGAGCGTATTGAAGGCTGGCTCTTCAAACCTGACTTTCCTACCAGAGACAACATTTCCTTGGAAGAGCAGGGGGGGGTTGTGCAGCATTCCTTGGTGACGCAATGTTTTTTTTTTCCTGCGTTGGAGTGTTTGAGTGAAAATGTGCGCCATCAATTGTTTTTGTTTTTGCTTTCAGTGTCGTTAACCCAGCTTTGATCATTGTTTAATGTATCACATCTGATCTACGCTAGCTAGCTGTGACCCAATCACTGGCTGAGTGAGGTGTGTTTCTTTGCCCCCCTACTCCCCCCAAAAAAGCTCTTGTATCTGACCTAAAGTGTCCCATCTTCAGGTCAGATATTCTTCCAAAACGGTACAATTCGTCACATTAATGACAACTTCGCATAATCAACACTCAACACCATGCGAGGTTACAATTCCGATTCTTATACCACAAAGGTCAGGAACACAGCTTGAGCTTTAAGTGTATCTACTGAAGGTACGAGGTGAAATGGTTCGCCCCAACTTGTCCTGTCTTGTGATGCCCCATTCTCCCAAAAGGTGGTGTCGTGAGTCATTGTAGTGTTCAGTCTGGCCAGAAAGAAGTAAGATGACCAGCTGGTTTTACCACAACCAATTGGACATGATGGCCAAATGCAGATATGAAGTACAAGATATCACGACTTGCACGGCTGCGACGGTCGTAGGTTTGGCGTCTTTTCATGAAGTTAATTTTGACTTCGACCAGTGGGTCCAACCGATGGGTGCGTCCTTTGGATGCCCCAGATTGTCAACATGACGTCCGTCTCACTAAATTGTTTGGGCAACATTGAGATTCTTCGGCTTTTATTCAACTAACGCACCAATTTGTTGTTTGCTGAACATCACTGAACCAATCATTGGGAGAGAAAAAGCCTAAAATTCCAGCATGTTGTGAGAGACAGAACCACTTTTTTTCACGTGACTGTTACTTCCCGTCATGTTTTGTTATGCTCCGTCTTTTATGGTCACTTCCAATGGCACTCATTGGTCAAGACTGCATGTACCAACGCTAGAGCTTCAAGTACGACCCAAAGAAAGCCAGACATTGTTGGACGGGCTGGCTGCGCCCTGTGACTCATTATCTCAGCACAATGCACAAGTGCAGCATCACTGAAGGTCTTACACACTGTGCTGGGTAGAAAAAGCAGAGACCGCCGGAAGTCAGGCAGACTTCAGAGCTAGCAGAGAGGCCTGCGAGTCTCCCAGAAAGCAGAGAAACCGGCCTGTTGTTGGATTCAATTGGAAGCCAAACAAACAAAAATAGCAGCGATCAGACGTCGTTCTCACAGCGGAGCTGTGATTTTGTTTCTCCCCAGTTACTTTAGAAAAACAAAACACAAAAAAAACATGTGTGAGTGACAGCAGATGTGTGTTATTTGTGTTCATCTGTGCAAGCGAGTGCTTTTTAAAACCCCACAGAATGTCTGTTTTCTCGTCCCCTTAAAAACTGCATCCCGGCGCTCCGAGGCTGCCGGGCAGGCGGGGGTGGAGACTTTGCCGTGTGTGGACACGCCGTGTGGACACACCGTGTGGACACAGCACTCCGCAGTAGCACTCAGCTTAATCATTATTTAAAGCTGCCACTACCTGTGGCATCGATTTCATTAGGCTGGAAGGGCGAGCGGGAAGCCAAGTTGTTGTTTTTTGCCATAGATTAGCTTACTCTGCTGCTTCTCCAACTGATTAGATTTGAATTACATGTTCTCACACGCTTGTCTTAATTGAGGTCGGCTCGCACGTTCTCCATTGACTCAATAATTATAAAACGGACATGTTCTGTGACGCTTTTTTTTTTTCTTCTCACGCACAGTTGGTAATTAGGTTTTTCCGTCAAGGTTGCTACTTCACTGCAGCAGCGGGCCGTTCAAGTGAGAGAAAAAACAATTCCTACGCTCCCAATGCTATTTGTGGAGCTGAACGAGGTGGGTGGGGGTGTCGGGGTAATCAGCTCCAATACAGCCTCGCCGCTCCCGCTTTTTCACTCCTGCCGCCCCGTCTCTGGGCCCTCGAGTCGAAACAACGGGCCTTGGAAAACATCGCCGCCAGCGGCCCGACAAACTCGCAACCTCGTGGCTTGAATGGGTTGAAAACACTTCTGGCCTTAGCAGAACAGTGGCCTCTGATTTACTGCTATATCAATAAATGCAGCCTTCTTGTGTATCGTATCTTTGTACTGTAGACTTAGAGTTGAAGCTGATCTAGACACAGTTTAGGGTACCTTTTTGGGGGATTAAAAAAAAACAATACATTTGTCAGATGTAAATGTAAAATCAGTGGCTGATTTCGATGTGTTGAGAAGAGATTATATCCTTCTTTTTTTTGCTACAAATGAGTGTATGTAGATACAGTGTACCAATGTTTTTGGGTGCAGGGGCCTGAAGCTTTAAAGACCAAGTAGACTGCATGTTGAAGAAAGCGTGAGGGACGCCGCCACTTTTCTTTTCTTTTCTTCCCACAAAGCAGCTGAGAATGTACAGTCCAAAGCTTTGTGGGAAGCCCGTCGTCACGATGGTAGATAAACGTGTGAGATTGTACTCCTTGTTCCAAAATGACACATCATTTCATTTGGGTAACCTCCCCCCTTTCACCTCCTTTTCTTCCCTGTCCTTTCTCCTCCTCCTCTCCCACCTCCCCCAAAGCTTTTGTAATGTTATTGATTCTATTTTAAGAAAATGTATTTATTTTCAAATAAAATATTTATTTAAAGAACTTCCCTCAGCAGTATGTCAGTGATTTGTGAAAAGAAAAGGACAGTAAGCCCATAATGAAAGCTACACAGGTTAATTTAAGTAAAAAC
Organism: Malacoctenus tetranemus; assembly: GCA_032274765.1. Lineage (NCBI taxonomy): Eukaryota > Metazoa > Chordata > Actinopteri > Blenniiformes > Labrisomidae > Malacoctenus > Malacoctenus tetranemus. The sequence goes on from JAUESF010000051.1 coordinate 13,838,380, forward strand.
AACAGAGCACAGAGATATCATCATGGTTTTTTTTTCATAATTCAGGTAAGTTGTGTGCTACTATTTAGCAAGAAGTGTGGAAAGTTTTAAGCTTGCATCGTTCTTGGTCTGGCAGATATGATTGCTTTTAAAAACTGAAAGTTGCTTGAAAAAGTGGGGTGTTGTCTGCAAAGAATGGGAGGGTTGCAGAATGAAGATTCCTCCAGGTATCGCCCACCGTTCGTGCCTCGTGCTTGAAGCTCTCAGGTAGCTTTTGACACTGTGTGATGACTGCGGCTTGGCTGAAACGAGCCGACGGCTGAATAAGTTTCGTTGTATCTTGGAACGACCTTCCTTTACCACCGGGATGGTGGAGGAATCTCACCTCAGTGAAAAGATTGGGGTGTGAGTCAAAGTCAAACTTGAGAATATTCGGTCGTGGAGAAACATTCGCCTCGGGTCTGTTTGGTCTGCATTAACCCTTTAACGCCATGCCCACCCATTCGGTAGAGCAAATTATGAGATGAGGAACCTTTACGGAACCCTCACTCAGGTTGGTTGAACCATATTTGCTTATCTGTGAAACACTTTCATTTGTTGTTTTACTTTGTTTTTCAAGTCTTTACAAAAACCTGCAGGTGTAGGTTTTTTTCCTGAATGGATGGTTAAATGTGTGTTTTGGCACTCAGTACTTAAATTCTGCTTGGAAGGGGGTTAAATTGCTATCACGCCCTCCAGAAATCAAACATGAAAAGTAAAGCTAAGCCACGTGTTTGGTTTTTTGCTTTGAAATCTTGAAATATCCCAAATAAATAGGGAAAGCCCCCGTGACCCTGACATGGAAGATACTGAAAAGACGAGTGAGTGATCAGCAAAGGTGCCACCACTCCCTGCAAAAACAAGGGCTGTTACAACCTCCAGGCACCATCATTTAAGCCTTTTACCAGACTTGTATGTTTTGCACGTGCAACACCTCTGCAAATATCTGTCCCTGCAATTGTTGCACTCATCTTAGCAATGAATTTCCCAAAGCTGATTGTGTTGCAAGCCAGTCGCCGGGTGAAACGAGGCCAGTTATGTAAAAACAAAGTGAATGGCGACTTGGGCATATTCCTTGAAATGCATTTTAACGAGGAACGGCCTGGACGGATGACTGCACAGGCAAGCTGCCGACGGTGTCGCCGGGCCTGAAGACGGGCCGCGTTGATTCCCCTCAGTCGCCCGAGTCGCTCTCCCTGTTGGTTTTGAACGCCTCCCCCCGCCCACAATAACCGGCGAGCAAACACGGGAGCAAAGTACAAACTGCACATCCAAAACAGCAGTGAGTCAGCGCTCTGTCAACACGCAGCTAAACCCGACACTGCGCTTGTGTTGCATAACCGGTGGAGTCCTTTCTTTTTTTTTCTTTTTTTGTCAAACTTTAACAGATCAAATCGTCAATTTGTGAGAGACGTCCTTTTCTCGCCCGTTTGACGTGATGAGGAACGCTCGCCGTCCTACTTTAGGGCGACAGAATAGATTGGGAACGGGCTGGCGGAGACATCCTCCCACATCGGCTGCTGTAATCAATCATTCAAAAGTGACACGTCTCCTTTTTTTTCTTATTTTTTTCCTTCCCCTCACCAGCCCTTCATTTTACCGAAGCGAGGGAGCCGGCCGGAGGTTTCGTCTCACCGCCGCCATCAGGAGAGTGGCACTGTGGGGACTTGTGGAACAAATATAAAAATAGTCTAATTGAAATTCTAATTAGCTGCGCGGCAAAGTCGCGCAGCGACACCCTGAAGTACACGTGCCGCTCCACATGATGCTCGCCGAGGCGGGATTTTGTCCTTGAGCTGTTTTTAATGGGTTTCTGCAAGTAAAAAAAAAAAAAGAAAAGAAGGAAAGAAAGAAAAAAAAGAAATAAGCGTGAGAGCTGCCGGTTGGCCGGCGCGCAGAGGAGAACAAATCTGCAACGGAGCTAGACAGTTGGCGGCATCTGACGTGAGGGAAATAACAAGGGGATTGGCCACAGGTTGCTCAGGGTCCTATAGGGGGCTAAATTTCCTGTGTCTGAATAGACGAAATGTTCAAGGCGCAGGGCGCTTTCGGTAAAGCTGGGATGTGAAAGGGAGGGGAGACAGAAAAAAAAGGGCGCCTGACTACACAAGACGCGTGACCAAGATGATAATCAACTGGAGACGTCCAACTGGGTTAAGTACAATGTACAGGAATGTGTGTGTTCTCTGTGTAGAACCCAGTGTTCTCATTATAGGCAAGTATATATAGTAAGACATCACGAAGAACACGTTTTTGTATGCACGCTCACAGCTTGACTGCTCCTTCACGCCTGACTTCTCGTTCCGCCTGGACATAAACGCACGGGTAAGCTACAATTTCTGGCCGACAACATATGACTCCACCTCAGCAGGTGGCGCTGTGCCCTTTATAGCGCAGCGCGTCTTGATCTCGTAGCTGTCGAGCTAAAGGGGGAAGAAAACAGCAGAAGAAAATCGAGGGAATAGGTGATGCTGCCAGGGCAGTCGGTTCAGGTCCTCGTCTGTCCTAAAATGTGACTTTGGGGAGAAACTGCATCATTCTCGTTCTCATTTTATATTTTTGTTTCAAACATTAAACCCCCAAAAAGTGCCATCTGAAGCAGAAGCACACCCGATTAGATATTTTGCCTGTTTTGCTGTCGAGCGTCGTCATACGAATGGAGCAATCGTGGATCTCGGTCTTTTCTCCAGCTGATAGTGTGGATAGCAGGAACAGCTGTATCACCGTGTAGCCTTGATACTTCAGTAGAATTGTTAGCTCTGTGTGACATCAGTGAGTATCCATGTGGTCTCTGAGAGGAGCCCACTTACAACAAGAAGAAGCAGCAAAGGAACAGCTAAAAAAGAAAAAGTCCAACATGCAGACAGAAGTAAAACACGCTGATTCTACCATCCCAATGAAATGTGACACTGTCTGACACAAAACTACAGTTTGGGTGGTTTAGGGTTGTTTTTTTCAGCTGATTTCACTTTTTTTCGCCACAGTTGCGTTTGCACGACGTGCTGGTCGTGTGCGATACACTGCAATGTGACTCCCACAGCGAGCGTGATTATAAAGGCGCTGCCATGTTGCCTCACACCTGTTTCCTGTTGTGTGTGAAATGCACCAGTTCTTCTCCGAGCGCAGGCGAGGTGAGTTTGCCGAGCAGCTTTGCAACCTTCGAGAGAGGATATGAGCCTGGGTTTTTTTTTTTTCAAGAGAGAGAAAGCACACAAACGCATTCCAAGTGAAAGCAAAGTGAGCGAACGGCAGTGTTGGCGAGGAACGCGGCTAATCAAAGCAGCTACTCCGTACAAGAGCGCCTCACCTCCACCTTGATTAGTCGACGCGAGAGCACTCAAGGTTGCGCCGTGCGCGCCGAAGACGTTCCGTTCATTCAGCCACTCGTCCTCCGCACCGCGGGCCCATTCACGGCGCCATCAAACCATTTTTTTTTCTATACGCAGTTTTGTGCACGTGTGGAATGCAGAAATCGTTATGAATACGATTAACCATCACAAGGCAAAACTCTGAGTTCCCACTTGGCAGGTGTAACGTCTCCACTAATTGTGCTCGCGCTGTGAGTCCTGGCACGCTGTCCTTGGAGCCTCCTCAGATTGCCTCTGAGAAAAGGCTTCTCTGATCTGATCTTTATCTGCTAAGAAATTAACCTGGAAAAAAAAGCAGGAGCCTACAAAATTAAAGTGATGAACCGCTTTGGAAATGAGCTAATATTGACTGTCTTTGACACTTCGCGGCTCTTTATTTTGAAAACCTCACAACCTCCCCCACCAAATTTGTGGCATCAAATGCCACGATGGACACTATGGTGCTCAAGTTAGCTGAAGTGACAGGAGAGCAGGACATTGGCTGGGATAGAAAGATGCAGTTCCATCCACTCTCCTCCACTTATCTCGGGGCCGGGCAGCTGGGCAGCAGTCTCACAGACACCCAGACTTCCCTCTCCCAGGACACTTCCCCCAGCCCGCCCTGGTGGGGGGGGG
>JAUESF010000051.1:13957015-13969396 GCA_032274765.1 Malacoctenus tetranemus
CACACACACACACACACACACACACACACACACACACACACACACACACACACACACACACACACACACACTGCACAGACATGGCTTTATTGACTTATTCATGCATGGGTTTGTTTCGGGGGCAGAGCTCCTGTCTGCCAGTCTGACAGACACCCCTGTGAACCCTTGAGACCCCCCCCTTCCCATCTTTGTCTACACACACATCAACCCATCCTCCTCCTCTCCGACCCCTGAGTGTCCCCCCCCCCACACACACACACCCCTCCCCTCGCGTCCCTCCTCCACCCTCCTTAACCAGAGCCTGGCACACGGGGTACTCGAAGAGCAACCGAAGGCTTTTCGCTCAGGTTCCTCCAAGGATCCTCTCCTCCTCCTCCTCCTCCTCCTCCTCCTCCTCCACCACCTCCTCACGTCTGTTTCCCAACCTCCTCTTCACTTTTTCTACTTCCCTTTTTCTCTTCCTCTGCCGGGGAGAGAAAAAGGGGAAGGTATGCCCACATTTTTTTCCTTCCCAGAACAAAGACAGCCCAATTAAGTCAGTTTGAGTTAAGGTTCCGTGTGGCAGAGGAGGGATCGGAAGCGAGGGGGCTGAGGAGAGAGCGCGCGAGAGAGAGAGAGAGAGAGAGAGAGAGAGAGGGAGAGGGAGAGGGAGAGGGAGGGAGAAGGAGCGACGGTGAGGAAGAGGGAGACGGCCTAACGAACGGGGAAGAAGAAGGGGGGAAACGAGAAGAAGAGGAGAAGTGGAGAAGAAGAAGAAAAAAAGAGAAGTGCGCGAGTCACTTTGTAGCGGAAGCGGGTCGACTTCGTTTTTAGCTCCTCAATGGGAGACTATGAAATATTAATAACTGCTCCAGCCATATACTTCAGAGGCCTATGGTAAAACTTAAAGTCTAATGAGACGCCGCTCATGAATTGCTAATGGGGGGGATGCTGGAATGTGTGTGTGTGTTTTTTTTGAGTGTGCGCGTTTGAGCATCTTCTGTGTGTGGTTGTGTGTGTTTGGGAGAGAGGGAAGGGAGAAAGGGAGGACGGGGGAGGATGGGGGGGGGGTCAGACTGGTAACTGAGGGGTGGAGTACGGCGGAGCTTTCAGTCCTTCAAAGGGGACGGGGAGAAACTTCATTAGGGGGGCTTGAAGTTCCTCCCGCTGCACAGCTGAGGCGCCGCCGTGCTCCCCCCCCTCTCTTCTTCTTCCCCTTAAACCTCTGAGTTCCTCCGACGAGCAAAGTTTTTTTAAAAAAACGTTCCGTTAAATGAAGCGAACTGGAAATGTGTAAATGTTTTTGCGTTCGCAGGTCTTCAAGTTGGACTTTTGAAGGACAAAAAAGACACTTTGGGGATCGAATGTTCTCTAGAAGCTCATTGCAAGTGGACGGACTGGGTGTGTACGCCCCCCCAACCCCCCAACTCCCGACACCGACCAGGATCAGCTGTAAACTTGACATTTTCAGTACTTTCATGTGGACAAACACATTCTTTGGCTCCATTGTACAACGAGTCGACCTCTACTGCCTAAACGCAATAGAACTAATTGACATTGATGCCAAATATTTGTGGCCCGCGAAAAATGAGCAAACTGGCCCCACCCACATGCGACTTGTCCATCGCGGGCTGCTGCTGCAGCTCCAGCGTGTTTGTAGCGTGTCATATCAACCGAAGGAATCGTCTCTCAGTGCACCGGATTGACGCCTCCACCCTTCAACAAAAACCATGGTCCTTACACACACACACACACACACACACACACACACACACACACACACACACACACGCACGGCGATCTGCCCGTCTGAGCTCCGTGGCTTTCGTCGGCATCCGTTCCTAACCGCTGTGGGTTTATTAGGGGACTGAGGAAGTCGCGACCTTTCATTAATTAACTTATTGACACCAAACTGCAAGAGTGGTGGTGGAGGGGGGTTTATGAGCCTGTTTTAATTACTTGATACCATTTTTAACTTTAATGACTTATTTGAAAGTGAGAAAAACTCAAGCACATTTAATAATGACTTGGCAATTAATTACTGGCTGGAGAGAGAGATTTTTTTTCACAACCGAGATGTTGCTCGCACTAAAGTATTGATGATTTCACCATTAAAACAAGGCACTAGCTCATAAACCCTCGAAAGTGCGACGGCTCTGTTGAAGGAAAAAAAAACAGTGCTGAGTGCCAGGAAATCAGGAGCCCCCGCCCCACCTCGGTGCCCCCCCTCCCTCCGTGGCCCTCCAGTCTTGGTCACCCGCCCAGATATTTCAGCCGAGTACCTGGCCAGCGGACTCTTCCGCTGGACTCCGTGCCAGAGCCGGAAGGCCCCCTCGAGGAGCCCAGCACATCCCTGCTGGCAGAGCAGTGAGTTTGAGGTGGGGGGGCGGGGGGCCTGCGCGCGGGGCCCGGGATTGAGGAGAGCCCAGGGGTGTCCCCCTCCCATGTCACCGCATTGCTCACTGACCTCATTTCCTACCTCCCTGGAACTCCCCCGGCAGGGGCAGCGGCGGCGGCGGGCCAAAGCGCGCGCAGATGATTGAAAATCAAAAAAGGGGGGGAGCGGGCCGGTGTCAGCGCACGATGCACGCACCGGATCCACCGCGGCGTTGATCAATGCCATGGCAGGGCAAATTACCCCGAAGTGATTCAAATGAAGCTATTCTGATCCGATTTCTATATGCATGACTGTTTATTATTAGCAAGGGCCAATTAGCAATTAGGAGCAAGAGCGGCGGGAGAATACCGAGCCACTGCTCCAGCAGACGCTGATGAAGGAACACGGAGACGCTGGCTTGTTATTATCTTTTTTTTTTTTTTTGGGGGGGGGGCTGCGTCCGCGTGCTGCATATCGGAGGTGCTGCCGGATGTGTGGAGTGGCGACGATTTCACATCCGAGCGCCGCTGAAGTGTTTTTCTGCCTCATCTCAGGTTAATCAATGTGTGCGTGAATGTGTCTAACGGGGGGTGGGGGATGGAGGGGGGGTTGGGGGACGACGACACAAAGTGGTCTGATCACTGTTGGCAATCAGGAGCAGAGTGACGCGAGCCTCAATCTGGAAAGAGGTGCGAAAACATTGGAAGGCAGGAGTGTCAACAGAGGCGGCGATACAACGGGAGACGAGTCAGATCCGTTGTGGAGGTGAAAATAAGGCGTGGGACCTCGGAGCGTGGAAAGTGATCCGCTAATTAAATCTTCTGTTCAGAAATTGTGAAAAAAAAATGTACACAATCATTCAAATGGATTTATTACATCCCAAAACGTGTCTCACTTCCTGCCTTCCTTCTTTCCTCTGGCTTCCTGTTGCACCGAGACGTGTCGTCGCGGAGCAACTTCAGACAAGAAGGTGGCCAATTACTGTGGCGCGATAACTCAAAGGGATCCGCACCAAGCAGAGGAGCCCGCATTGCTCAGCCCATTAGACGGGAAAGTGTCGGGGTACATCTTAAATAGTCCAGAACTGAACGACTCATTTCAAACCAAGTCTCTTTGCCAGCGAATATTAACGTCAACAAAGCCTTGAATGTTGTCAGACAACAAACACGTTCGTCCAATCAACTTGCTAATAACAATCAACGTGATAGAAAATGAGCTACAAACTTTAGCAGCCACTACGTTCTGCTGGGCTCCTGGTCACCTACTGCACATGCAGGCCAAAGCATTGGCTGAACTGTGTTGTTTTTTTAAACCTGCGTCATTACTGGCGCGGCTGATGCACCCCCACCACAACTTATTTTCATTCCATTATTTCTTTATCAAGTTTTTCTGCCTCCGGGAAGCGAAAGAGGAAGAGAGAGAGAGAAACGCTGCTGTCTCGATGCTGCGGGAACCTCGCTGAAATGCATCTCTTACTATTCAGTCTAATTCAATACGTTGTCATTAGCATAAAAATGCATGGACGCAACACAGCCGCTGAAGAAACATGCTATAGTGTGGGGGGAGTGGGGGTGGGGGTGGGGCGGCGTCTCTGGAGAACGTATACATTCTGTGTGGTCCGTTTGTGTGTTTGTCATCTGCTCTACATATATGTCTGCTGACATGTGACTGAACAAATGGGCGTGATTAGTTCATGTGGATCTATCTATCTCACCGGGAGCGCTTACGATGCGATGTTGCCGTGCACGCTGCATGTGTGGCGCACATGCATAGTGAATATGCAATGTTGCGATGTGCAGGAGTTCATTACCCCTGTGCAAGCGTGTGTGTGCGTGCGCGTGTGTGTATGTGTGTGTGTGGGGTGCAAAGGGTGGGGGGGTGGGGGGGTGCAGGTTTCCGCATGAGTGGGGCTGTCAGTGGGCATCAGTCAGCCAGGCAGCGACAGGCGGAGCAGATCATTAGCAGAGACGGGAAGAGGGGAAAGGGAGAGAGGAGAGGGAGCGAGGGAAAGGGGGAGAACGGGAGAAGGAGACAGAGAGCATGTGTGTGTATGCGTGTCTGTGTGTGTGTGTCTGTGTGTGTCTGTGTGTGTATAAGTTTGTGTTGTGGGGGACGAAGTGAAGGAAAAGCCTCTTTAATATCAGCCTCACCACAGTCACACAGAGAGGCCCACACACACACACACACACACACACACACACACACACACACACACACACACACACAAATACACACAGCTCGGTCACGGAACCACCTCCCCGCCATGCCCCCACCTCCACCCCATCACCCCCCGCCCTCAGCACCGCGGGCTTCACCTGTCAGCATGTTCGCAGCGAGCCGGGACAGTGATTAGTATATCACCGGCACTAAACTGTTGTGTCAGGCAGTTTGGAGCCATTCAGAAGTGGTGACGGCGTTGGAGTGACGCGGGCGACTTGAGCCCCACCCGGGCGGTCGGGTGGCAGACCCTAAAGCGTGTGACGGCTCTGCTCTCGGGTCTGCGTCTTATCGAAGTCTCCCGCCGGTTGGGATCAGATTAGCAGTTTTTACAGTCGTGGCACTCGAGCAGATGTTCAGTCGCTTAGCGAGAGGGCCTGGAAAAGTCATGGAAGAGGCTTTTTGTGAACACTGTCTGCAAAACTCAGCAATCCTGTGATTCCCACAATGCAACTTAACTGCATTTCCACTCACGAATGTTTCATTTGTACAGATGCACTCCAACAAAACAGTCAATTCATTCTGCAAAGATAGCTGAAGCTGAAACATTGGAAATAGAATAAGAATAATAATGCGAGTAAATGAGTTCAAGTTCAAGACTTCAATGGTAAATAGTAGCGATTGATGCCAAAGAATTGCGAAAAGGTACAAATTCAATCAAAAGGACAAAAAGGAACATAAAATGTCACGTTAAAATGTGCTCATCAACTCTAAATGTTACAGACCAAGACCAAACATCCTTCAGTTGACATGTATTCAATTTTGGTCCAAATATCGTAATAGTAAATGTAATCAAAAATGTCATGAATGAAGCTCAAATGTAAATAACTGTCAAAATGTGCCAAGAAATAAACCAATAATTACAATTTTGTAAGTACAGTTGAGTACAACAGGTAAAACAGCAGCAAAAGGTAAAAACTAGATTGCACAGTGAGATATTGGAGCTTCGTTTGTCCATCTCGCGAATGGATTCAGAACCCCGAAAAAACTGCAGGTCATTTCCTGACACGTGCGCTGGATAGAACTGCAGTCTTTTCAATCTGTCCCTCCATCTATATCTCTCTTCCTATCGATGCAACATGTTCCTCGGCCGCCACACAAGATCAGGGGAAGCAGACAACCGGGAACAAACGCTTGTCGGTATTTCCACGTGTGAGGACGGCCTTTCGTGATAAATCTGACCCAGAGTGGAAACATGAGGCGTCACGCTGACCCTGCTGCCTTCATGGCGGCGTTCACGTTCTTGTTTTTTTATCTGTCGGACGTGATGCCGATTTCCTTGCGTCCCATCGATGAAATTACCCACATTTTACAATCCCGTCATGTGTTTTGTGTGGTAAAGACGAGGGGTTTTTAGCGGTAGCTAATAAATCCCTCTCCGCGATAAACGTGGCAGATTACAAGGCACGATATTTTTTTCGAGACCGTCCTCCCATAAAAAATGATCACAAGTTGTTTGCGAGGCCGTTTCTTTACAACCCGTAATTATGTTTTACTGTGGAGCGTCCTCGCCGAGCCGAGCCGAGCAGGAGGCAGCCGTGCTGCAAATGGCCCCTGAAACTGAATCTTTACAGGTGAGCAAGAGGAAGGGGAGGGGGGGGGGCTGTGGTTTCTGCTGTCCTGCGATGCTGAGAGACAAATGACCGCGGTGGGAGGAGGACGGGGCAGAGCGGTGGATCAAGCAACTCTGGCTTTTACAGGCCGATCCTAATTTTGTGCTTCAAACTGACTGGAAAAGTTGTTTGTTGGATTGGTCTACACCAAGCAAGCTATTGTGACACAGACACATTTGGATTGGCTACATGCACCAACAAAAAAAGATAACTTTGCTACCTGAGTTAAACATGTTAAACCTTGATCAGATTGCATTTGAGTATGACGTGAGAGTCACTACATGTGTTAGTATTCTGCGTCCTCATGCGTCAGCCTGCTAAAGCTTCCACCCACTGTTGCAGCCCTCCTCTTGTTGACGTTGTGCTGCTAATCTTAAATTTGTTTTTGGTTTTTTTCTGCTCACATCGCAACTACATCCCTCCCATTCCCTTTGAATGCTTTACTCCTGAGCAGAAGCAAAGGAGAGCCAGCTCACCTTGTTGTTTTGGATCTTGATACTGATTCAGTGGTCTTGGTCATTTTGTGTTTTCCTCGCAGTTCGCAACTCCTACAGTTTCCTTTGTGTCAGTACTCTTCTCAGGCGTCTTGGTCTCTGTTGGTGTCGTCTGGACTACAACACAAGTATGAACATGAGTAGGTTTTGCTGTATCGTCCGTGGCAGTATAATATTTGTGGTTGTCGCGTCTGATGCAGCAACATCTGATTCTGCCCCATCCACAGAGATTTTCTTGTGAACGCTCACCAGACCACAAAGTTTTAACCCATTGTTTTGAAACATCACAATTTCACAAGCAGATTGGTGCATCCATCAAGGTGTACATCTCCGCTGGACTGCTGCATGCTCAAGTGCTCCCTCTTGTTTCACCACTTGTACACCTGGCTGACTTGTGTAGTGACACGCCATCTACATACAGTACGTGGCCGTTTAGCCAGGAGGGCTTTTCAACGCTTCCACTCTCGAACGCACCGAAACACAAAGCGCTCACACTCGTGCGCACTCGTACGCGTACTTGTCAGAAGTGAATATATATTCACCGCAATCTACATCTGCAGCTATTCTTCCAGAAGTGGACAATGCTGTGTGCTTCACCACATAAATGAAAAGCTGTTGTCCTCCTCTTCACGGTGAACTCGCGTGACCTCCGATTGTTGTAATGGTATTTATAACCACAGCCAATTGGAGGCATCACTCTTTCTCAGTACCGGAGGGTATAAATACATTAACGCTGGGGGCAAAGCTCAAGGCGGTGGCTGGAGCGGGGCAGCCTCCCCCCAAAGCCACAATAATTAAGAATATGTTTGTAAGTATTCCAGCAGCTATTGGTGGGTTTTATCAAATTGGGCTTTTTGCTGGACAAGATATGCCATGAAAGTACAATGTCGTCTTTCACGTGTAATTGTTTACTTTCACAGTTAGCTTTAAACGTCATATACATGAAGAAGTCACTTAAGAACGGTGATGGAGCCTTTGGGTTTGGGGGCTTGTTCGCTAGCGGCTTGTAGTGGCCGGGGGAACGCGGACTGAAAAAAAGAGTGTATCCTTCGAAAGCGCCACAAGACTGTGTGAGCATTTACTCTCTGCTACAGACCTCATAAAAGACCACCCCACCATCACCACCACCATTAATGTGAGGCGAGCCACCCTCAAACAACCCACTGCAAACTCTCAAAGTCCAACGAACGCGCTTTGTTCCCCGTGCACGCTCGGTAACTAGGGAAGGCCGGCCCCCCCCTTTTTTAATTCCACCACTTTCCTCCACATCCTCCGCTGCTTTGCATTTTGCCCTTTCATCGTTCGCCCCGGCCAGGGGGCCCATAACTCATCTTTTAGTGCCGCGTCTCGCGGTGACCACCTTCCACTCAACAACGCCATTAAACAGGCAGATTAATGCTGCTATTAAATCCACACATCGACTCCGGTGGCACTCATCAAAGACAGTGTCTGCGAGTGGCGGCAGCGCGGATTTGATGAAGTCAGACTTTCAGAGGCTCCATAAATCAGTTTGGGGGTAAGTGCAATCTAACACTCCGCAAGGTGCGGGCCGACAAAGGAGGGAAGGAGATGCCGGACGCAAAGGTCGTTGCGGTGGATAAACACGGTGGACAGGTGTCCGGCTGTGATGTCACGCCAAATAACTTAATCTACCTTCACTGATGCATAACCTTGAATCCTTCTTGGCCTTCCTTGGCTCCTGGTGAAGCTCGTCATGAATAACCACCTGTATTTAACCTCACAGGTCTGAGTTGAAAATTTGGAATTTGATTGGCAAATGTGCACCATGTGACCATGGGTCACCTGCAACAAATGCCAGGCAAGAAAAAGCACCTAAAACCTGCAGTGTCAAATATTTCACATGGAAACTGGCAAACTTAAGGATGCTCTCACTGTCCTTGACTGGAATGTGGTTGTGCTTCCATACATACGTGTTCAATGTTGTCCTTGAGTTACTGGGCTTCATGGAAAACCGGCGGTGTTAAAAGTACCAGAGGCAGTGTTAAAGTAGAAAAGCTGTGAGTTTCACAGGTATTTTGCCAGTTAAAGTCTCAGAAACCCAACAGACCAACTTGCAAAATGTATGAAACCTAAACACACTGAAGCGGCTCCTCTCTCTAACACACTTCTGTTGCTCTTACACCAGCTAACGGCTTGGGAACTTGAGACGTTGTGGGGCCCTCGGGGAGTTCAGTCCCTGAAAGGCTTTTTGCCCATCGCTGATATGTGATTACCTGACAGCTAATACTTCATTTGGCCGCAATTGCATTGTTGAAATGATATTTTCCTCATTTGCGGGGGAATCTGGGATCATCAGAAGACGCCAACATTTATGTGAGTGGACCATCGAGGCTAAAATGGGCATCACAGCCCTTCTTTTTCAAATTGCAGGACTTTCATGACTTGTGATTTTTTTCATGATGACATTGCCAAATGATGAGCTTTGAACAGAAACACTCTCTAACGTTGCTCTGAAAAAAACTGCTGGATTATTTGGGTTAAAAAAAAGATCTGAGTGAGCCCGGACAACAGAAAAAGCACCAACAGGGACAGGTTCTTGTCCTGGAACCACATCCGGATGCAAAGCTAAAAGCTATGCTCTTAACCCAGGGAGAAAATGTTAACATAAATAATTTTTGCAGTTTAAAAATCAATTTATTTGCTATTTGTCTTCCACAAAAGTAAGACAGCCCTCACTAAGTTCTTTATAATGTTTAAGAAAATGGAAATTTACTAGCTAACACCGATCATTTAATCAAAGCAAAGCGAGAAACAATCATTGTGTAAATGATGTGTTGTGCTTTGAGATTTTCCGCATTGTGAAATGTAGTACAAATCAAATGCATTATTTTTAGAAATCGTTGTACTGTTGGATGCTTGTAAAAACAACAACAAACCTTAAATTGTGTTACATGTAAACCAAAAACAACGAACACATGATAGACACCAGTTTAGCTTCTGGCTAATTGGCTGATAGCTTGCCAAACAAACCTTTTCTTGTTGTGCCTGATGAATCTAAATCTGTACAAGCAGATACGACCTGAAACATCATAGAACAGCAGCGATTCACACTTGTTTTTATTTGCTTATCTCACTCTGCTGTTAGCCTCACATTGTTTTTGTGCAGCCCTGAGGAGCGAAACGCTGGAGGTGGCTGAGCATGCCCGTTGCAGGCAGCTCAGCCGTAAGTGCGTTCACCTTTAAAAGACTCCCTTTTAGAGCGCGTGGGTCACGGGGAGGCGGTGGGTCTGGGCGGGCTCGCTTCTGCAGGGGGACAATAAATCAAGGCAAACATACATAGCGGTGGCCAAACATACTGTAGACCTTATGCTAAGCTAGGTCACCGCCGGCCACGGCTGAAATATCGCGGCCCATAAAACTCGGCGGCACATCTCTTTTTCTTTTTTCTTTTGAAAAAAAAAAAGTGGGGTTACGATACTCAAACGTGCATCTAAATCAAATGAATTCTACCAGAAGTGCTGTATTGTAGATTCCATGGGGGGGGGGGGCAATTGCAGGAGTGGGGCTTTAATCTACAGCCAGCAGATTTGAATTTCTTTACATGTGAGGCTGCGAGCCGCGGCGGGGAGAGACGGGGGGAAGATGACAGGACAGAGTCTAGATTACAGAGGGAGGATGACGAGAGGGGCAGGAGGAGGGGGTGAGGGGTTGGGCGGGGGGGGGGTGTAATGGAGAGACAGAGAGAGTCTGGAGTTCATTCGAGGCCGAGCTGTCGTCAGGCGCGGCGTCAGTCATCACATGGGCCTGAATGCTAAACGGCGGGCTCTGAATCCTGACCTATTTTCGTCAAACTGACACAGAAAATCCACCGGGGGGGTGGGGGGGGGGTAGCCGTCTTACGCCGCTAACCTCTGTCTGCCTCCCACCGCCGCCATCAGTGAGCCGTCACACACGGGAGGGGGGTGCGAGTGACGAAGGGGTGCGAAGCGCGCACGCGGGCCCAATGCAAATGTGCCTAAGCTGCCAGTCGGAGCACTTTAACGATGTTTGATTAATAATCTTCCAAAACGACTCGGCGGTAAATTATTCCTTTCTCAGCTCAGGCTTTTATTGTAATTTGTCCAAATATGTCGTTGGCCTGATGAATATTCATTAGCCCGCGCGCTCTTCCCTGACCCGTCTGCGCTGACAATAGACAGTCGGCACGTTGTTCCGTCCCCTGACATCGTTAACACCTTCGGCGGGTGTAGCGGCGGCTCCAGCAGACATTTTTACAGAGACAATGGGGCGAATAATTCCGGTTAAAACAGCCAACGATCCCGCTCTTAAGACACTAATGGCTTTTAATTTTGAACAGCGCTTTTATCAGCTATGATCAAAGTGCGATAACAGACGTCTTTAATGAAAATGGATTCGATTGCCCGCCAGTGAATGTGCCTTGATTGATGCCGAACATCACCTCAACACGGCTGCGCCACACGGAGAACAATACACATTAGCGGTGATTGATAGTACTGTAAAATGATGGAGCGTAGCTTTTTCGTTAATATGCTCTGTTGTTCTTTAGCCACAGCAGCCATTAGTCCCCCCCCCCCCGCCCCCCACCAAAATGTCAACCTGCTGTCAGTGTGGAAACGCATGTCGGAACCTCCAACACGGTCACGAGTTCCTCCAAGATCGCAAAGTTAGTTGAGAAAATAGAACGACTGTGACCTCTGGTGGAGGTCATCAGGAGGAGGAGGAAAAGATGTGAATGTGGGGTGAACATAGGCTAAATGGAGCAAGGTGTGTTAAAGACATTGGGGTGGATGGATGGGTCCTGCAAAGAGCTTCAAGCCAAAAAAACGTTTTTGCAAAGATGTTGTAGAAAAGGTTGACGGGACGCTTGACGGAGGTTTGCACTCTACTGCTTTTTGTTGTTCTTTGGATTATTACTATTGTCATTATGGTTGTTTCTTGTTATGGATTTTTGAAAAGGTGGTTTGAGTTCTTGTGCATTAGTTTTCATCATGATAACTCTCTTTGGCCAATCAGGGACCTTCAGTTTTTCACACTTTCAGCTCGACTCAGCTCACTTCCTGGCAGCATAGGTTCTAACAGAGTACCTGGAAGCAGGAAAAAGAAATAGAAAAACCTCTAAAGACTCGAGTCGAGCCAAGGCAGCGCTGGTGGGGAAAAAGCCGCCTTCTATCGCTGACTTTCAGTGAGCAAGTGGCAGCCGTTCAGCACGCCTCAATCCGGACATCTGGCACCATGGTCACCTGCGGGTAGAGCCTCTGCCTCGAGACGCCAGCTTTTTTAATTCAAGCCGGCCGGACGATAAAAGCTCTCACACGCTCCACATTTCCGTCTCTCCAGAAAAAAGAAAAAAACGCTGGGGTCGAGCAGCCTCGATCGGGGTCGTCCTGCGCGCGGCGCTGAGAGCCTCACTCTCCGGCGGCATTAATCACGGGGCCGCTGTCCTCCGACTGATTACCTCCCATCAATCTTAGTTCGCCGAGGCCCTCCGACGGGAGAAAGCCCTCGTGAAGATCTGATTAAAAATGTGAGTGACTCATAATGGGAGCAACATGCCTGGCCTCGGAGTCGATACTCTGTGATGGATAAAAAAAAAAAGTGGAGAGTGTGTGTGTGTGTGTGTGTGTGTGTGTGTGTGTGTGTGTGTGTGCGTGTGCGCGTATGTGTGTGTGTATCATCTCCTCATCTCCAAATGTTCGTTCACGAGCTCCCGGGGAAAAAG
>JAUESF010000051.1:14290800-14308908 GCA_032274765.1 Malacoctenus tetranemus
GTGTGTGTGTGTGTGTGTGTGTGTGCGTGCGTGCGTGCGTGCGTGCGTGCGTGCGTGCGTGCGTGCGTGTGTGTGTGCATGCGTGTGCGTGTGTGTGAGGCCTACTTTTGACCTCACAGGATTTGCCGCCAATGGTGCACCCAAGGCGTTTAGTGTTGCCATGGGTCTGCAGAGGTTTTCTTGTGAACACTGTACAGCAAACCTGCCCAAGTCCAGCCCACTGAAGGATCTATGACCCACAAAAAAGCTCAGGATGTGGTAAAATTGATGACTAACTTGTGCCACAAATTTGTACCATGGTGATGTCCAACTAAGACAGTAGTGACATCCAACAATGATCAGCAGATGGCGGCATCACAATCAAACAGAAGGTTGGCAAAACTTTCTTTGTAGACCTTCCCATTTTGTGTTCCACCTTTATTTCATCTTTGACTTGGAAGTGGATTTAGTGGCTTCTTTTGCCATCACCCATTATGCACTGGGTCCTAACACAAATAAAGTCACCGGTGCTCAATTCCAGGAGCAGTTTACAGAACTGATATATTGTCACCCACTGATTTTTCAGTGTTTTCTGTATTTCCTCAAATGTCCTGAAACTTGAACGAGTCAAATGAAGGGATAAGCAGCGAGCACACGAACTGGCAAAGCGAAAGCTCTCACTTAGAAATAAGAGACACACTCACCAGCTGATGCAGAGAGATGAAACCACAGGTCTGAATTCCAAAGCAGCGCCCCCTTAATGTCCCGCTCCTCATTCTCTCCTCTGAACTATTACTTTGGACCCATTTTCACCTTAACGCTCCTCCCTCCACATTTCTGCCGCATTCACCCCTCCCCCACTCCTGGAGGGGGGAGGGGGGGGCACATAAGGTGAATCTCAAAATATAAAGTCAGGGGACCTCTCTCACTTAAAAAAAAAAAAAAAAAAAAACTTTAAAAGAGGCTGCCCATTCTGTGAAATCACTCTTGGTAGCAGAAAAGAGAGCTGGAGGTGTTAATTTCATGGGTTAGGTCTTAAATTGAGCTCTGCAATTTTCTTCCTGAGTAGATTAGAGGGGAAAGTCTGACTGTCCTCAGGTAAGGCGGCTCCCTCTCTCCCCCTCTCCCGGTGACTCATCACATATTGATTTCTTCCACTGCCGCTTGACCCCCGCTGACCCCCCGCCAACATGTAGCCCCCCCACTCTTACCCTCCCCAATCCTTGGCCTCACACACCCTTGTCTGTTTACGGAGAGAGAGAGAGTGACGCATATGTGATGGGTTGGGGGGGCTGGGTAGGGGCTGATGTGACAATCCGACCAGTGTCGAAGACTGTGCACCGACTTGTGGGTGTAGCCCCCCCCCCTCCCCGGCACATTTGTAGTCACACGGTGAGCATATTATCTATGCGCCCCCCAGGGGCTGGATCGCATTTCATTACCTGAGTTTGACAGGTGGTGTGAGCTTCGTGCTTCCATCAGGAATCAGAGAAAGAAGACGCAAAGCAGAGTCGCGATGCTCCCATGGGCGTTTTTTTTGGTTTGTCAAATCATCAGACAATCAAGCAGGCGTAAATACACACCTACAACGGTAGGTTTCATGTATTGTTTTCATCTTGATTATTTTTGGCAACTTTTTTTTTTGATCAAAAACTTCAAAAACAAAACATTTTCTTTTAACTGGCTAAAGATTTGACATTTGAAGAAAATAAATACATTTGAGAGTTTTTCATAAACTTCTGGAGTACAAATAAAATGAAAGTTTTGTTCCCATTCATTCTCTTTTTTCCCCTCCCCTTCACGTTTTCTCCTCTTCTCTTTCCATCATTTCTAACTGTAATTTTGTGCTTTAGTTTCCAAATGTTCGTGTACGACTGCTTAAAAAGTATCTTTTGCTTGTTCATTAAAAACAAAATGCACCAAAATCCTGTCAAACTCACGTCTCTCGAGTGTTTTGGCCACACGTAAATAATAACAGATCAGATTTTTCAAAATAAAAGCTCTGACCTGTGCTTCTGGTCCTGGTTGGATTTTCCAAAGATGTTCCAACCCCCCACGATATGTGTTACTGTGAAATTCGCCAAAAAGACGAGCACTCAATCTGAATTCGCCGCTCGGCGTGAGATGGTGTGCGGCGCCAGAAAGCAGAGGTAATTGTGCCGATTTCACCCAACTCAAGTTTGCAGCTCTGCTTATTTTCCGATTCGACATCCATCCATTCCTCCTCTTGTTTATTATATCACTTTTCACATCGTGAGGTTGTTGCGAGCTGGAGCTGGTGCCAGCGTACATCGGTCGGAGGCAGCGTCCATCCCTTAAAGGTTGCTGGTCCTTTACAGGGCAAAAACAGGGAGATGCACACAGTCGTGCACAAACACACAAGTTTTGACACATCACAAGTGAGACGTCACTCTGACCCACTGCTGTCATTGTAGATCCTGCATTGTGTGGTGCGGATGGCAAAGTACATACATGCAGCCCAAGGCTTCCACTCAGTGTTGCCAGGGAACTCGCCAGGAAGTGCGACATGACATCATCACCTGATTTGCATAATTGGCCATTGATCAAGTCAGGGCCCTGCAGCGGCTCTGTTAGAGTTGTTTGCAGCATTGGTCTCAATGAGGCGACCTCCTGACCTCGCGCACCCTCATGTTGTTTGTTCAAACAGTATTACCACACTGGTCAGACCAGCAGCACGTGCAAATCGAGCAGATGACCTAGATCAGGTAGCAATGATGTACCTGCACCCGGAGACAGCCACGCTGCCCAGTTAGGAAAAAGGTGTGTGTGTGTGTCCAAGGAAAGCCCACCTGTACATCACCATTCACTCAGGCATACTGACTGAGCAAAGCCTCGCCTCAGAACATCTATACACACACGCAGCATCGCTCATCCTTGAGGTTTTGTTTTGCCGGGTAAAACAAACCGCTCACTTTTCCGGGATAGTATCAACTTTTTTTTTTTTATAAGCCATTCTCAATTAAACTCAGTTGACCTAACTTCTTCGCCATGCGTTTTTTTCCAGAACATTCCGGCAAGAGCTGCTGCAAAAAACTCCGTCCTTTTTCGCTTCAGGCCGCCTCGATATTCCCACCGCCGAGAAAGTCGTCTTTAAGCGAGCGTGAACGGGAAGTTGTAAGAGGGAGCTTTGATTAAGTCTGGCCAACAGATCTGCGGATGTTTATCTTGGGCGAACAGCTGAGGGGTGTGACAATTGTAGAAAATTGTGTTAATCATACAAAAATAAACAATTTCCCCAGAACGCAGTACATCCTCACACTCAAACAACGATTTTATAGTAATCCTGCCTTTTGTGAAGAAGAAATGGGTTTGTGTGAGGGTAGAAAATCCATTTCTGCTCTATTAGACCAACAAAAAAATGGGCATATTTTATCTCCATAGGTGGTAAGACACATGTCAGCCCTTTTTTTTTCCCTCTTGTATTTTTTTTCCTCCCTCTTACATGGCAATCATTTGATTTCTTTGCAGGTCTAATCAATTACACAGGCAGAATGAAGCCTTCGGGCAAAGGACCCCGACACTGGCGGCGCGCAGTGAAGACAAAAGAGAGGAAGAAGAAGAAGAAGAAGAAAGTCGGGAGTCATCAGGCGTTTGTATCTAATGACAGAAATTTCACCCCATGTAGATGAAGCACATCAGCATCCCGACAACATTTTTGTTCCACGTCATTAATCCGCAGAAGCTTCCTTAGCGGGAAAAAACAAAATGGAATTAATTAGGACGATGCAGGAAACCGAGTTGAGGAATTAATAAAACTGCGTTCCTTGTTTATGGACACCAAACAAATGACGCCATTATTCTTTAAAAGGCAGGCCGGCTCAGTGCGCCGGCTGCTCATTTCCAACTCAATTACAATGCAGAGGGAGCGCCGTTCGCTACCTTTCTGAAATGAGCTTTCGATGAGAAAATTTAATTAGGAATTATAGCCTGGTGAGGACGCCCCCTGAAAACAAAGCTCCTCATTTTCACTTTGCAACTTTCCTCCGCAAGTTTGTGTTCGCTTTTGAAACCCCCCCTCCAAAAAAAACACCCCACTCCACGATCTCATCGAGGCGAGCGCATATTCCTGATATCCAAGATGGGATTCGCCTCACAGGCAAAAATCGATCCCTGCGCTCCTCTTAGTTAACGGCACGTAACTCGCCGTAACGAAAAAATCCATGAAGAATATTTTGAGCCTTTTTTTTAAACTGGCAACCTGGTGGTGCGGCACGTGGGTGTGGCTGAATCCAAGCAGCGTTGCCCACTCATGATTAGCTGTCCTCAGTAACGGTGAATACACAAAGCTTCATAGAGCATAACAACCTCAGTGATGCATTCAGGGCTGTCCACTTATCAGAACCTTGGGGTGACATTTTTAGGGGAAGTTCAGTAGCGATGACATCATCTCCTAATTTTGGACAAGTGGGTGGCTTTTGTGTGACCCCCTCGCAGTCTGTTCACAGGTTCGTGTGGGTCTCTTGCCTCTTCTGGCTGCAGCTGCGAAGCTGCACCTTCATCTTGTTTTTCCAGACGGTGTTGCTCTACTCAGCTTTCAAAGCTGGCGGGCTGGCTGGCACTACCAATCTGATTGGTGGTCCAAATGAGGTAGTGAAGGTGCAAAAAAAGTGACTTGAGTTCAAAGAGGGCAAAGCACATGACACCTGTGCTTCAATCACTGCTCTGGCTACCTGTGCATCAGAGGATTGACTTTAAAATCTTACTAGATTTACTCACAGAGTATAAAGCATCCAGACACCTCAGATCCTCAGAAAGAGCGTTACTCACTGTTCCCAAAGTCAGAACCAAACAAGGTGAAGCAGCTTTCAGTCACTAGGCTCCTCCTCACCTTTGGAACCAACTCCCAGATCACCTCAGGACTGCAGACTCACTCACCTCTTTTAAATCAGGCCTCAAAACTATTGTATTCACTCAGGCTTTTCAGCGAAACATTTAATTACTGGCTGTCTTCAAACAAAATCTCTCTCTTAAATTTTAACAATTTTCCTTAATTCCAATTTATTGGCTTTTGTATGTGATTTTATTTGCTTTTGTATGTGATTTTATTTGCTTTTGCATGTGATTTTATTTGCCTTCACTGTAAAGCACTTTGAATTACTTTGTGTGTGAATTGTGCTATATAAGTAACTTGCCTTGCTTTGCTTTGCTTTGCCTCGCCTCAAGTCAAAGTGTCCAAAACACAAAGAATCTGTTGCTTGTGACAAAAAAAAATGCCAAGAGGATTTGGAAAGCCATCTGATTTGGCAAGCAAGTGGTGAGGTTTGCAGCACTGGATACAAGGAAAACCCATGGTGATGAATGATGCGTCAAAACACACGTTGGAGGTCAAAAATACACAACGCACATGAACTGAGGGGTGTCAAAGGGTGGAACATGAGAAAGGGGAAAGAATGAGTGCTACAAGAACAGAAAAGCACACTGAAAGCTGAAGAGTGAGAGAAAGAGGGCGAGAGAGAGAAATGAGTCACACCTAGCGAGTAAAATTCCGGAATGATCTCAGCTTTCATGGAGAATTCAGAGGCCGAGCGTAGAAGCAGTAGTGCTAAGATTTCATGTCAAACATGTTCCATGAGCACAACCTGTGTAGGTAAATAACAAGAGTTCATCCATCCACTTATAGTTCATCCATTCATAGATAATTGTGTGTAAGGTAAAAAAAAAAAAAAGGTACACAACAGGTAAAGAAATTCAGTTCTTTGTACGCTAGTTGCAAATGTGGGTTTTTTTCTCACTTACTGTGGATGATAACTCTGGATGATAAGAAATTATTGGGCTCTTTCAACGATATAAAGAAACAAACAACCAAAAAACCCTTTAGATTTAGAGGTTTTAGATAATTTATCTTGTTTTAAGAGTTACTCACTTATTTTAAGTGTTAAGACCTGATTATTACCACATTTAACAATTTTAAGAAATCTTGCCAAGTGAAATTATCTTGCTGCATGGACAGATGATCTCACTTGTTTTGAGTTGCTTTCCCCCAAGATTTAGTGTTTTTATCTTCTTTTTTTTTAGACACTCCTCTTTTTTTGCAGTGCTCACTAGTTAAATTGCCTTTTTTTTGTTTAAAGTTTGATGCAATGTGAAACGATATTTTTTAATCTCAAAATGACAAAATCACAATTTAAAAAAAGATCAATTTCATACCAAACAATAAATTTCAAGAAATATCAAAATAAAATTATTTTTCCTAATATTCAGCAAAATAAGGATATTTTTTTAAACTGAATGTTGAACCAAAGAATACTTTGTGCAACAAATGCACGACAGACACATTTAGAAGGTTTTTTATAAGGCACAATGAAAGATTGTTATGAACACAAAATCCCTCATTATTGCTCAGGCACAAAAAAAGGCTAAAAACATGCCAAGCAAAGAACTTTTTGTAGCCCCATTAGCTGCATGCCTGAATGTGGTGTGATGGTTCCTATACGTGTTGAGTTGTGTCACCTTCACACTTCTAACATGGAACCTTGTGATATTTACAGTTCTAGATGTGGGACGTCGAATGTTCCACTGCTGCACTGACGTCCACAGTCTGGTGTAAAAACCGATGAATTGCTGCCTTTGTCTCATGTCAGCGGGGTTTTTTTTTCGCTGCCGTCATTCAGTGATTTGGAAAAAAATAAATAAAAAGAGAAAAAAAATGGGAAAAATAAAGCGTTCCGGAACGACCTTTCAATGCATCGGTCGCCATAGAAACGCCCGTTCCAAATGTACGTCCAGCATGCATCTTAATACCGATTCCATTTAGAGACACAACAGAAGCTCTCAGTGTCCGGTGCAGCAAGCAGTGACCGTACAGGCAGAATCTGGTGTAAATATTCACAATCAGTAGCATCAGGCCTGAGGCCCAAAGTTTGGCTCAGCAAACCAGGAACACAATCAGCGTCTGCGCTGCAAAAAACAAAACAATTAGTCTGTGACTCTAACAGCCTCCTTAAAATACACTTAATTCACACATTTTGACACCAAAACCAGCAAAGTGCGCGACATGTCACTTCTGAAAAGCATATATTTACAAAAAAGAGTCACAAACAGAAGTTGTTTAGTCATACATCACATTAGCCTTTTTTGCCTTTTTCACAAAAAAACATTTTGCTTTGACCTTGGATTGGACATGACTCTCTAATGCAGGGATGATGGTGTATTTGTTGGGAAAAAAAACAAAACCTGTTGAGACAGTTGTTCACTTTCCTTGTTGTTGAGTGTTTATTTTCATACAGTACAGTACAGTTCAGTTCCACCTAGCCCTTTTAAAAGCATCGATAGGGCCTTTCACACTGAAAAGCCCAAGAATGTTAGTGCTTTTTATTACTGTTTCTGACCATGATCACATACTGGACTTTAGGCGAGGCAAGTTTGTTTGAAACACATTTAAAACATTTTTTTAAAAAAAGCAGTTTAGAGGTGATTTAACAACAGCAAATAAGAAAGCAAGACAAAAATCTCTGAAAATATAAAAACGACACACTTATGAAAATAAAAGCTGCAGTGTAGCGTGTCGAAGGAAGGTGTAGGATTTAAAAAGTAAAGGTTTATAGTCAAAGGCAGCGGGTGAGTCTTTCGACTTTGACTTAAAAAAGACTCTCAGCAGGCCTGAGATGTAACGAAAACGCTGATTCTCCACATTTTGTTTTGAGTGGACGTGCACCAGGTGACCTGAGTGATCCGGGAGGTTCATCCTGGACTTGTGCAGCAGCTTTGTGGAGCAGCCGCAGTCGTCTTACTGACTTTTTCAGGCAGGCCAGAGAAGATACGGTCGCAGTCGTCAACTTGACTAAAGACAAATGCATGGACACGCCTTTTCAAGGTCCTGCTGCGACATCAGTCCCCTTAATCCTAGTAATGTTCTTGAGGTGAGCGTAAACTCACTTTATAATTGTTTGTATGTGCCAAAAAATAACTAAATTCAGGTCTGAATCGATGACATGGAGTGGGTGTGTTCACAAATACTTGGATTTTGAGTGAAAACGTGAAGTTGTCAAGGTTCAGCTGCTTTACTTTGCCACTTATTTGAAAGATTTTTAGTATTTAGTCTCTTGTAACATGAATAAAAGGACATCCTTTTGATATGTTTTTTTACACATCATCACGATTTTGTGTTTGTATTTTCGTATTTGTATAGCGTTTGTGCAGTAGAGAGAATTTAACCTCACGTGTTGACGAATCCCAATACCAACGACTTACAGGAAAGTGACTTGAAATGAAATGAAATGAAATCACATTTTTCATGACTTTCTGTCCACTTGCAGATCATTTTCTGTTCACTTGCAGGTAAGAGCCTGTCATGGTGTTTTTGTTTTCTCCTAGCTTGGTTATTCTCTTATAGCAGCTTCTGAGGGGTGGAGCTACACCACAGTGAATGACAACAGCATCACATGCTCATCAGCGAAAACGCCCCAAAATGTGCAATGTTGTTTTGGCTGCTTTTCCTTCCAATGTCCAAACACACAGCGCTGTGTGTTTGCTTCCAAAACAGTCAGCGAGTTTCTTTTGATTCAGCGTTAAAACCGGCTCCTCTTCGCGTAAGATTAATACAGGACGAAGAAGAAGAAGGAAAAAAAAGTGCCTATTCTCAAAGGACTTTCATGATACTAACTATGCTGTGCAAGGGAGCGTAAAAAAAAAAAAAGGGCCGCTGTGCAGAGAGCCGGGTGCATCAATGGCAATTAATGCAAGTGGTGTCTGAGACAAGGAGGCTAATGAGTTTTAATATACATGCAGGTGAGGGGAGAGCCGAGTCGCTGAAGCCCTTAATGAACCCATGACAGCCTAATTAGCCACAATTTACAATTCTGGGATTCTAATCAGAGGCACTGAAATGCTGCCACACATCTTTGTATGAATGAGTCCTTTTTAAAACGCTCCAATCTGCCGCCTTGATTGATAATCGCCCCGTTCTTTCTCCCATCGCTCGTTTCCTGCGGCTCGTCACTCTGGCCCCATGCCGTTGATCATTATGTGGGGAGTGTCTTGGTGACCATAAATCCAAACACACGTGCACACACACACCACACACACCTTTTCTTTTGTCGCCCTTCTGACGTTCAGTTCTTGCATCGAATGTGTCTGGGACTCGTCATCGTGCCGTCCTGACGTTCTCGAACTCCCCTCAGCAGTCACGACCTTGAGACCTACACATCCTCTATTAACAGGCCACAGTTAGAAAAAGGAGCCATGGTCTTTGAAACACACAAAAAAACCCATCCTTGTTGCGCTGACAACACTTTCCACTCACCTAATCCCGTCCTGAAGCGCGGGCGCCAACGCCCGCCTCCTAGATATATATACCCGCTCTCTCTCCAGGCGTGAAATTACAGCTGATCTCCTCAGCCGCTCCTTACCGCCACGTGCGATGTCCGACTAAGCAGATTCCCATCTTGTCCTTGTGGAGCGGCGTGTGTATCTGCTCCATCGCAGCTGAATGATTACACACCGCCGCAAAAGAGCCCAAACAAAGGTGAAGCGTGTCAGGGCATTATGGGTGTTCTCCCTGGCTGCCCACATAAGGAGTTTAACATGGACGCGGGCGGGCAGGTATTAAGGCACGTTCCCATGACGGTTATAGTTACAACCCTCATCTGCAAGTCACTCTGGGCCGTTAATGGGTGGGGTGAGAGACGCACATTAATGCAAATAGCTCGACTGAGAATCACAACACACACGCTTTCTTTGTCAGCATTTTGTCAGGATTTGGCTCCTGATACCCTGAAACTGCCGATGCCACTTTTCACAGCCCGCGATCGTTTTTCCCGACAGGTCATCGTTGAATGCGCGTTCGGCGACGACTGTGAGGTGAGACACGTTCCGACTTCCCAACAGGGAAAGACGTGCTGGAATCACGCTAGTGGAGATTCCTGAACTGGGAAAGCTTCTGGAGAGCGTTTGCGCAGCAACTTGACGCACATCGCGGGGAACAAACGTTGTCACGGTGATTGCGAAATTTATTCAGAGGTCATTAGCTCAGCAAACGTCGTTTGCTTACTGTTCGAAAAAGAAAAACAAAGTTATCATTCCAAACACAACTGTCTCTACAGATTTTCACATCTTGATATTGACTTTACATGCATGGTGTGATCCTCACTGGCTTGTGTCACGAGATCTCACTCGATCAGTCGTGACAATATTCCTCTGCCTCTCAGGCAACATTAGCTATGGTGGCATCAAAGCGTCACTATCATGGATGTATAATAAGAAATGGATAGCGTATTGGAGGTGGAGCACCGTTCATCCCTACGTCAGTTGCTCAGCGCTAACACGCTCGACTTCCACGTCTGAGACTTTGGGGGCCAAGGTTGCGCAGAAGCGTCTTTTTAACCCCCGACTACCCACCGCTCAGCATTCAGTTCCTCAATGTTGGCAAAAGGAGGAAAATGTATTTTTTGGGCCACCATGAACAATGAGACCAGTGCCATACTTGCAGTACCGCAATTTGGCCTGCATGTCTTTTATTGTTTCCCTGTCAGAGATGCATCTTGGGAGCGTGGTCACGGTGTGCTCTACTGATCTGCTCTACCGTCCGCTGCTGATACGTCCCTATTAAAGGGCAGAGGCCCACATGGGAAGGCCTCATGGCTTTACCCAAAATACAGGCTGATTCCAGTCCAGCTGTACATTGCAGCGATGCCTGCCGACGTGCCAGACCGCTGCTACTCTTTCAGACAAAAAGCTGCTGCTGCTGCCGCCCGTCAGGTAACAATCCTTTGACTGACAGAAGAAAAAAAGAGAAAAAGAGGCGCGGGGGGGGCGGAAATGGACAACAAAACATGTTATTTCAAACCTTATGCATGACAAAAAAGACATGTAGACAAAGTCTTGTCACACACGCATCCGTTATTTTGGAGTGTGTGACAGCGAGCTGATGGGAGAGGCCAGTTGCCTTTGATCCATGAGGAAATAAATCTCTCTCTTATTTTTTTACAGTACTTCAGTGAAAGCCATCTCACGATCTCTCCTCCACCTTAAAGTATTAGTACTTTCAGTACGGCTTTTCCCTCTTGAAGCACTAATACAACAAAGCCAACAAATCCCTCAACATTCTGACTCCTCTCCACGTTTGGTATTTATTCGGAACTTTTTAGTTCCATTTTTTTGGAACATTTTTGTCCCTTGCTCTGAATAAAATGTTGCTTTTTGTTTACTCTGTCCATATTTGGGGCCCTACTTCTGTATGCCCGAGATAGCATTATGTAAAAACATGGTAGAAGAAGAAGAAAAAAAATCAGATTCATTTCTGACGTTCTTTTTAAATAGTAGTTTCTTAAAAGTTTCTCTCCCTGCAGGCATGGCTCGAGCATCTAAAAGAACGCACTGTTGTTCCTCAAACCGCCTTGTCTTTAAATTTCCCCTGCCCCAACTTTAAAGGCTGCGAGTTGGGCCGAAGGATGCATGTAATTACTCCCCGGGCTTACCGACGCTCCCCGTTCGTCATGCAAGCATTTGCCAGCGCGTGCGCGCGCCCCCGCCGCACACGTGAACGCGGAGCGCGCCATTCCCCTGAACTTCCGTTCTGCCTCTGAACGAGTCTTCAGTGCGACGGCTGCGGCGTGGGCTGAATTCTAACGGCATTGTTGTGCAATCTGTCAAAACAATGAGTAAGCCGATTTGTATACAAAGGAACAGAATGTAATTCCGAATGAGAATTTTGTAGTGTGTGTTTTTTTTGCACCCCCCCCCCCCACAACAGGTAATTCTTCAGGGTGCAAATATTTTTGGATAACATAATCATATTTTCAAAGATTTGCTTTTTATTTCATCACTGACCTGCACAGCTTCTTCTTCTTCTTCTTTTTTTTTTTTTAAGGTAAATGACATCAGACGGATTAAAGGCAGCTATTAAAGCCAAATCCACTCATGTTTGCCGGAGGATGATGCAAAACTTCAATTGGAGTTTTTCGGCTTTAGCAGTTTCATTTTGATTTGGACGGGATTTTCTGATCCTGCCGTATAAAGCCACAAAAGAGCCCCCCACCCTGCACCTGCCGCCGAGCTAAATTAATATGAATGTTTTATTTCATGGGGATTGGAGGACTCAATCATCTCCTGACAGGCGGCGAGGAGAGCAAAGAGCGAGGATTACTGCTGGTACAGTCCGCGCAGCAACACGTGTGCCGCATTCGGCGCGAGGTGGTGAAACACACACTGCGGCTGGTCCTCTGTTAAGAACAACAACCCCCCCCTCGTTGAAAATCAGCATCCTTGCTGCTCTAAATCTTCTAAGTCTGTTGTACTGCTAGGAGTGTGGGTTTAGATTACAGCAAATGAAACTGTAAACCGCAGAGATGGAGTCAAATCAGAAAAGGTTCCAAGCTCCCCTCCGATGGGGAAGCAAAAAGAAAGACATACTGGCCAAGTTACGGTACTGCAAGTATGGTGCTCGGTCTTGTGGTTTATGGGCGCCGAGGAAGACTTTTCCCCATCATTGGGAAAACAATGTCAATAACTCATCATGGTAAGTCATTTTAAGCTACGCAAACCTACAGCTATGGTTCAAATCATCAGGTTTTCTCCACGATTTTCTGTATCATAAACATATCACAGCCACAGGACCGATGCCGTGCAGCAGGGAGGCGGGCTTTAAAGAGCTACCTCTGCGCAAGCTTGGCCTCCAGAGTCCCACAACCCGGAAGTTGAGCCATTTTTTGGCTTCAAGCGCTACTGGATATCTTTCAGGTTATGATGCAAATAATAGAGGTCAACCGGGCCCGGTACAAAAACGTCCATAAAAGTCCACAAAAACATGTCAATATTCCTCCATACTGCTCGTCCAATGTAATCCAAGTGTCCTGAGTGGGTACCGTCCATAACTGACTTGCAATGAAATCAGCTGCATTTGAGACATCACTGAAGTGCTTTAGAGTGTTGTTCAGCATGGGGGTGAGTAGAAAATGAAGGCACATCATTGTTTGGGTGAACTTTTCTTTTAAGAGTGGTTTAAAAGAGTTCCGGGTCTCATTCCATCCACCCCACCGAGCAGGGAGATTAGAAGTTGTAAAAGTCTTGGTTTGTTCTTCCTGTAAATTCTTTTTTTTATCACTAAAAGTTTTAGCTGATAGTTTTTGGTGGGATGTGTCCATATTGGAAGGAAGCCAATGTTGGTGAGCTCCATCCCTCTCTTTCCATTGCTCCTGTCTGGACTCCTCCTTCTTCAACACCACAGACAGCCACTATCATCCTTTTGATCGCACGTCAACCGATGCGACCTAACCTGTCCCGGGTCACCGCCTCTCTGACTTGGAATGTGTTGCCATAGTGACGCTGTCGTAGGGCTACAAACCTGGGTAAAAACCCCAGAGTAACCGTAATCCCGGGCCGAGCTGTGTTTGCCGGAGCTACTTGGTATGGAAGGGTGCAGGAGTTTATTTTGGATGAGGAGGGGATTATCAGAAAGCAAACTCTCGCCGTGCAGACTCAATTTACTCTTGGTATCTGTGAGGAAGCCCCTCCCCTCCCCTGCCCCCCCCCCATGCTCATCATCTTCAAGGGAGAGTAAATACTGGCTAGATGTTTCCCCTTTAGCTCATCTTCATCAGGAAAATTCACTTTGCAGCCAAGCGGAATCATATTTCATGCCAGAGAAAGGCGGTAGATGGTTGTGTGGTGTGACTGTTTACTTGGCTCAAAAGTGAAAAAGATGATCGATCATTTGACACTGCGCAAGACGATCTGATGCAACGATACAGATGCTAATTATAAACATGCACTGATCTATTTACACACTAGCTCTTTCTTTACAGCAGTGCATGTCCTTTGATTCCATGGAAGCTGCTCTGCAGTCGTCTGTGTGGTTTTTAATCAACTATTGTGGTAAAGAAAAATTTTGATTTTGACCACTTTGTTGAAAACACAGAAATTGTGACAGAGCTTCTTCCACTGCAATCAGACTCCCTTAAAGCACTTCACACTGCAGGTCATATTCACCCATTCAAATAATGGCACGGAACAGGGGGCTGCTAGTCAAGGGGCCTCAAGCACACACACCACTGACCATTTAGGGGGTCAGTGTCTTGCTTGAGGGCACTTCGACGCATATAGAGGCGGCTTAAAAAGTAGCAAGTAAGTTTGGCTTTCAAATTCCCCCTTTTCCATAATGCTCCATGTTACAACTCAGATCTTGAATAATCTGAATGTGATGTGTTATTTTGGTGAATACAGAAGTCATCTTCAAAGATTGAGTCCCTCTAGATCAAAGGCGCCTTTGGTGACAGTGGGAAACCACATGATTCAAAAGAAGGCGGTTGTCCATAGGTGGAAATCTGCAGGTCGCCGCATTCCATTGTTTGTGTTGCCAGTTTGGCAACGTTCTCACTAAATCCAGCAACTTTTTTAATCCCTTTGGCAACTTTCTTTTGTCAAACACAACTAACTACAAATGTAGTTGTCATGGCCTGGGTTTGCAGTCAACTGTCCGACGGACACAGCACGAACTTGACAAACAGTTTATCGGCACTCAAAGGCAAGTAAACAGTCCAGGGTTCAATCACCAAAACAGCCATAATGTGGTCAGGGACAGCCAGGGGTCAGAATCCAAACGGAGCATCCAGGGAGGGCGAGGCCAATCCAAAAAACCAGAGAGCGATCCAAGGTTCCAAACACAGGAAAATCTATGTCAAGTGGAAAAAACAGGTTCAGGACGGTCAGGACACAGGACTCAAGCAAGAAACAAAGGCTGGTCGCAACTGCTATAAGAACACAGACAAACTGGCAACAAGAACAGAAGCCCACATAGGAGCACCAGGTGAGTCTAATCACAGAGCAGACACAGGTGCAGCACGTTAGGGAGGCAGCATGCAATCACATAGGAGGAGAGGAAGTCAAGCAGCCTGCAACGAGAGACAAGGTGAGCTATCAAAATAAAACAGGAAACAGACAGGACACAAACGTGGAGTGTGACACGAGTGACTTTTGATGGTGTTTTGGAGCCTCTGGCTTGAAAGCACATATCATTCTGTTCCCAGTCCGTTCACAGTTCACCTTGGTTTTATAGCATGCACACACCGCGAGCATATCATCTTGGAAAGCCAAGTACGGCATCTCGAGCTAGACAAACAACATGAAGGTGTGCGCACTTCCGCCTGCAGTCAAAAGAGACAGGAGATCCACACCACTCCGAGACCCAGACTGGGATGGAATCATGCCGAAGCTGCTGCTGAAATTCTCATGTATGCAAAATGAGGTGAAGGGGCGTCATGTAGCAAGTTTTTGGGACTTGGCAACCCTGTCCACAAACCTCAGCAACTGGTTTGCCTCAGTTTCAAACTGCGATTCGTATACATGAGTGATTAAACTATCATCTCAGTCTGCTTGAGACACAGTTTGTGGGAACACAACAAATAAAAGCTGTAGCAGGGGCCTACCCAGCCGCCATGTCTTTGCCGCCGCCATTGCTGCACATCGTATAATCAATCTGCAAGCGCGCTTAATTACGCACATGTTTGGGTTGTGTCATGTTTGCGTGTGCCTCCAGCCACCCGTGCGGGGGGGAAAAAAATATCATCATGCCAGGAGGTCCCTTCCTCTCAACGGGCCCATTATGACTGCTCGTTATTGACCCCTTCTTGTCACATCATGTACAAGCTTACACTCTGTATTGCCATTCAAGCACATAATTAATCACCGTGGCGGCACTTTGTGACTTGTAGCGAGAAAGCGGGCGCCGCGGACTTGATAAATCACCCCCTCCGGATCGAAGCACACTCTACACTTGCCAAAGGGCTTTGAGCAAAATACAGCCCACCTATGAAAGCAGGATCGATATGGCTCTTGACCTGCATGCCTACCAACTCCAGGTTGAGCTCATAAACTCGTGGCAGGCTGCTGAGCAAAAAAAAAAAAAAAAAAGCATCGACCAAGCGCGTAAAAATCTGCGCTTTGACACGAGTGTCATCGCTGCTGCACTGGGGGACAGAAAGAACTACCTGCGTTCTTTGGGGTGCTTTTGCCTCTTTTTCTTTTGCTCTTTGTGCAAGCTGTGATCCATCAGCTGTGGCGCTTTATTAATGACAAAACTATTGAGCTAGTGCACAAGTCAATTTGAGGTCTAATCAATCCGGGAATAGAGAAGTGAGAGCGTTGGTCCTCCTTACTTGTTGTAAGTGCAGTTGAACCCTTTGCCATGGCTGTAAGAGGACATGGTGGAATTACAGGTATCGATGTTGGAGGGTCAGAGCGCCAAATAGCTCGGATGATGTCATTCTGTCTCTTAAAAATGTGGACAAATCTGTTCCTTTGCTACTGGACTTGTCAAAGAGATTTGGCAAATTATCTGGTTCTAAAAAATAATAATTCAAAATCCATGCTGCTTCTTCACTCAAAGGAGAGGTCTAATCCACCTTCCTATGTTCACCTCTTAAAATGTGTGGCTTCATTTACATACCAAGATATTCAAATCATTCCAAAGTGGAACATTTAGGAGATGCTATCTACGGTCCTGCTGTTGCAACTACTTCCAAAGCATTCACAGCCTGGGCCGGCCTTCCTGTCTCTCTGAATTCAGAATTATGAATAACATACATAAAACAAACTCTCTCCCCAAACCCTTCTGTTTATTTCAGAATATTCCTTTGCCTCCTCCTTCAGATTTGACAACGGCAATATTTTGACCTTTGAGGATATAATAAGAAAGTATGACACAAAACTTTATTTTCAGTGTCTTCAGCAATGGAGTTTCATAAGAACAAACACAACCCATGCGTTTATATGTTTTATACCCCATTCACTACACTGGGGAAAATTCTGACTAAATAAACCTTTTGGAAAGAACACTGTCTCTGAATTTTATGACTCATTGAAAGATTTCTCTCCTGACTCATCGGAGTCAAGATTCAAAACCTGGAAATTCGATCTTCAGGTGGAACTATCACTGGAACAATGGCATAAAGCGTGTAAAGTAGCACAGACAGGGATGGGTAATAAAAGTGCTTTAATATCACTGGCTGATGAGGGTGTACACTACTCCAGAAAAGTTGAACAAATTTCATCTCTTCTTCTCTCTTCTCTCTCTTCTTCTCCCTGTTTGCTGGACTGTCCAGTCCAGTGTTTGTCTTCTGTGGACTCTTTCTGAAGTGCCTTCGATGAGGGAGCCCTCTGATCACCATTGTTTGTTTTTAACAAGTTCGGTTTGGACCAACTATGTTTGTATGGAAAGTTTTGACCTTTTGGTCCACATTTGTGTCATTTTGGGCAGTTCTTTTAGTTTAGCTTTTTAATTCAATGCAAATCCAAAAGAGATTTTGTTTTAAAAAAGGGCACAGTTGCTTGATTATGCATTTGATCATAAAATTGTCTTTTTCTGGAGGGTCTCGCACCCTCTCCCCCTCGAGAAACAAACAAACAAACAAAAAAAAAACACAAACTGGAGCAAAAATTTCTGACAGCAGCTTCATCAACAAGGTGTCGTGAGACAAAGAGAGGGAAGTGTGACTGACAGGAGAGTGACACAGACACGTAAGTTGGAACTCCACAAACAAGAATAGCAACTCCTGAACGTTGCCCGTCACTCTGACGGTTATATTTAGATAATGAAAGTTCCGTCACTCTCCACAGTGGTGAAATATTGCTGAAGAGACAAAACTTGAAGAGAGAATGAGTCTTTTTTTGATATGGATAGCTGGTAGTTTAACAGGCTGTCACTGCGAAGAAAGCTCAGTTTTGCTGTAACCGTCCCAGGCTTGGCTGACAGGGATTTGTCGGGAATCTGTTTTGTCTGGAAAATAAAATTAAATCATGGAAAATTTGGGATGGGGCTAATTTTTTTAAATTTAGTGGGTAGTTTTGATAACCAACATTTTTTCCCAGTGTTAAAATGACTGTATGCAAATGCCATCACTTGGAAATTCCATCTAATTTTAGTGGCTGCACTCATGAGAAACATTCTGAAAGTACAGTGAGGAAAGAAGGAATCACACATTTCTTTTTTCTTTTTATTGTGTTTTTTGTAATTGTTGGAATTAAGTTGAAAATATAAAACAAAGTATTGAAATGGAATATATGTATAAAAAATGTATATATATTTGTGTATATATTTTCCCAATAGATAGATAGATAGATAGATAGATAGATAGATAGATAGATAGATAGAT
Organism: Malacoctenus tetranemus; assembly: GCA_032274765.1. Taxonomy (NCBI): domain Eukaryota; kingdom Metazoa; phylum Chordata; class Actinopteri; order Blenniiformes; family Labrisomidae; genus Malacoctenus; species Malacoctenus tetranemus. The sequence continues at coordinate 14,308,884 of JAUESF010000051.1, forward strand.
AGATAGATAGATAGATAGATAGATA
>JAUESF010000051.1:14309008-14322627 GCA_032274765.1 Malacoctenus tetranemus
ACACACACACACACACACACACACACACACACACACACACACACACACACACACACACACACACACACACAAATGTCAAGCTCAAGTGCTTTAAAACAAAGTAAAACATTTTCACCACAGTATCTTTTTTTTTTAAACATTCTCTTTTATTTCTATTTTGTTGGATCATTTTGATGCAGCTGTCAGTGAAAGTCCGGCGGTCTGACTGGGGAATCCAAGCCTATTCTTTTGGCCACTGTCTCCAGCTCCTCCAGGTTCGAGGGGGGGGGGGGGGGACCCCTGGCACGGATGCTCCTTGGTCCTCGGTTGGTCATTCCACACGTGGTCAAGTGGATTTAGGTCAGGGCTTCAGGAGATAGTTTTGGATCGCTCTTTGGACGACAAAAGCCAAGGCCCCGCACCCAGTTGACACCATGGACCGCCCAAGGTTTGTTTCTTCAGACCCCTCCATGTGTCTTTCCTTGTTTATTGAATCCTTCCACCTCGAGTTCCAGATGCACCGAGGCATCCCGACAGGCTGATACTGCCACTGCTTTGGGGACAGTGTGCTTGGCTCCAAACACAAGAAGCACCTCTCTGGCCAAAGAAACTGTGGCCTATGAGAACCGAGAGACACAACAGAGACAACAGAGACACAGGTGTCAACAAGGACTTGAAACATCCTTGAAAGTTCCTTGGAAATGTCATATGCTGGATCTATTGCTGCTCACAATCCAGAACCGTGTGTAACTTTTTTGGAGCATGAGAAATGTGCTATTTGATGATGACAATTGCATGACTGGGGCAAAGTATAACTAAATTGCAAATTGAATGAATGAAGTTCGAGATGAATCTTTTGTCCATTTTACAGTTTACAGTCACAGTTCACTCTGGGGCCTCAAGACATTCCCAGGCCACCTGGGTGATGTAATCCCTGCGGCATGTCCTGGGTCTTCCCCCTGGGGCCTCCTCCCAGTGGGGCGTGCCTGGAACATCTCCCTCAGGAGGTGAACCAGGAGGCGTCCTTCAACATATGCCCGAGCCACCCTCAGCTGGCTCCTCTCCATGCCGAAGAAGGAGCGGCTCTACTTTGAACTCCTCACCTGTTCTTAGAGGGTGCATGCCTTTAGGAAATACGGACGGGTGAGGACATCTCTCTCAGGTGTGACTGTCAACCCAAATAATTTGGAGTGTATGTGTGTGTGTACAAGTGTTTGGGGGGGAGGGGGGGACCAGCGCAGCGAGCAGCGATCTCTCAGGTTCTTTAGCACAGATCCATGCGTCTCCCTTTCATTAGGCACATGCAGCACGCCAGAGGATGGCAAATTGGGCCGAACTAATTACAATTTAAACGAAACCATAATTGGACATTTTGCGCTTGTCATACGATGAGAGACAGATGGGTTTTGTAATTACATTACGAGTCTGACATCACGGCGGCGAGTGAGAGTGCGCCCCCCCCCCTCCGTGCCCTTCATGGAGGCTGACGTAGAAGTGGCTCGCATTCAAAAAACAATTTACTGTTGATTTCCATAATCAGTCACCGTCGACAGCCGGGGATGCTTTATCAACCAAATCAGGATGAATCACAGCACTTATTAGCATCATGGATTTTCATGTGATGTGGCACACAGGGGAGGGGAAACCTCAGCGTTTTTAACTTCCTTTGGGATCATCCCCACAAAGAGAAGAGACTCCACAATTAGGCTCATCAGTTTTGTACTCTGGTAGGAATCAGGTCAATGTATACAACCTCAAGTAACATCACAATAAGACACGTGAATTGTGATTTTTTTTTTGCCAAATAAATGCCATAAAATAAATGTTACATTCAGATTATTTTCAAAGTTCCAAACAGGGAACATTCAGTTCTGTACACAAAAAAATTCACTTTCCAAAAAAGTGATATTTTTCTGGTTGATTACACTTTTGTTGAGGATGCAAATAGGTGTGGGGAAAAAAATCAACTGCAGACAGGAGACACTAAAGTGTTTGAAGTTACGGACTGATACATGTAGTGTGCATGCCAGGTGGCTAGGGGGCAGCGCCACACATGAGTGTGCCTCTGCCTGGTTCTCTGCCTAGTAATAGCGTCTCGAGTTTTAGTTTAATGTTGGAACGACTTCCCTGCTGTTCAATAAAACTGCTTGGGCAACTCGCAGCTTTGACACGTGGCAAAATGATCCCACATTCACTGTTTGCAGTTCTTCTTCACATGCAAACACGACACGTGTCATCACGCTTTAGCGTTCTCACCCCTTCAGGTGGACGTTGGGTTTTGCTGAGAAGCCTTCATGTTAGGAATCAAATTTAAGCCACTACTTTTGTTGCAGCAATACAATTGTAAGCTGAAATGAATAAATGCAATTTCATTTTATGTGGTCGACGCATCAGTAAAACAAGTTTTTTTTTAATTCAGCTTCATGAATCAGAGAAAACAAGAAAACAAATAAGAAAAATCTCAAATGTGATTGTCTGAATGCAGATCTCATTGCTCAACTGGATTTCACACTGTGGCAGCAGTAATGATAAGTGAGTTTGGAGAAGCAGGATCAGAACTGTGCTAACAGCCCTTTTAGAGCTGGTGTGATACGCTGAGGGCTTTGGGGGGGGGGGATTTTCTAAATGAAAGTGCACAGACCCCTGGAGAATCTCGGCGAGACCCCTGGTGACCCCTAGAGATAATATGGAGGAAAAAAAAGTCACTTTCATTATGTCGTTATAATTTGTTTCATTGGTTCCGCTGTTTAACCCAGTATTGCTTCTACCCGTAACTATTAACGGTGGTGAGACGGCACAGTAATTGGGCTTCCACGTTAATGGTGTCTTCTGCATCTAGTTAATGTCTGTGGCACGGAGTTGCAGTGGAAACGGGAAGTGTCCGATCCACACGGGCCCCAGACTTTTTCACAGTGTCCAACAAATTCAAAGCAGCCACAGTGCTTCCAACAGAATATGTAATAAATGCAGTAAAACCCTTTTCACCACAAATACAATCACACCTTGTTTTGAATTTTCTGTCATTGATCAAGGTTATAATAGACCCAAATATGGCAAAACAATCTCAAAGGGAATCTGTGGAAACCCAGCAGGAGAGTCAATAGGGCTTTTTCACACTTCTCTGTTTTAAACCGGATGTAGTGCTGGAGATTTTCCGGTCGCGTATATTTTCAGTATTAAACGCTTTTCCGACGGATCGGGACTAAAAGAGGCAGTGGATCCAAGCATTTAGAAGGGACGAGGGTCCGGAATTCTGCATAAAGCCAGGCAGCACTTTTGTATGCAGCCAGCACTTCACCCAGGAGGATTTTGTCCGAGGATCCACGACCAGCCGCCTTCAAAGTGGAGCTGTCCCATCTCTCTTTCCCTGCAACAGTTTTATCTCACTACCTAAGAGGGAGTTTGTCTATGAAAGGGCTCAGAAACGGCAGCTTGTTCTCGCACAGCAAGCTAGCCCTGCAAAAGCTAATGCTGCGGACCACGATTATGTAGCGCCTTCACAATACATCAACACAAACTCGTCATGGGCTCAGGGTGAACGCATCAAACGGGAGATGATTACATCGTGAAACTACTAAAGTCTGACAAACTTCAAGTCCTCTCTTCCTCTTGGTCGTCAGCTTTCACTTATCTCTTGTCCGGCAAAACTACTGCCATCTGCTGTTCGTTTCCTGGTTTGATTTTGGAGTCATGTCACTTTGTCCTCATTCAGTGTGAACCCATTGATTTGATGTATGGAAGGCTGTGATTGCTGCTAAAGCTACTCTATGATCTGGGGCCTTGCTTTGTTTTTACCCAGCCCCTGTGGCTTCCTACCACAATACAAAGACAACGTTTTCCTTACTAAAGACTTAAATGAACCAGTGTATAAGCATTTTTTATGCTTTCTTTAATAAAAATTGTTTTTTAAAAAATGTATTTTGTCTTTTAGGGCTTAGAAACCACTCTACAAATGGAATCTCCCTTAGCTGTAAACTAAAATAAAGGTGTTTTTTTTCCCACTGTCAATATTGCAAGGGGTTAATTTTCATGTCTGTGTTGTTGCAGAGGAACAAAGGAATGGCTCAGCGTCTTCCTGCTCTTCAATACGAAGAGGATTGAACAATGGGACAGGTTCAGAGCCGCTGCCTCGGAATCTGAACGACTTCTCCCAAAAGCTCATATTCACTCAACAAGAATTCATTAAAACCGCCCCCGTATCAAGCTAATATGAAGCCCTGAGTCAACTTCCCCATCCAAACTATTTAACGTCTTAAGTGAACGTGTTTGATGATGCCTCCTCGAGTTGATCCAAAGGGATTGATCTCTCCCCGCAGATAATGGTGGCATAATTAACAAGATCCGCATATTAAGATAGATAATTGACTTTAAAGTCACTTTTAAAACAGATTGTTATAAATAGATACAAGTCAGACACATGAGTAACTTACTAGAAGGACATGATGATGCCCTCACCAGACAACACACGATGTTGGGCTCAAAACTTTTCACTTTGCCTCTGAAAAACCCCCTTCGGTGATAAAATATGCTCGTACACAAGCAGTTTTTTGGTTTTATTCAACCAATCCCAAAACATGCAGGTATACTTCGAAACGTTTCAAAACTTGCATCCGTGCAAAACCCAAGAGTGAGCTTTCATTGTTGATCTTCAATCCAAAAACTACAAAACAATTAAGACAATGTGAATAAAAGTATATAAAAAATGTTTTTAGTTGCTCTGGTGCTTTCCTGTGGAAGTTGAGGCCCAGAGGAGCCTAAACTGGCCTTGTCAACAGATATATTAGAAACATTACTGCCAGTGAAAGCTTCCATGGTTAACTGAAGTTTGAGATATTTTTAGGGTGATTTATCTGCCAATAAAGTTGAATTTGGGTTTACAAGTTGCGTCAATGACGTCTCCACACCAACAGCAGAGTTACACAGAAACACAGAGTTGTCAGAGTTCACTGGAACTTTATCAACATGCTCCATCCATTCATTTTCCATTGTGACCCGCTTGCCAGAGAACATCCAGACTCGTTACATAATGCTGAAGCTATCGACACACCGACAAACCTGCTTCCCTGTTATTGCCCTGGAGATAATCTTTTCCATAAAGCCACAAGACACTGACTGAACTGGACTCTTTAGAACAGGGGTCTCCAATCCTGGTCCTGGAGGCCTGCAGCCCTGTATGTTTTCAATGTGTTCCTGCTCCAACACACCTGAATCTTGTTGGTGTCATCATGCAGCTCTGCAGCAGACCCTGATAACGAGCAGCTTGTTGCAATCAGGTGTGTTGAAGCCTGGACACATTGAAAACATGCAGGGCTGCAGCCCTCCAGGACCAGGATTGGAGATCCCTGCTTTAGAGGAACGACAATGTGTGGTTTTGACTGCCATTTTCTACCATTATTTTTTAATGAGGGTTTGTTCTCATATAACGGATGAGCAACCAGTAAATGACATAGTCTCCTTACGAGACCAACAATTGGCTTGTCTTCAACCCCTCACCGTATGTCGTTGTTCTCTGAGAAGTTCAGACCAAGTAGCCGCAGCTTGCTCCAGTCCAAAGTTGTCCAGCTTCCACCTTTGAAGCTGCTGTTTTTTCTCCATTGTCAATTATTTGAGGCTCTTTTATTGAAGCTCTGTCAGACAGCCTTTGAGAGGTTCTGTGAGTCCAGTGTGAACCTGAAAACCTTTCATGTAACTGGGCTGAGCAGCTCCGTATAAAGAGTTTTGTTCCTGGAGTCAAGTGAGCCCATTCGTTTTCCAGACTAAAACATCTACAAGTGTCAACACAAACCCCGATTTTGCGTCCGTACTTGATTAAGACACAAACTAAGCTCTTATACTATAGCTGAATTTCTTTGTCCCTCTTTGTTCCCTTTGTTTCTGTCACCTCTGAAAACGCTGTACGTCATAATTTGAAAAAAATCCATTGCTATAACACTCTTATTCTCTTCCTAATCCATCTTTGTGAAAGAAACATCCACAGGTTATTATTCTCCTTTGTTTATCTCCTCCTGCAGCTTATCCTGCCACTCTGACTTTCATTATAGAGCCATGAGCACAAAAAGCTAAAAACCCTGTGACATGAAGGAACATTACATAAGACACAGGCCGGCTGTGTGTGAAGCGCCAAGCGGCCTTCATCATGGTTTGCATAATTTCCATTTGGATCAAAGTGAAGCACATCAGTCTCCTCTGAGACCCCCACACACATATATATGGTCTCCATAAGTGCCTTACGTGCTCTAGCTCATTATTAGCGGATCAATTTCGCCCCGTTTTGAGAGACGTCACGAAGTTTACATGCCGGGAGAACAAACGTGTGGCAGCTCGGAGCCCTCAGAACCCCTTTCAAACACCGAAACTTCACCATAGTCAAGGGGAGTCGTCTGTGCTGGTAGAACAACAACACGCTTCAACTAGGCCGGAGTCACATAAACTCCAAGCTTGGTGTGTTTATTTTGTATCAACAGGAACACAAATCTGAAACAACTGAATATTTCAAACTCATAAACCACAGATTGTTCCTGTGTTATAGGAGAGCCCTGAAGAGAAGTCACACATGCAGGAAGATGGTGGTGGTGGTAGTGGGGGAGTGCTGTGAGGTGTTACTGCTGCTCAGTTAGTGATCCTCTCTGGTCATAAATTGTGTTAAAAAAATCAGGAGATAATATAGCATCATTGGACAGAGCGCCAGGAGGTACTTGGATTTACCATCATATAGATATTCTTATGAAGGCTCCCCGGGCAGGATAGTCAAACAATTGGACGCTCTAAGACATTCTCATTTGTATAGTGGCAAACTTACTTTATTTTGTCAAAGTGAGATTCAAACCCAAAAATCTGAACAGCAAATGGCAGAAATACTGTCAAGCAAAAGACTGGCAAACGCTAGCAACCGTACTACTCGTTGATGAATATGAAACTTCAACTTCAGTTGAAAAATGAACCATCAGTTAAAGTTAAACATGCATTTTCTGTTACTGTTCTTTTCTACATGAAATCAAACTTGGCTGCATATGGTTTTGACACCACCGGTTCAACAGTCTGCAATGCTGGACCTGTTTAGGATTTTGCAGTGGATCACGCAGGTGTTGCTAAAACTTCCAGTCAGATGCCACTGAGGCAATCAAACAGTATGTGCGGTTTGAGGTCTGTCAAAGTGGATGTTCAATCCGTCCCCCTCACCCACAGCCCAGCAGCTCTCCTTCCCGTTTTCGCCAGCGCTTCCTCATTTTTAACAACCCTGGGTTCGTGCCAGTTGCGTTCATTCCTCCAATATGTAAATTTTGTCCGTTAATGTGATCCCCCTTTGACTGGCAAACTGTTGTGAGCTAATGAACCTTTTTTTTGTAATTACGATTACCATGGCAACAGCGGTACCTGGGCCCGGATGATATTACGCTCGGCCTGTTTTTTTCCTTTTTTTTTCTTTCACAGTCGACAGACACAAGCGACCAAAGCGGATTAAAAACGTCTCATAATGCGGAGACGCTGGCTCGGGAGCACAAATAGGTGGGCGCACAATGCATCGTTAGCCTCTGCGAAACAAAACACTAATGCCATTAAGCCCCGCAATGCAGCATTACAACAGGGCCCGGTATGTTTCACTTTAGCTTTTCATTAGCTCTCGTTGTCTACAGCCTGCTCGGCCTAATGAAATCAACGAGACAAATCAAGACTTTGGACGATTCCCCTCTTCGTGCTGTAGGAGTTGCGGCGCCGCGGCAATTAGTGGCGCCAGTGCAAGTAGTGACAATGAGGAATAGAGGATCAGCCTGGTGGAGCCTATACAGAGCAATGACAGGCACTTTATCCAAAATCCATCCCGTATCCCAATTTGAATTATATCACTTGACTTTACACCGACTGTATTATCAGACCAAAAGAAATGAATGTAAACCTTCTCTGAACTCAATCAGGAATGAGGGACAAAGAGATTGTGGAGGGTGATGAATCATTTGCTCATCTGCTCATTTGGTTCTTTTGCTGAAAAGTAAAAATTACATTCTGACACTGACGATTCTGCTCGTACTCATATTGCTCATATGTTACAGTTGCACAGAAAAGTACCCACGTTCTAACACTGGTTGTGGCTTTTAAAGGCTCAATGCAAAACCTTGTCTTGGGTGGAAGACGCAATGACTTCGGGTGATCGAGAAAGCAGAAATGGGACAATCAGAGACTTCCTGCTAGTTAGTTAGCTAGTCAATGAAGCCTCGTAGAAGGCAGTTGGATGGAACAATCTGATGTCAACCCTAAATATCGGTGTCAGTACTTGATACTAAAGTGAAGCTGTCAATCAAAAAGGAAAACCCTTTGCACTCTGGACTGTCTTAAAGGCCACACACTGTTAAAATGTGCCACAGAATTTATTTATTTACTTGTTTATTGATTTATTATCGTCATCTTTTTAATGCAACATTAAAGAGTCCTATCAATCGACTTGCTTCGAAAACAAACTTCTGAGTTTCTGTTTCACACTTTGTATGATCAAACCAAAACACGTTGCATTGAGCAGCGATTCTTTTTTGTTGTTGAGGAATTTGTATTTTTTTTTCATACTGATATACAAAAATGTTTCCACATCTCAGTCCACGCCCACCTCCTCCCCTCCTCCCCCTCCCTCCTTGAAACCTCACTGGGGAGGGGGGGGGGGGTGATGGAGAGAGAGCAGCAGCTGACAAGCTGTCACGGAGTTAAACTCGGTGTCAGCTGGGTTACATTTTCCCACTGACATTAATTGCAGGTGACAGGGCTAAGTACAAGGCCCCACACAATGGTGACGATGACTCGGGAGGGAAATTCTTCACGGTCTCCCCCCTTTTGTCTGCTGTGACAGGAGTGATTATGCAGAGTGGAAACTTGTCAAAACCACATTATTGGAACGGTGGCCGACTCGGGAGACCCTCACACGAGACCAAATGCGTTTCGAACCGCGTTTAACTTAAATGTCACATTTGTGTGTGTTTTTTTTTCCAAATTCAAACTAAGGAATTCGTTTGAAGTTGTGACAACCTGATATCTAAATTTGTTTGTTTTTAAGATGGAATCCTTTGATTAAGTGATGTAGTTGAGAATTAAGTCACTGATTGAGCAAATGCATTGCTTTGAATTGGGAATCCCACCGAAATACAGGCCCAAATGAAGGACCGACTGCAGGGCCGTGAGCACTTACCACTTTATGAACATCTTACCCTAGATCAGATAAGAATATTTTAAAGAGGATGTCCCTGAGCTGATAATTGAAACGGGGAATTGTATAGTAAACGTGATGGTAAACCGAGCACTGTATAAAACACCGCCTCTGTGTCCTCTGATGTTAGTGTGTGTGTTTCTGTGTTTGTTTGAGACTACATTATGATGTCCCTGATAAGTGGAGGAAGATAGATGAGAAGGAACTCAACAAAATCAGCGACAATCTATGTAATCCCCCCCCCCTCCCCCGACTCCCCACCTTGTTCAAATGGTAGCTACGACTGTTTGCTGACTTCGGAACGACACACTCTGTGTGTTTCATTTCCTGGCGATGTCGCCAACACGGTTGTTTGGAGGCGGCCGACACAGCTGATGGCGACGTCTCGTTAATGCCGCCGCACAGGGATTTTTTGGGGGGGCAAAATGCGGTCTTTAAAAATTCATCCGCAGCCATTTGGGACTTCCTGCAAGCAGGGGAATTTTAATACATCTTTAAACACCGTTGTTCAGTGCATTTCCACACCACACACACACACACATCCAAAATGCCACACACCTTGCAGCCGTCCTCCAATTATTTTTCCCCTCATGCTTTTTCCCCAACACCTTGCGGTGTCATCTGCAGAGCCGTAATGCCGGTTTTAATGGTCCTGAGATAAGTGCTTTGAACTCATTGAGCGTAATCACCTTAGAAATTTCCCACTGAATCATTTCACATATTTGCAGTGTTCCAATTACTCAATAATTTATGCCTTTAGTAGCACCACACTTAAACTATGGAACTTTTAACACGACCAAAAACCTGAGGAAATAACAAGGAGAAGGAGGGAGAGATAAAAAAAAAAAAAAGAGCAACGCGACGGGGAATTCTAATATTTCATTAAAATAAGTTTGGATATAAGCCCTCGGAAAAAGAAACAGGCGAGGGAGAAATAAATTTGAGCACGGCGGCAGACGTGCTTGTGTCGAAAACAGGTGTGACACATTTGAAGTACTACATTCAATTCTATTTGCCACTAGTTTTAAGGTTGCTGCCATGTGCTGTTTTGGGTCCTAATACTGAGTCAAAACATCTACTTTAACTTCAATGCTAAAAATCACCATTGTACAAATGAGGGGAGGGTAATCAAAAACGCAGTACCGCCTCTGACGTCATCAACTCTTCTGATTCTATCATTTTTCTGCCTGCATGATTTTTTTTTTGCCCAATTCTCCTGAAACTTAATAGCAATCAGAATCAGGAATCGCTTTATTTCACCAAATGTTCAATGTACACAGGAATTTGACCTGGTAATAGCACCACAGAGCAATAAAAATAAGAAAGTAGAAATAACAATAAAAATATGACGGACGGACGGACGAACAGACAGACAGATAGATAAAAGTCTATTTTTTAGCAAACATAGCATAATGTTGGATCTTTAAGAGGATGGTGGCCTGGGGGAAAAAACAGTTCAAGCGCCTGGTGGTTTTGGTTCTGATGGACCTGAACCTGCGACCTGATGGGAGGGACGTGAACAGGGAGTGAGCTGGGTGAGACGGGTCCCCCACTATCCTCCAGGCCCTCTGTTCAAGGCCCTGTGAGGTGGCTCGCTGTTTGCGCGATGCGCTCCAGTCAGTTCTTTGTATGGGCAGAGGATGCAGGGTACCACACAGTAATGGAGGTGAGGAGCGAACCTTGGGGGAGACATTTATCTTGCGGAGAAGCCTTAGGAAAAACATTCTGTGGTGTGCCCGCTTGATAACCTTGGAGGAGTGTGTCCCCCACTTAAGGTCGCTATTGATGGTGCCCAAGAGCTTCACAGAGCTCACCACCTGCACTGTGGAACTGTTGATGAGAAGTGGGGGGTGGGAGGCTGGGTGTCTCCCAAAGTCCATGACCATCTCCACCAAGGACTGTGGTGAACTTGACCAGCTTGATGGATGTGTGGCCTTTTTCCAAGCAATGTGCATGTGAGATATCACAGGGATCGGTTCAGGATTGTAGTCTGTGGAATGTTCACAAGAAAATCTCTATGGACACGTGACAACTGTAAATCCATAGCACACTTGGACGCTCCCCCTCAGGGGGTACAGTGGGAAGATCAGGTGGGGGATTCTGGGGTCCCTGCAGTTCTTCTACAGGACGACTCCCGGAGTCCGAGCAGCGACTGTGTGGGACAAGCAGAGATGTTTCATCCATCCTGAACGCTGATTGAACGTGCGAGTGGATCCGTGGGAATCAGAAGCTGGCGTGCGCCTGTGTGATCAGCCCGTCACTGGCACGTAGAGCGGAGTGGATATTAATTCTCCGCCCGATACATATCTCCCCTCTCTCAAGAGGAGTCGACCAGGACCTCCCCCTCCTTCAGTTCACCAAAGCCTTCCATCTGATTGATGAAGATCCCATTTAAGATAGGCCTTCCCTGCCAGGGCTGATACCATCCGCTTGCCCTGCAGCTGCAGCATCCAGCGGGCTCTCCTCCCTCCGGCTAACTCTGCTCTAAGGCTGCTTGGGTGGGTGACCTGAGCATCACTCGTGCTTATTAGGTTTTAATTGTGGCCAGTGTCATCCCTGTTGAAAACAAATGTTAGTGACACATAAATATAGGATATTTCACAGCTAGTTCAGTGTGGTGCAGCTTCTTTTATTCTGACTGTCAGGCTCAAACTAATGAACACAGAAAAAGTTTGGGTGTAACAAAAGAACCAAAAAAAACAAAGTTGAATGTAAGTCAATCAAAAGGGCCTGCCGTGGTCCCAAGTCAGAAGTTTGCAGTTCCGCCCCTCAATCCACTTCTCTCCTTGCGTCGAAGTGTCTTCGGGTGCTTGAATTTCAAACATTAGAATAAAAAAGCAAAATACTGACATTCATATTGGAGAAGGTATTCTGATGCTGGCACCACGTTACAGTTTGCATGACTGTCATGTTGCTCACATATAGGTATTACTTACTTTTTATACACATCTGGTTTGTGAAACTTTTCTGATGATTTTTCTGTGCAAAATTCATAATTCTGACTTTGAAATGAAAACTCAGGGCTCCTTTAATTTGCTCAGTGCAGTTCAATGATTGTACATGTAAATTATTGTTTGTTTTTTTTGTTTACCAAAAGCTTGTTTACAACCGCCCCATAACCTGTGTCGAGTGACTCAAAAAATAGATGTTTGAGGAAAGTTTTATTGTTTGTTTGATTTGGTGGAGGTGAGTCACCCAAGAATGACCTTCTCATAGTTACAATAATGAATTTCCCTGTAAAGGAGTGGGAAGGTCTGTGAGGTAAGTGGGGGCATCATGAATGGGGGTGAATGGGGAGCCAGCAGAGGGTGGGTGGGGGGGGGTGTGCTCGTGTTTCCGCACCCTCATCAGGACCCTGTTTTGGACATGCTGGAGCTTTTGGATGCTCCTGCTGGGGATGCTGATTTGTAGTGCAATACATTGGTCCAACCTGGAGGAGACACAGGCATGGACGGCCTCTCTGCAGCTGGGAGGTGAAAGAAGGAGGCTTTGCACATGTGGGTGACATGATTTTCAAAGGAAAGGTGGAGGTCAACGTTCGCAACAGAGGGAGCGAGAGGATGCTGTGGCCAAAGAGAGAAATGGAGGTGATGGGAGAGGAGTGAAAGTGGTGAGAAGTACCAGTTTGAATGGCTTTAGGAACACTGTAGCTCAGAGTGTCGCTATGAGAGCAGTCTTATTTTATTCAGACACTGGTTTTGCTATTTTGGGCCAAATCAAGCCTTCGTTTTGGAATTTAAATCTATTTCTTACCCTTTTCCCACACACACACACACTCGCGTCATGTTTCCTTTATGTGGTATCACAACAATCAGGCTAAATGCACCCACCAGTTTCGGAGCTATGAAATGCACAAAATTTCCACTAGGATGTTATGAAGAAATCGGATGGGAGGAAAGGGGATCTGCGGCTGTCATTTGTACCAGCAAATCTAACAGTTGTTTTGCAGTATGCCAGTTGTTTTTTTGAAATTCAAAGCAGGACTTTTGACAGAAAGAAGTAGATGAGCCTTTTTGTTTCTTGAATGAACACTAAAGACACACAAGTGTTGTGTGTCTCAAATGAGATTTCAGCGCGGCCGAACAGACCAAATAGTTCAGCTGAGGATTTTTTTGAGCACGATTGCCTTTTGAGACAATGAATAATGGGATCCAGCAAAAAAACACTGCACCGGCCTGACGACAGGATGGAACTCTGCACTCCAAGGCACCGCCGTGCGCTGCCATGAAGGCGATTTCCATGACACAATGTCAAGATGATATTCAATTACTAATCATTTTCATTTGGTCCCCATCTAATCAGGTGCTGTAATTGTGATGGAGCTCCGCTTTTAAGAGATTGTCCAGAAACCACTGCCAGCAGGGCTCAAGGACATCATTAGGGACACACACACACACACACACACACACACACACACACACACACACACACACACACACACACACACACACAC
>JAUESF010000051.1:14322727-14346101 GCA_032274765.1 Malacoctenus tetranemus
CACACACACACACACACACACACCCACACACACACACACACACACACACACACACACACACACACACACACACGCACGCACGCACGCACGCACACACAAAATCCCATTTCACACCCACAGGCCATTTGGAGTCACCAATGAAGAGTGAAGAGAACACACATACATAGGCATAAACACACACCCAAACAACAGCTACACACTTAGGAAGAACATGCAGACTTCATGCAAAACTGCTTTGGACATAGAAAAAAAATATTGTATTGTTGTAAATAGTGTATCCAAATCCAACATGCCACTAACTTCCAATCGTAAAACAATGCAGATCTGTTTGAACTCCTAAGCTAAATTGACCTCTCGCTCATGTCGCACATTTACTCGCGTTGAGACGCTCATGAAGGATCTCTGCTGATGGATGGGTCACAGCGAGCGACTCCTGCTGCTCGTCGACTTTACCTCCTGCGGCTCAACCGTTCCCGCTCCCACCGTTTGCCGACGTTGCGGCGCGAAAAAAAAAAAAGAAAGCGGCGTGTAGCGACAAACGCGCTGCACTGACTAATGTGATGTATCGCTTTGAACGAGACCACGGTCGTCTCTCTCCTCCCACCCCGACTGCACTACACAGCTAATTACAGCGCTTAATGTGAATTATATTGCATGGAACATTATATTTGGAGTGCACTGCACGACTCCACAAAGAACGAGTCTATTTGTCTCGCACAAGCCTCTTCCTGATATTAGCGCTGATATTATCGTTGGCTTGAGTTTCAGATTTGTTTGTTTTGCCTGACAGAATCAACAATTTCTGACACATTTTGGTCTTTTATTTGCCCCGCCTCTGGCCCTGTGTCAATGTCAGTCTGAATGACAAATGTGTGCACACAGTACTTTAACACTCAACCCAGATCAGGACACAGGAAGGTCAAAGGTGCCTGGCACAAAAGGGAGGCATGGCACATGAGACTGAGAATTCAAATCAAAATCAAAGGAACCCCCCGCCACCAACAAAACCAGGCAGCTTGGGTTGTGACATTTTGTTTACCGAACCTGCTCAGCTTCAACTGGAGATGCTGCTGTTATTGTGCTTTGAGGCACAGCGTCAGCTGGACCCAAAACATTCTATCCAGACATAGTGTGCGTGTGTGTCTGTGTGCGTGCATGCGTCTGCGTCTGTGTCTGCGTGCGTGTGCGTGTGGGCTCCTGGGCCCCCCAGTGGACATTAAATACATCTTGAGCAATAGATGAGAACGAGTGACATCATCAAAGTCATTGTTGTATCTTAAGATTTAAATTTCGGGGTGTTTCTTTAAGAATAGTACCTGTTCAGATGCAACAGCACGCTAATACTGGGGATCAAAACGAAAATTGTCCATGAAGGTTAATTCTGTGAAATTGGTAAATAAAAAGCGCATCCAAGTGGTTGAGAGCAGTTACTTAGTTCCACATATGTTGAACGGACTTAACACAGATCCAATCAATGTCCTGTGTAAACACGTGTGAACCTGGTGAGTGATCGACTCAGCCCTTTTTTTTTGGTAGCTCACCTTGTCTCTCGTCGCAGGCTCCTTGACTTCCTCTCCTCCCTGTCTGATCGCATGCCCCCCCCATGTGCTGCGCCTGTGCCTGTGCTGTGATCAGACTCACCTGGTGCTCCGAGTGTATATTTGGGCTTCTATTCTTGTCTTGTTGCCAGTTCGTCTGCGTTCTCACGCTCGCCCTTTTTGTCTTTTGGATTCCTGAGCCTGTTTGTTCCCTATGACATCATTTACCCTGTGCTTTTGGACCCTTGGATTGCCTTGTGGATTTTAGATTGGCCTCGCCCTCCCATTTGGATTCTGACCCCTGCCCATCGCTGACTACGTCTCTGGACGTCCAATCATGCATGCCGTTTGTACAAGTATCTATGTAAGCCCGACCGAGTTTGGCTGCACGGAGCCTGAAGGGAAGCTACCTGAAGCCCCGTCTGCACTTCCTTCGCCGCCGTCGTCATTTGAGCCGCTGGGTCATGGCAACACTCGGCACCTCCGGGGTAGTAAATGGATCTGCCTCCAAACCGGATCGAAGTGGATCGGCAACATTCAAGGCAGCTCCCCTCCATTATTCAGGTCAGCGCCAAACAGAACGCAGGCTTTGATAAACGCCGGCTGATCAAATTCTGGCGGCAACCCCCCCTCCATCCCCCCCTCCTCTCTCTGGATGTATTTTTCGGAGCGAGAGAGAGAGCACCAATTAGCATGACAATGACATCATTAATGGAGCCTCAATCTGGCTGATTGCTTAATTAGGACCAGCAGAGGATAAGGGTCAAGACTAAATAAAGAGCCCCCCCCCCCTCCGCAACCCCCATCCCAGCCGAGTATTGTCAATATACCGCAGTCATTGGTGAGCCAATCAAAGGTTCATCACATGGCACATTTAAAACAGTCCCCTCATGCTGCCAGCCAGGGCCAACTGATGGCTCATTATCCCGCAGCTGAAAATTGCAGCCGTCCTGAACAGAATTTCAATTATGCACTTCTTAAAACACTCACCGGATTAAAGATGTTACAAAAGGGCCACTCGTTGCAATCAGGTCGACTGATTAGCTTTTCATATATTGGATGAAAAAAAAAAGGACTGCGCTTCTTAAATGCACCGAATCCCCTCCTTTTTTTTCCCCTTTTTTTCCATGACTCATAAAGCCGCTCCTTTTGTGCTCTCGCCTGGCTTTTTCCTACTCCTTTCAAAGTGGCAAATTTAAATAATTGAGAGCAATACTGATGTAAAGTTCCTAGAAACAGTCGACATGGGAAGAAAAAAAAAAACACAACCTCGGTCTTCAGCGAGTGATGTTTTTCTCTCGGGTTCAGGTTCAAGGTTGTGTATTTGAGACCACGTTGAAAGACAAACACACACACACGCACGTGTCTACAAACATTTCACAGATGGTTATTCAACTTGTCAATAAAAGCAGCTCCCGAAGAACTCAGCAAGTGTCACTGTGGTGAAAGGTGAGGAAGCAGGAACTCGTCTAGGCGAAGTGAGTGCTGGGAGGGCCTAACTGTGAAGATGAGAGCGGAATGGGTTTTCATCTCTGTGAGATGCTTTTTTTAGTTAGGAGCTGTGGTTGAAACACAGTAAAGCAACACGTTTCCCAATGACACAATTGGTCCGTTTGGGGAAATTAATTTAAATCTAATGAGGCTGGATTGTTAAGTTTGTGGAAGATTACCAAGTGAAATTGAAAAATGTTGCAATCATGTTACTGGCAAAAAAAGAAAGTCATTTAACTCCAGACATTTCCTCCTGCTTTTGTCTTACTTATGTATTTTTTTACACATCGCATGACTGTACTGGTGCTGTGTTCACTCAGCTGTGGATTGAACATGTCTGAATAGTACAATACTATTAAATGTTGCTTGCTATATGTGCGTGCGTGCGTGCGTGCGTGCGTGCGTGCGTGCGTGCGTGCGTGCGTGCGTGCGTGCGTGCGTGCGTGCGTGCACATGTCACTTGAGAAAGGACACCAGAGACTGTAATCAAAGGTGAACAACATCCAGTTTTCAAGTCTGGATGCACTACAAAAGCTAGATTTTGTGTGAAAAAACACTCAGAAGTTACATCTTACCAGAAACAGATGTCACTGTTTGTTACTGAAGAGAAGGAATTACTCACGCGATGTTTTGAGAATTAAAATGGAAAGAGGTGTTATGTTTTTGTATTTTTGATCATTTGACCTAAATCTGATGGATGTAACAATATGTGCAAATGGGAGATGACAGATCTGACAAATCTGCTGTTTGGACTCATTCATGACCTCAATGCTTTACTTTGAGGTGCTTGCACTCTTCAGTCTGTGTGAGCCCTAAACCTTCACTTGGCCTCACCTGGATCTGTTCCAGTTGGTTGGAGGAGGAAGATGCTCTTTGATCGTAAGCGTCGGTGGTTCTCAGGAGTAACAATCCAATGGCGATGACCACTGGAATCGCTGCCCAGCAAACAGACTGTAAGGATCTGCACTTCTTTTTATGGATTGAATGTATAAGCGCTCAGTCGTACCCTGACGGGACCCTGAAGGCAGCTTCTTGCAAGTCATCCCCCCCTCCAGTAGATGTCTGTGTTTGGGGAAAAGTTCATGATAATTTATTTCTAATTATATTTTCATTAAAATCAGGATTATAGCAGTATTACAAATATGACAGCAATGGTAATTATGGAAGTAGTAGCAAAAATAATATTAAAGTGATATTTGAGATGAAAATTTGGATCAACATTATAAACGTTTTAATAGTCACTTGTTTCCTTTGACAGTATAAACAGGAAGACCCCATAGGGAAAGTCACCAGATTCAATCACCATCAAGTCGCCGAGATTCGTCATGAATTTTTTCTAAACTGAAATTTGATCATTTCTTGCAATCATCTGAATTTATCGCCACAAAAGGCCAACGTGAGGGGGGTGTTGGTCATCTCCAGGTATGAATACATTTGAATATTTCCAATCAGAACTGCCTCTGTCATATCAAGCCCCACAATCCCTGAGGTTCTCCAGCGCAGAGACCCACAGGGGAGCTTTATTTGGCTTGTCTGGGGCCCGTTAGTCACAAAAAAAAGCCTCCCGGAGTTTGAAGACTCACCTTTTAAAATTGGGCTTTTTAACATGGCTTCTTATTTTAACTCTGGCAGCTCCACATGTGGGAGTGGGGGGGGGGGCACCATGCTGAGGGCAGGCTGTGGCCCCCCACATGTGGTTGTCGAGGGGTGGTCCTTTCGGGAGGTGATGCTTCCTGCATCCCTCTCAGAGTGGAAGCATGTGCGTGCATGCGTGTATATATATATATATATATGTGTATACTGTATATATATATATACATATAAAGTATATGTTTCTGGAGGTTTTTGGGTTACTACAGCTCAGCTGGTGGAGCAGGTTGACCTTCAACACAGTGGGCAGATGACTGCATGATGTTCTTAAAACTGTTGGTATTTTCTCTCCCTTTAACATATGTTTTTGAATTCCTGTTCATCACTTTCAAGTCCAATCGTGACTGTGCAGAAAGAGTTGTAAACATAAAATCTGACATCAGAACTGCCATCAAGTACTACTTTGCAGTAATTGCACCACACAGCAGGTTCTGCATAAAGTGGGCTGACGAGAGAGGCGGTCCTTACTTGATTTAATTTCATTTGCACCAAGTTGATAAATTTGTTTCATTTATATATTTACTCCCTTTTTGTTTTCCCAGGGATGTTCGTAGGAGTTCCTGGAGTCCCGCGCAGTTTGAAGTTTGCCTCATAACTTCATCCTCATCTTGTGAAAAAAAAAAAAAGCCAGATCGTGGCGTCTCCGTTTGTCCGGCCCCTTCATCAAACCATCAGTGTGTTCCTCGGGCTGTATTCTGCCTCTTTATCTGCGGGCTCCTGTTTCCTTTAATGGCGGGTCACGGCATGCCACGGCGATCCACAGAGGACAACATGACATGTCTGTGATGGTATTTTATGATACAGCCAATTAAAAATAATGATCTTGGATTAACATTTCAAGCCACTCTGGGAACACCCACTACGGAGAGAGAGAGAGAGGGGGGGTAAAAACCCACGAAAAGCCTTGATGAGGATTCTCCACGTCTGCGTGGCGGCATAACGAAGGGTCGCGCCCGGGCGTCATCGTGTGATATTTACCGGAAGCTTTTTTTTCTTTTTTTAACAGCCCAACCTTTCGTTTTTCCAGCCTGCGTTCGACCCTCCTTGCCCCCATGGTGCACCCCCCCCCCCACATACACACACATACACACATGTACATTTCCAAAAGATGCAATGCAAATAAAGAAGACAACACTGACATAAAGGCCCAGACTTCTACACATTGTGGACAGAGGGGGTTATTTACAGCGTGAGCTCCGATACGTTCGCGTGAAAATGCCTTGTATTCCTGCCGTTGCAATTTCTTGTCCTTGTCGTAAAACATCTGATCGGGGAGAAGGAGAGCGGAGTTGTGGGCGGGGTTTATGAGCGGGCCGCCGAAGTTCTCTCCGCGGGCCACTCCGTCTTTCCCAGCGCTTTACGAGTGCCGCCGCGTCCAAAGATATGACGCCAAAAAAAAAGAGTAAAAAATACCCCTGACAGAGCCAAGGACTGCGTGACGGATGTCCCGCGCTGCCCCTGCCATTGTTCTCGGCTTGGAGAGAGATCGATCCGTCAGCGTTGCGGAGCCGCAGATTGATGCAAACAAACACACTTCTGCTCCGACTGGGACGCTCGCTGCGGCACATAGAACCTCATGTCTAAAGGGACCGAGGGCTGAAATGGGGGGAAAAAAACAAATGAAATATCTGAAATAAAGAAGGGTTCAAGGTGTCACGGTTACAATGCTGACATCCCCCTCTGACCAGTCAGTGGCCTGTTGTCCATCGGAGTCACATTTCCCTCCTGATTTTGTGCGCTTGGAACCAGAGTGAGCAGGTTCTAAACAACGATAGAGCTCAATGCCGTTGAGTTGACAGCGAGGCTTCTGCCAGCATGAGTTGAGGAGCAGCTTTTCATGAAGCTTCGAATGAAAATTCCAGGTATTGAGGAGTAACCGTGTAAAACTGGAACCGTTGCCCATTTAAGGTCGTTGCAGGACATTAACCTTTGACATGCGATATATAAAACCTAATTAAGGCCAGCTTATGTCCCTGTTGGCTCCTTTAACATCAATTCAAATCGTGATATCATCCAGAAAAAAAGTTGTTATTGACCATGTTTGGTCGTATTACAAACCTTGACCTTTGACCCTAACCCATGACCCAATCAGCGCTAACTTTTGATGTTCCTACGAAGTAAAACAAAAAGTGCAGAAAATGGCAGGGACGGACGGCCTGAAGAAAAACCCACGATGCCTCCAGTGCCTCTCAGTTGTGAAGGAAGAAAAACGGTGTCTCGTGACAAATTGGGTACCTGATGGAAATGCTCTGAACCCAGGTCGAGCCCATTCTCATGGAAACAGGGGCCATAAGGAAGCCCTGCCTCAGTAAGATGCTCTGATACTCCCAGCTTGTCGTCTATAAATCTACCTTTTCTTTGCAGCCGTCTGTTCACTTCCATCAACTCATCAGAGTTGGAATAGATCTCAATTTTGACGATGCCTCCCGTTTGTATGACTCACTTAAGCACTGAATTATATTTCCCAGACTCCTTGTGTGCTTTTTTAGAGGGGATTTGCAGCTCCATAAACAGTGAGCCATATGTGCAGAAAATGACAGCAAAGCAACCCAGACTCCTCTCCAAAAGCCCCCAAATCATCTCATTATTTTTTTTCTAGCACCCTGAGAATAGAAGTAACCCACCCTCGCAAAGCAGGATAAGAATCTCCACCTGTTGCGCGGCTAATCAATTTCCTCCAAACTCGACGTCTTCATTCCACCATTGAGGCGCGGGCCGGCCTCGTGATACAAAAGCGTTGGGTATATTTTTTCTTTTTTCCTCCCATCCTCAAGGGCGACTAAAATGGAACAGCCGTCACATCCACATTGTCTTTAGTTCCTGTCCTCATCACACTCCTTCAATACTGCCCGCGTCGCTCGCCGAGGCGGAAGCTTGTAATATTCCCCACCGATGTTATCTGTGTTATTACGGGGCTTTGGCTTGCTGGATAAACACATCAATACGTGGAGTGTTTCACACAATGGCCCCCCCCTCCCACCCTTTCCATTTCGCTGCAGCTGCGGCACTGCAGTGTCTGATCGGCGTGTTACAACTCTATGATGGCTGAAAATCATTGGCGTTATTATTAAGCAGTTAAAAAAAACAAAATGTGCAGGGAACTCACTGCGGGAGGCTACGGGCCGACATTGTCCTCTGCTCCACTTGTTCTCCATTATTGGTTGACAGAAGCCTCATTTTAGGAGTTTTTGTTGAATATTTCACTGGTCTGTTTCCACACAGGAGGTTGGACCTAGCGTTAACTCTTCTATACAACAAAAAATCCCTATAACACCCAAAGGAGGAGCAGATACAAAAAAAAATCATACATAAACGTCACATTTGAAGAAATAGATCAAGTTTTAGCTAAAACAAAAAACGTGAAACGTAAGAAAGGGTTGATTCACTCACATTATATCAGGTTTGTGGCTGTTTACCTTCTGGTCATGCTGTCATGTACCGTCAGTCCTTCCTATGGATGTACTACCATTAGTTCAATCAGCTTGACACACCAGAAAATGAGCTAGTAAACACTCAAAGTGTGAGAGAGAGACTGACACAGCATTGCAGCAGATAGGTGGATGGAAAGATATAAATACACTGTATGCATGTATAGAAATACATCTTTGTGCAATTGTAGTTGTAGTGTTGCTGTGACAGTTTGACATGATGCCGGTCCTGTGTGGGTCTATATTATTAATCGGTGATTCACTTGAAAAAAAAAAGCTCTGGTTAGAAGAGTTTTAGAGGGTTATCTTTCCAGTTACCGATAGTTAAAGTCACAACTCAATATTGACTATTATTAATACCACTAACTTGATGATGACATCCAAGCTGGCAGCTCCACCAAGCTGAAAGCAACAGCGTCGATTGGCACCGGTTTGATGCCAGTGGTCTGGCCAAGAATCCCACATTGGATCAGCAGCGAGACACGCGCACATTGTGTTTGGGTGTTGGTTTGCAGGTGTTGCACCAGCGTGGATTGTCGGACCAGGATGAGCCAAGCCCCCCGAGGAGGCGCCTCCGACAGGGAAGCAAAAAAAAAGACATGCTGGCCAAACTGCGGTACTGCAAGTATGGCGTCAGCCGTGTAGTTTGTTTCTTATTTCCCGTATCATGAACACATCACAGCCACAGGACCGATGCCGAGCGACAGCTCGGCGGCATTCAAAGAGACGCTTCTGCGCAACCTCGGCCCCCTAAGTCCCAGACCCCAAAAGTCAGGCTGTTTTATTTGCATCAAGCGCCACTGAGCAACTAAAGTAGGAACAAACAGGGCTACGTCTCCGACTCACTATCCAGTTCTTGTTAGAACTCCATGGCGGGAACATGGAGCCGTTTCTCAGCAGAGTACCTGCAATGCACATCACTGGACGACCTTATTAAGGATACACCATTAACTGCACTGGTAATATGGTGATGCATAGTGGGAAAAAAGGGAGGACCGACATGCAGAAGGTGGAAAAAAGGAAGGGAGCTTGTATTCAAACTCTGAAATCACCAACAAACGCAAAAAAAACTGAGTAACTGACTCAACATGAAGCAGGGAAACCAATGGCACACAGGCGAAAACAACCAGGTGGGACACACAACGCCACGGCTCAGGAACGCACACAAGAGAAAAAGGGAGGGGAAAAACAAAGAGGGATGGATTGGAAAATAAACAGAAGGCCTGCAGAGAGCCAAGAAACAAAGCAGATAGAATACTTATACACTGAAACACAACAAAAAAATAAAAACAAAAAAACAAAAGCTGTTGTTGAATGAGAACATCTAAAAACGTCATTAGGGTGAAAGGAGTAATACTGTCAGGATGAGGTGTTTCACCTGAAGGAAAAAGTACTGTGACTCCATATTTATTCCACAGCTCAGGACACGCTGCAGTGTCAAAAAGTACCTTTCTGATTCACGCTGCTTCAACTCTCCAACCTGACCTTTGGCCTCAGACCTCTTGGCTTTCAGTTGAATCCAATTCCTTTCAAGGACTTCGATGAAAGTCAATGGTGATGCCCCCCCCCCCCCGCCCTGTTGTACACTTTCCTTTCTTTGTGTTTGTTACAAAAGCTCAGCTCAGTCACCACTTAGTAGACAACAACAGATCGCCCCCTCCTTCCACCCCCCTTCTATCTTCATTTCTGACACTTCCAAATATGAGACAAGCTGCTGGCATTGATGCCACTGCAACATCAGGAAGACATGGAAGGAAGGAGCAGAAGAATGCCCCCTTTTTCCTTTCCCTCCCTATCGTCAAGTGAAGGGAGAAGGGTGGGGTGGGGGGGAGAAAAAAAAGTCATTTGAAGCTGGCAGGTCTTGAAGAGGCAGTTCAAACACGGGGACGACCACGGCCCGGTGTTTGCTCTCCTCTGTCTCCCATCTTCTCCTCTGCTCTCCCCTGGACATCAAGGAAGATTTACTCCAGCTTATCTCTAAAGGGCCAGGATGAGCCTCCCGCAACTGAGCGAAACAATTACTCACAGCTGCTCCCGTATCTGTCCCGCCGTGGCGCAATTCCACTCCAGCGGGCCCACGGCCAACAGTCAGCATTCGGCAGCGTGTCCAGGGGGAAAAAAATGAGCACGACACAGCCCTCGATAAAAAAAAAAAAAGAAAAAGCTGGTTTCACCAGCTCGTCCTGACTGACTGACTGACAGGAGGTCACTCAATGTCGCACACCGCTGTTACAGTTATGTGACCACAGGCAGCCTCAGGGTGGCAAAAAAGACAGCAGCACCGCTTACACGGACACGGACCCTCATCATTCCCATTGGATTCCTTGTCAGCAAGGAATCGGATTGTCCCGTTCACACGGAAGACTGAATAAAGTGATCAGGATTGATGCGCGGGGTTTGAGATCGATCCCCTAACGCTCTCCGGCTCTTCAAGAAAGACAACCTCAGCCTGGCTGAAGGTCGTTGTGTTCTCTTCTTTGCGTAGACATGACCAATAAACATCCGACTTTTTAGCATTCTGAAAGGTCTTTTTTTTTTCACTTTAAAAAAAATGCAACAAGGTAGATTATGCCTGATCCAAGTCATACTTCATCAATTTTTAAGCTCCTTTTGTCTTATTTAACAAATGGGTTTCATTTTGTGTCATTTTTGAGATTCTTTGTTCTGTAGCAGCTTGTTCAGGATTGTTTTTTTCTTGCTTGAAATAAGTAAAAAAACAATTGCCCATAAAACATGTTTTTGAGGCGTTGGGAGCCATTTTTCTTCTTTGCTGCATTTGTCCCAAAAATACAGCATCATTGATGAAAGTCATTACATACAGACAAACCTTAATGCAGCGGTCTCCAACCACCGGCCCATAGACCACCATTTGGTACCAGTCCACAAAGAACATTTTTTATTTTTCTCCTTTTAGTTGATAATCAGTCGAAAGATGTTTTATTTTGAAAAGCGATCGCACAGACGAATGCAATGCTTTGAAAGCAGCATAAACAACACTAAGGAGTAGCCTGGACATGAGGAAACGCACTTCTGGTGTCCTTGTCTCCCATTTACCCCCACATGTGACTGGCTCATTGCCAAGATGTAAGATCGGGGCTCTCGCCTCCCGTGGGCAACACCTCCTCCAACATAAACTTACCTCACATTGGGATGCGCCAATCTTGAGTCCGATCAAGAAATAACTTTTAGCTTGATTAATTTTTGAGCCACAAGAATATTAGAATCTTGCTTCTTTTGTTTGTTTTCTTTCATCCTCTGCGTATATTTTTGAAGTATCAAAAATCAAAAGGCCACAATTGTGAGATCCAAGCTGGTTGTTTTGCATTGACCTTCTTCTTCCTCCTCTTCTTCTTCTTCTTCTTCTTCTTCCTGCTTGAGGAGCAACAGGACGAGGTGAGGATGTCGAGTACGACTGATGGGAACCAAAGCATCAGTGTATGGAAAACTGGAACTTCATGAACGAAAAAGTAAAACGCTTGAGATTGGGATTAGTGCGTGCATGTTTGCTGTGATCGCTCCTTCAAAGAAAGACCGTGGGAGAGTAATGGACTTTCACACATCCACAAAAAAGACACAGTGGGGGGAGCATATTTTAAATGCATTCACTCTGGGAGCCATTTGTGAATATTAGCGTTTTCAGTCTCCCAAAAAAAAACACAGGGCGCCACAAGAGTGCCAGACGCACAATTGCAGATTAAGTCCATTGACTTTCTCCTTGATTGACCCCCCCCCCCCCCCTTCTCCTCCTAGCTGTGAAACAGAGTGCCACCAGGACAGAAGATGAAGGTGGACTGGCTTTACCTGGGACTACTGCCGTGCTGCTTGTCGGCGAGAGGGAGCCTGCTTGCTTTTTGTTCTTTTTTTTGTTGTTCTTGCCAAGAAGACAGATCCTGTTTTTGCAGCTCGTTTGTGGTTCCGTCAGAAGCTCCCCCCCCCTCTGGGTTGCCTGCGTGATGAGGAGCGGCAGGCGCCCGTAATGCAAAAATAATCTGCTAATCTCCACTGTAATTAAACAGATGGAATGAGGTCTTTACTGCTCGCCTCCAATAAGCCCTAAGTCCCCCCCAGCCACAGAAATGGATGGTGCAAAAGAGGAGCAGAAAGAGTCACCGAGGAGGAGAACTGCAGCGAGATCAGAGGAAGACTCGTCATGACCTGTAATCTGCTCCTGTTAGTCGACGTGCCCCATTTTCTCTCTCTCTCTCTCTCTCTCTCTCTCTCTCTCTCTCTCTCTCTCTCTCTCTCTCTATCTCTCTCTTCTCAATAGACAAACTGGAACTCATCTATTTAACAGGTTTTTTCATTAAACCTGAGCCCCGGAGTACAGGGGATGAAACAGGATCTGGATATGCATGTTCTTGTGCACACTGAAAGAAAACAGCCATTCAGGTCATGTATGCGTACGAGAGCATTCATGTGTTCAACCTTGCACACAAAACACACACACAGCCAGAGGAGCTAAGAGTAGTGTAAGTACTGATAAGTAATTCAACTCATGTAGTAAGGGCGGAATTTTTCTGTTATTTATGTTAAAAAAAATCAATGGAAGGAACAAAATGAGTCTAAAAGCAAAAAAAAAACACATTTTAACTTTAGAAATATATTCTCAAGTAGAAGCAGGATTGATTTAGTTTCAGAAGTAACGAGACAGATAAAGGTTTGTCGAACAGTTACTGAAGTAAATGTAGTTGAGTGTTATTAAGGCCAAACTGTTTGTCCAGAAGCAGGTCTTCTGCGTTCAAGGAGTCACTTAATTGCTGTACTGAATGTACCAGTGCGACGCCTTCGTAGTACTACACAACGACCATAAACCTGCTGTTTGCAATGGCCAAAAAAAACAGGAATACATGTGGGTTTCAGAAAAACACACGTCACCACCACTCCTGCCATCACCCATGCCGTCACTGTCACAACAATGGGTGCTCCACTGGCACTGCAGCCTCACTACAGTTTTGAAGACATGAAACGTTGGACATCTGCGTTCTCTGTCGAGACCCACACTGACCTTTGACCTTGGCTTGTCAAACATGTCCGAAGTCCCAGTCAGCATCTTCTGAAAAAACAAAACAAAACATAGCACATATTCATGACACACAGGATGCAGTAATCATACATTTAGCCGCTCCTACCTTAATTGATGTTGACTTCATCTCCCTCCCCCACTGAAGTGTATCTATCCGACATGTCCGTCCTGCGGTAACAATGCGAAAGTCAGTCTGTGGGAACCTTTGGTGCTATATTATGAAAGATTTCTTCACGCATCCTCCAGGTTCTCTCGATCCTGTTCAACTTCCAAGTTTTACAGGACCCAGAACCAGACAGCTGCCTGATGTCGACCAGCACAGGCGCCGAGCTGCTGTCGCTTTAGATCAACAGAGCTTCCTCATCAATGGCCACAGAGACTTTGATGCGCGTCTTCGGCGCGCGATTCCTGTGAGGTGTAATCACATGGAACGGATGACAGAGGTGTGACAAATTGTGACGCCGTCTTCGTGTCGTCCAGTTCAGCTGCAGGATCCCCTCCAGCAAAGCCAGTATCTTTCACACAACACACATGATGAAGCCATAAAAACATCATCAGCGCACAAAAAGGACAGCACAAACATCTGCATGTCTTACATGTGATGTTCAGTGACAAGGTGTCAAGGTAAGCATCTCTGCTGTTTGCTAATGAGTGTACGTGGCAATCATCTGGTCACTGATGTTTGTGTGCCACGGCTGAGGCTGCCGTGTCGCAGCTGCACAGACTGTCCCAAAGTGTTTGAAATACATAAGGGGGGGGGGCTGTCATAGTGTTTATTATCACTCGTGTCAGATTTAAATGGGAGTGAGGATTTGTTGTGATGTGCAGCAGAGGCTCTTTATTTCCACCGTCGGGGAAGGAAATCGTCTGGATGTTGACAGTCCAAGCAAACCATGGAACGGTCGGTTGTGCCGGGACATTTAAAAAAAAATTTTTTTTAAAGTTTCAATGTAACAATAAAAACAAACATAAACACAAAAGCCTCAACAGGAATACAAAGAGCTGTACACAACTTGCAATATACAGTACAGACCGAAAGTTGGACACCTTCTCATTCAAAGAGTTTCCTTTATTTTTATGACTATGAAAATTGTAGATTCACATTGAAGGCATCAAAACTATGGAGTTTCCAGAGATGCTAAGCACTTGTTGACCCTTTTGCCTGGACTCTGTGGTCCAGCTCACCACAAACCATCTCGATTGGGTTCAGGTCTGGTGACTGTGGAGGCCAGGTCATCTGGCGCAGTACCCCATCACTCTCCTTCTTGGTCAAATAGCCCTGACACAGCCTGGAGGTGTGTTTGGGGTCATTGTCCTGTTGATAAATAAATGATGGTCCAACTAAACGCAAACCGGATGGAATAGCAGGCCGCTGCAAGATGCTGTGGTAGCCATGCTGGTTCAGTGTGCCTTCAATTTTGAATAAATCCCCAACAGTGTCACCAGCAAAGCACCCCCACACCATCACACCTCCTCCTCCATGCTTCACTGTGGGAACCAGGCATGTAGAGTCCATCCATTCACCTTTTCTGCGTCACACAAAGAGACGGTGGTTGGAACCAGAGATCTCAAATTTGGACTCATCAGACCAAAGCACAGATTTCCACTAGTCTGATGTCCATTCCTTGTGTTCTTTAGCCCAAACAAGTCTCTTCTGCTTGTTGCCTGTCCTTAGCAGTGGTTTCCTAGCAGCTATTCTACCATGAAGGCCTGATTCACACAGTCTCCTCTTAACAGTTGTTCTAGAGATGTGTCTGCTGCTAGAACTCTGTGTGGCATTGACCTGGTCTCTAATCTGAGATGCTGTTAACCTGCGATTTCTGAGGCTGGTGACTCAGATGAATTTATCCTTTGCAGCAGAGGAGACTCTTGGTCTTCCTTTCCTGGGGCGGTCCTCATGTGAGCCAGTTTCTTTGTAGCACTTGATGATTTTTGCGACTGCACTTGGGGACACCTTCAAAGTTTTCCCAATTTTTCGGACTGACTGACCTTCATTTCTTAAAGTAATGATGGCCACTCCTTTTTCTTTACTTAGCTGCTCTCTCTTGCCACAATACAAATTCTAGCAGTCTATTCAGTAGGACTATCAGCTATGTATCCCCCTCACTTCTGCAGAACACAACTGATGGTCCCAACTCCATTTAGTCATGAAAAGAAAGGAAACACATTGAATGCGAAGGTGTGTCCAAACTTTGGGTCTGTACTGTATCTTCGAAATTTGGATTTGTTTAATCCACGAGCAAACAGAACACAGCACTGAGCGCCCAAACTACGCTGTTGAACTCTCAAAAACGGCAGTAAAACCTCAGATCACAAAATGAAGAGCATCAGACCTGAGTAACTGCAGGGTTGAAGGAGTGAATTTTGACAAGATGGATTTTTCAGGGGGATTTTTTCAATTTGATAAAAATGTCACTACATTAAAAAAAACATTGATTTATTTGTCTTCTTAGCACAAAAACAATGGTACAAAAATTCAGTTTTCGGTGTTCTATCAAACTGTTATGGCTCACTTGAAATCCAATGAAGCTGCAAGTGGTCCCTGATGTTAATTTGACACCCCTGCTCTAAATGATCTAAAACAACCTGGCTGAACTACTGTATAAAATGTAGAATTTTATGATTTTATAAACTAAACCTTAGTGATGCAGTGAAAGCCGCATACTGCTTCTACACCCAGTGAAATTGGGTTGGGGGGGGTGGCTGGGTGCTGATGGCGCACAGGTATTGCCACGGCAGAGCTGGAAAGTCCTGCATAATCATGGCGTATTAAGCCCAGCCACCGGCAGTTCATTCCACATTGGTGGTATCAGTTAAGTTATAGTCTCCCTCTGCAATGCTGGAAAAAAAGCACTGTCCCTCCAAAGCTGTTTATGAAGCAAGTGAGACGCAGCCAAACAGGCCCCTGAATTAATGCAGCTTAGCTTTAACTCCAACGATCCTTTGCTTTGGTTGTAATTTCATGTTGTGAAACCAGAAACTATTTGACAGGTAAGTCCAAGGATCCATGAAGCCTCACAACGAAAAGCAGAGAACTCCACACGGAGGCCAAGGTTGTTGATCAGCCCTGGATTCAAGGTTTAATTGTCATGCGCAGACATCACTTCCCTCAGGTTAAGGCCTCAAAGTCAACCTGGTTACGTCCTATTCACACACTGCTCCACATGAGGTGTTGGACGTGCAGGGTCACAGGCTTGACCTGCAGTTGACCCCAGGCAAGAGGTATGCTGTGATGCACCTGACTGGAATGTGACAATCACCCATGACTTACTTAGGTGTATTAGCAAAGTAAATACGGCTTTGTGGTGACTGTACGTTTTTAATCTTCACACATATGACACTAACTGCAATTTTTTTCTTAAAAGGAACTGTTGTGCTTCCCCCTCGTGACTAATATGAGCAGACATGAACTGCTGTTTGCATCAGTGGATAGAGCATACAGATATTAAACCAAACAGACAAAACCTGCAGCCAGTGACAATTCTGCAACGAATTACCCCCCAGGCAGCCCCCTCTAGGTATATTAATCTGTCTTTCAGGGAGGAACAATGAGCTCTTTGCATATTTTTGCTAATGACTGGTTAAATTTTTGTCACAAAAAATAGAGTTGTAGCACATGTTCATCTCTGAAACTACCTACAGAGATGAAACGACAGGCTAATTACAGAAAATAAATAATAACTGAACTTGCAACAGTTTTGTCGCAAAGCTCAATGTTACGGTGAAATTAGAGCTAGTGTTTGTTCAGCAGAACTACTGTGGGAGTTACTGTTGTATTAGCATTGCAAGTATCCTAGCAAGAAAGCTGACAAACATACCGTATACAACTGGTGACCATTAGCCCTCTATTCATGACAAGGATAGACAGAACATACCAGACCTTTATTCTTGGCTCATTTCTCCTCTTCTTTTCTTTTTCTAAATTGGGCACCTGATGGCTTTGGCTTTTTTCTGGCCATTCCTGTTTTGTCCATTTTGGCACTCGACAGTCAACAGATTTCCCATCACCTACCGCTGTCATTCACATCAGCTGTAAAGACTAAACCTATTCACTTTGGTAAACTTTTAATTGTTTTGTAGTACTTATTTCTATTTGACCATTTTCCACAAGTCAAGGAACATAAACATGTAGGAATTAAAGGCCTGTATATCTAATATTATGGAGGAAATGTGCTTTGTGTGAAAGAAGGTCACGGTGTTACTGACTTTGGCCCATTTATACAGTGAACCCCCGTCCAATCAACTTAGGTAACACCCAGAGGTCACCTGTCCCCTGTGCCCCTCCCCTTTCTTTTCTCACTTACAGCTTTTGTTGACGGCACCGTCTCAGTGAGGAGGGACGCCTGCAGCTGCAGGGGGCGACAATTTGCCCCACACAGTGATATGACAAATAATAGCAAACTGTGTTGCAGCGCTTTTATTTTCCAAGCGCTCGTGCCGCTCCCCTTGTGTCATGAAAACATGTCACCCCCGGGCCTAAAACCACTACTGCTTGCAGCATTACTTAACTGCGGCTACCAAATGGAACAAAAGGTACGTTTAATTTGAAAGAAATTAACAAGTCGGCATGAACAGTCATGTGATGAGTCACACGGAGCTGGCACAGTCTGCGGAGATCTCTTCCTTATTGTTTTCACTTCCATTCAGACAGCTAATTACAGCAGTTAATATTAACACTGCCAGCTACTATCTGCTGATCTTTCCCCAAGTGACAATCAGGACAACTGCGCCTGCTGCCGCCTTACAAGCATATGACACCATGTGACAAAGCAGAAAGCTATGCGGCCTGTGTCTCCCCAGTTCGTTTGTTTTTTTATCATGGCGCAGTGATTCCAGGCGGAGGACAGTGGCTTCCAGGGCAGGAGTCCCAGTACTGTGCCAGGGAAAGCGACTTGCTTTGGAAGAACTGTCGAGCAGTCCGCAGATAAAGACAGGAAAACAAAGCTGAGGCTCGACCCGCTGCCAGCGCCCAGCTTTACCCAACCTGCCAATTAACTGATTGTCAGCAGGCAATGAGAAGCGGCTGGCACCGCAGTCCCTCCCACCTCCTCCATGACCGAGTCGCCGACAATCTGTCGTCGTCGCTGCAGGTACCTCGAGCCACGCTTTCAGCTCCATCTCAGATGGTTCCTGATAGCAGTGTGCCTCTGATTGATGGCAATGATCAGTGGGACGGTCAAAAGGCAGCCTCTTGATTCGCTTGGTTTTTGCCAATAATGTTTGTAACCGTCCAGATACCCACATTTGTGCAGCACAAATTCCTTCACTGTTAACGGTGTGAGCGATAGATTGAGACCAGGGATATGGAAGAGCACATTCAGTTCTTTCATTAAGAAACAATGTCTGAAAATTTTGCCAGCGGATCTTTTTTTTTCTTTTCTTGCAAAAGTCCTAAGTCAAGGCCGCCAAGCTTTTGTGCACAAAACAAGCAAGCTGGCTGGCAGAGATACAGACGACTATGCTGAGGTGATAATCCAGAGGACGAAATGTGGTGGTCAAAATCCTCAGCTGGACTCATGAGACATGGACAAATGTGCTGACACGCTTGACAGATGGTACAAGGCGAACTGGCACCAGCAAGATGTAGCACGCCACTGGAAGACATGAGGGAAGGGTGAGGAGGGTGAGGCTCCGCGAGACCCAATCACAGTAAAGGGGCTGTTTTCTGCCAAAGGCGAAAAAGTCAAGAAGAGATGTCGAGATCTCTGAAACAAATGGCGGCCTCCCGATCACAACAAATGTCTGTTTTTGGGCTTGTTTGCTTGTTGGTGTTTTTTTTATCCTACATTTTATCATGTTTTGTGCTGTAAGATGACAACACCATCATTGATTGTATTGACCTAACTCTGTTATCAAGGTTTGAATTTGATCGCAGATCACAAAAAAATTTGACATGGAAGAATTGGAATAATGATTTAAAAATCCAATAAAAGGGTCAATAAAAACTACTGTCAACTGACCAATATTTGGAACGCGCATGTAAAAGCTGCACCAACTGCAATAAACTATGGATCCTCAACAGGCACACTTGTCCAGTGTTTAAAGGAGAACATTTATTGATTTTAGTTGAGTTCCGCTAGTTTACCGAGTGCTTTGGTAGTTTTCTTTCCCAATGTCTGGAGTGCACATGACTGCTCGCAGCATATTGTACTGAGCACACAAGTGGTAAACACAGGTTTGTTTCAACGGAATCTTGTTCTATAATTATTCACGGGCATTATAGAAGCTGGGTGTATTGACCCGTCATGCAGTTCAAACAAGGTTGACAGCCTGTTTTGAGACCAAAGGTGTATTTTACACTGAAGGGAGACTTCACACAGCCTTAGTTACTCCTAAAATCCCAGTTTCAGTTAATGACTGAGTTGCTTTTTGTCCATCTAAAGGTGGACTTCCTTTGTTCAAATTGGACGAAGTTAGAAGTTTAATTTATTATTAGTAACACCAATGTTTTACTTTTTGAATGTATAGTGTTGGTCTGCTTTTTGTGTAGGTTTTATGGTGGTGTGATGGTTTGCACAGTAGTGCCACAGCGTGAATGTCCTGGTTTTGCACCCAGGTGGGGTGTTTGTTCTTCTACATGTTCTTTATGTGCATCTGTCTGTGTGTGTGTGCGCGTGCGTGCGTGCATGCGTGCATGCGTGTGTTAGGTGCTGGACTGGAGGCCTGTTTCAAGGTGCCGGCCTTTGCTCAATGTCAGCTGTGGTCA
The DNA here is from genome assembly GCA_032274765.1 of Malacoctenus tetranemus. Lineage (NCBI taxonomy): Eukaryota > Metazoa > Chordata > Actinopteri > Blenniiformes > Labrisomidae > Malacoctenus > Malacoctenus tetranemus. The sequence goes on from JAUESF010000051.1 coordinate 14,342,564, forward strand.
GCTTCAGCGCTTTTAGTGGTAAATACTGGAACATCAACAACATGTGGACATCAACAACACGAGGAGTGATTGTGAATATTACTACCAAAAACTTCAAGACATCTAGCTAAATGTGGTAAAAAAGTACTATTTGATCATAGGTTGTATTTACTGTCCGTCAGTTTGTTTTTGAGTTGGAGCATGACTTTTATTTCTCATCTCCCACTCATCAACAACTCAAAACAGGTTTGTCATTCACTGAGTGCAATTACATTCATCCACAAGTCTTCTGTACATCTTTTCCCAGGTCAGTTCTTGCGATGGGTGGACCCCATTCAAGCTAACTGGTGATAAAGGTTGCCTGTCCACCACTGCAGGTCTTCATTTTACATCCCCTTCACTGAGCAAACATGAGAATACAGCTCTTTGTTAGCCTCTTCTTAAAGAATAGACATGTATTTACATTTGGAGAATTTCATGGTGTGTTGGCTCAAACAGATGTGCACCCACAATCAAAAAGTCTTTTTAACACGGATGGAGCCTCACCTTTCATTAAAACTATGCTTATAGACTTAACATCATACAAAATGACAGTGTGTGTGTTTTGATAGTTTTTGCTCACTTTACATGTTTTTGCATGTTATCACATTGTAGGAGGACTTGGCTGTTTTTTTTTGTGCTGTCCTCCATCCAGGTTGTTTGCTGTTTTACTGCCCTCTGCAGGACAAGTTACACACTGCAAACCCATACATGTACCTTTTTTTTATACCTCAGAGGTTGTACATCATCAAGCACACTCTGTAGATACATTTTGTTGAGTAACACATCAAATATGAGGGCACGGTGCAAATCTTCTTACTGGCATAGATTTATAATGCAATCAACAGCAGCCGCAGCAGCACCAGCAGCACTTCTCACAGCACACTCAGACTCAAGACATTTACCCCTCTCTTAGTTAGCTTCATTTAAAGTTTTGCACAGTGCCATGACAATTAATCACACAATGCAACACAACAGAGCCAGGCTGGCATTGGTTAGGCCTATAAATGGGGTAAATAACCCCAGCCCTCACCACGCAGGCAGACGTTTCGTCAAACAAATATGATCAAAACAAAACTAATGATGTGTAAATTGTTTATGATGTGTTGTGAAATGAGCGAGCTCGGCGCCCTGGATGGGAGTAATCACAGACATGAGAAAGACATAATCAGAAGGAAATGAATATGAACATAGCCGTGGCGCGCTCTGACATGCCGTTTCCCGGGTGCCCGGGTCGTCGGAAGGGGCCTGACACCAAATGTGTCATATGTAGGCAGCGGGGGGAAGGGAGGGAGGAGAGGGGGGGGGGGACATGTGGTTGCTGCGAGTTGCTTGCACCAAGAAAAAGGCAGTTATAGAAGTAAATTACTGACATGAAATGTGTTCCTCTGTTTCATCGAAGTGAAATCACAACATTCAATGAAGTGTTATTTGCACAGGGGGGAGGGGGGTGGGCTGTATTCAATTTTCTCAACCAGCTGTTATTATGCATTGATTCAGTAAATGAACTCCAGAGGCATCATTAGAATACTCCTCAATTAGACACCCCGCACGCAAAAAAAACCCAACCCACTTAATCCTGAAAAAAGTTGAAATCCCTATCTATGGATCTATCTATCTATCTATCTATCTATCTATCTATCTATCTATCTATCTATCTATCTATCTATCTATCTATCTATAACCCTCTCTTCCAACAGGAAGAAACCTGGTGAGATGCTGCTTTTACTGGTTACGACATGTGGACAGTAAGAGACGAAGAACAAATGCAACAAGCAAGTTCACATCTAACTGCAAGCTAACCCACAAGCTGCAGTCTTTATGGTGGCAGGAAGCACTGATCACACACTACTCCAGCACAACATCCTACAGGAATGAATGGCAAGAGAGCAGTGAGGAGAAAGCATAGATGACAGTGGAGAGAGCGAGAACTGACACAAAGTACACCCTTTAAGACCCAGGTTCTTTTAACAGCATCCAAGTCACCTGAGGCCTTGCAATGTGTAACGTCTATGAATATCCTTACTCTAATAAGTTCCACACAAATGGGAACGGGCACTTGGAATCACCACCTTCCACTGTCTTCCTTCGGCTCACGTATGCGGCCATCTTTGCCTGACCAGCATGAAGTTCAGCAGCTGGCTCATGGTTTTTGCGGAGTAATTAAAAGCAGAGATAAAAACTTACTTTGTAAAAACCTCAGACAGACGGGAACATTTGTAAAGACAGTGGAAAATCGTTTCCCACTCTGGGGAGGAACCGTCCTCTGCTTTATGGAGAAACATGGAGGTCACCATGTTTTTCAACAGTGGCAGTTTGTACAAAGACCTCCAGGACAATCTCGACACCCTCAGGTCAGGGTGTCACCTCCATGTAGTGTCTGCGCACCCATTTCACTTTGTCCTTTTTAGTGTCTTCACAATGACACGATACAACTGCTTTCCAGAGGCTTCTTTCAAGGAGACAGAGGGACAACACTGAAGAAGAGGACCTTCACAGTCTTTAAAACCTGCAGTTAGCTGAATGGAGTGGAAAGGGTCCGGGCGCTTGGCCGAGACCTTTCGTTCAGCAGTCAGTTTACACGATAAAATTCCAGAAGTAGAGAAGCTGGTGGATCAACATAAGACAGCTTGTGCCACAGTGACGATGAGACCAGGTTGTTGGCAATCAGGACTCTGCCTCCTTGGGACATTTTTGGTAACAGCCATTTCCTTTCACTTAGACGCTCTTTCACTTGAATGCATTTATTTTGTTCCTTTCCGTGGTCTCGTCCCCAAAATAGACCCACAGGTACTTCAGGCCGTCTCTCCTCCAGGTGAGCTCTGGATGCTCGAACTCTCCCATCACCACTGACTCGCTCTTTTCCCAGTTGACCTTCACAGAGGAAACCACACCAGAAAAATTCACAGAATCAGTTAAATCATCAACATCCAGCTGCACCTCTCAGGACATTGTCAGATGAGATTGCCCAACGCTCTATAGCCAAAGCAGTTAATATTTTCTGATGTGGCAAAGGCAACTGTCAACCAGTTCAGTTCAAGGTTGCTGTCCTGAAGCACTATAAACACATTTATTTGGTGACACACAACATGCTTTAGTTTGGGGGACTTGCACAGGGAGACCATCATTAAAGGAGGCCATGAATTGAACGACGAAATAGCGTTGGAGATCACGACCTTGGGGGTCGGAGTGGAGACAGGGGAAGGGGAGTGAAGGTGTCCTGTATAACCACCCCCTTCTCAACCACCTTGCACACCTTGACCCTGTCGTCTCGAAAAATCACAGTATATCCTCAATGAACTCTTCACCAACTCATAACCAACCACTGTGCTGACAGCGAGCCCGACCTCCTCAACGCTACACTACCCCGTCGGCACTACCTTTATGCCGCACCGGCGAGACAGCTGCGCCAGCTCGGCTGCCCTCCTGGCATGCGTTCAACAGTATCTCACACACACACACACACACACACACACACACACACACACACACACACACACACACACACACACACACACAC
>JAUESF010000051.1:14346201-14356425 GCA_032274765.1 Malacoctenus tetranemus
TTGTTCTAGAGATGTGTCTGCTGCTAGAACTCTGTGTGGCATTGACCTGGTCTCTAATCTGAGATGCTGTTAACCTGTGATTTCTGAGGCTGGTGACTCGGATGAACTTTTCCTCCGCAGCAGAGGGGACTCTTGGTCTTCCTTTCCTGGGGCGGTCCACGTGTGCTGTCCTCACGGCAACAATAAATTTGGTGATTCTCTTGTTTAGTAAAAACTAAACGATGTTTCATACCTTTTTTAACTTTTAGTGCCTCTAAATGTACTTTAAGACTGAGCAATAAAAACAAAAATGAGTTTGAAAGAATAACACTTTAAAGAGATAAATGTCAATTGGGAACTTGTATCAACTTTAATTGGACTAATTGATGAAATCATTGTGACAAAAGACACACAGCTCTGGAAAGTTATTGTCTCTGTCAAAAAATGGTTCCTTGTTCATGTAAGAGAAAAATTAACCAGCCCCCCACATACACACACTTAGTAATTGATTGAGTGATTACAATTAGATTCATTCAAATGCTTTAATCATGTCCATTCAAACAAGCGCATCACCTCCCAGCTGTTTGATGCATTTACATCCTCAGTTCAGTGATAAAACATTGACAATTAAGAATCAATAATAACTTACATTTCTTGAGGAATTCATTGATTGAATCTTTATATATTACAAGAGAGATGTGGAGTACCTTCACCATCTTTCAAGATGAAGCTTAACTGTCGCTCTTTACATAATGGCAAGGACACAGCTTGAAAAATACCTGTCTCAGGTAATGTCTGAGCTCATGATGAGAACTTGCAGCTATCGAGTGTTGTTGTATTCGAGTCGTCTATTGATTATTCTGGCAATTATCTAATCGATTAAAACAAAAAATGTTTTCCTCATATTAATTATTAAATAAATAAATACAAAATAAATACACTGACATTTATCAGGGTGTTACAAAAATATGCCAGAATTACTTTGGATACTTGGTAAATGCAACAAAGTTCTCCCCACAATCAATCAGACACTAACTGACCAATCAGACGTCATATGAGAGGAGTGCAGGTTATGAACTGGAGTCCAGGGTCAGTTTATCACACACCACCGAGCTTCACCTCCAGTAATCATGTTTGAAATGAAAAGTGTGTGCCTCTTCTCTCTGAGGGGGCAGGTCCACGTGCTGACGAGGATACGGGTGACTCCGTTTAAGCGGTTAAAAAATAGAAACATGGATTTAATGATGATGCATTCCGCTTGTTCCCTCTGAGTTTCCAATGTGCAATCAACACACACGCAAGGGGCTGACATGAACTGAAATTACAGGAGAGTGGCACTCATTTAAAGAAAAAAAAAGCAGCTCATGCGAACAGCAACCACAGGCGAGAGGAACGTATTCCACTAAATAAAGTAACTTGATGAACGCGTTCTATGGCAACAATACCTTCTACTTTTACATCAGAAGAACATCTGTATGTATGTCATCAAGGGCAAAGAGGAGCAACTCCAAGGCCACTCTTGGGGAGACAGATTAGGATAAGAGGACATTGTTTTTGCTCCAGGCGAGACCAGGCATGGGAATAATTCTGAAGGAAATATGGAGCCGAATTCTGGATTTGACAGAACTGACTCAAGACTGAATTATGTTCTGTGACATGCATTTGTGACATCCATGAAACTGATATTGTTGCAACTGGATTTGCATGTTGAGAGTTGGTTAGAGGGCAAAAACAAAACAAAAAATCACCAACAGCTAATGATTTCATTTGTCTTTGGATGTTCGCCATAAATGGAGAGAGTGACGAAACATGACTTTGTTGGACAATAATAGTCCGGCCTTCATTTTCTTTTTCAGGTGATGGATGATGGGCGTCCTCTTAGCAACCGGGACAGAGGACATAGGAGGTAGATGGTGTGCTGCCCTCACACTGAGTAGGCTCACACACTCCATGAATATAGAGCAAGAAGCAGAGCTGTCATGTACATGCATCATTTGAAACCTAAAATACACAGTATGTTAAAAAAGGCACCGTGCAAACACAAGAGATTTACTTGTGGTTACATCACTTTCCAACATAGACATGCCCACAACAGAGGGGGGTTTACAACCTTTTGACACACAGCTCAAAGCCTTTTGAGCGTAAGAGTTCAGCACAACAGAGAGCCATGTTAGTTGGAGATCAATTAAATGAACTCAGAGTCTCACAATCCAAGAGGACAACAAAAACATTACACTCCCTGGTCCCCAATAACAAGACATATGCAGAAAAGGTCAGCACCATTGATAGAAACCACAGCAACACAGCACCCACTGCAATCCATCACTTAAACTCCTGAGAGAACAGTCAGCTCCTGTACCAACAGCGGCCCACAAGCGCACATACAATCACCAATTTTGTCATGCCCACTGCAGACACTCTTCTTTGGACGGTTTAACTTGTCTCTTACTTACCGACCTGGTTCAAGAAATGTTAAGCCTGACGCTCTGTCCCGTCAGTTCTCTGTGGTGGAGCCCGACGGAGAGCCGGAGGTCATTCTGCCCCAGTCCTGTGTGGTGGCCTCTCTCACCTGGGAGGTGGAGGCCTTGGTGCGTCGTGCTCAGGAGCAGGAAGCCGACCCCGGTAATGGTCCTCCTAACTGTTTGTTTGTTCCAGATTCCGCCCGCTCTCAGGTCCTACAGTGGGCTCATTCCTCCCGGTTGACCTGCCATCCAGGGGCGGCACGTACCACCGAAGTGTTGCGTAGGAGATTCTGGTGGCCAACGATGGACAGAGACACCCAGAGTTTCATGGCAGCTTGTCCTATCTGTGCTGCAAACAAAACATCTAGCCAGCCCAGTGCCGGAATGCTCCAACCACTTGCTGTCCCCCATCGACCATGGCTCCACATCGCTCCCAGTGTTTCGGGGGTAACTCTGTTATTCTCACCATCTTAGACCGTTTCTCAAGGACTGCACATTTTGTTGCGCTGCCTAAGCTTCCCTCAGCCCGAGAGACTGCCAATCTCCTGATCAGTCACGTGTTCAGATTGCATGGAATCACCACGGACATCGTGTCGGACCGGGGTCGTCAATTCACCTCTGAGGTTTGGAAGGCCTTCTGTTCTGCGTTGGGGGCCAGAGTCAGCCTGTCTTCTGGTTTCCACCCTCAGTCTAGTGGGCAAATTGAGCGGACCAATCAGTCCCTGGAGATATTCCTCCGTTGCATGGCCTCTAGGGACCCGTCGACGTGGAGCGACCAATTGCGGGGGGTGGAGTATGCGCATTATTCGCTGTCTAACTCGTCATCTGGACTGTCCCCATTTCAGTGTTGCCTGGGCTACCAGCCACCACTCTTCCTGTCTCAGGAGCAGGAAGTCGCCGTCCCATCTGTGCAATCTTTCCTCAGGAAGTGCGATAGGACATGGACACGGGCCAGGGTTGCACTGTTGAAGGTGGGACGTACCAGGGAGAGGCAGGCTAGTCATCGTCGTTCTCCAGCTCCGATTTACAGTGTGGGACAGGAGGCATGGTCCCAAAAGACTTGCCCCTGAGGGTGGAGTCCAGGAAGTTGGCACCAAGATTTGTTGGGCCTTTCCCCATTGATCACATCCTGAGTCCCACAGCTGTTCAACTAAAACTCCCTTCCTCAATGAAGGTGCACTCTACATTCCACGTCTCACAGATCAAGCCTGTCGCGGTGAGCCCGCTAGCCCCCCCTGTCCGTCCCCCTCCGCCCCTCAGGATGGTGGATAGCACGCTCGCTTACACTATGCGGCGGTTATTGGACGTACGCCGTAGGGGACGTAATCTCCAGTACGTAATCTCCCAGACTGGAAGGGTTACAGACCGAAGGAACACAGCTGGGTCCCACGTCGGCATATCCTTGACCCTGCCCTTATTAGGGAGTTTCGCAGGCGTCATCCTGGCCGGGCACCTGGAGGTGCCCGTGGGGGGCGGCGGGGGGGGCACTGTCATGCCCACTGCGGTTGAAGCCAGGCCGTGGCAATCTTTTCCCTCCCTATCTCTCCTCCTTCTCTCTCCATTCTGGTGGGCGTGAACAGGTGCAGCAGCAGAGGAGGACAGACAGGTGGTTTCCATCAGGTGATTGCAGGCATGGGATGATCACAGCTGCGGCTCATCTGGAGAAGAATGCTTAAGCCACCTCCAGCCCACAAGTCGTCGTTGGACCGTAAACAGTCTTTAGTCAGTCCTGACGTGCTTGTTTATGCTCAGCTCTGTATTTCGTGCTTTGTATTCAACCTGTTCTCTGTCTGCAGCTTGCATTCCCCCACCACTACTCCTCACCTACCCGTCTGTCTGCTCTGGATCCTCTCCTGTCGACCTGCCCTCCAGCCCGCCGCAACGCCGACCATTGCCCGCAGTCTGGTCTCCACCAACCGGCATCTGTTCTTTCCACCCTCCTGTTCCCTGGTTTCCCCGCTCAACCTCCAGTCTGCACTCGTCCTCCCTCAGCCACTTTCCCCGGCGTCTACTGGCGCCTCGCTCCAGCTCTGCCAGTCCATCTGGCACCCTGCCTCCCCCCGCTCCTTGTTCCACATCTCCCAGGTCCGCTAGTCCGACTAACGGACAGAGGGTGTAGTGTGTCCCTGTCAGTCAGTCCACCCATAGAGGTAGTTGTTAGTCCATTCTTTGTAGTGTGTTTTCGTCTGTCCTGCAGTGGGCGCTGTTTGAGTCATTTTGCGTATCTGTCCCAGTGCAAGTTGTACCATAAATGCTGCATCTTACTATGTGCCTGTTGTGTTGTGTTGCCTCGCGCTTGAGTCTCTGAACCAGTCCATAACAAATTCAATAAAATGGACGAACCCTATTTGCCACTATTTGAACGGCACACAATGGCGAGCGTGTCCACACTGAGCCGTACGTCCATCGCCTTGGCTCCTTCAGTCTCAATGGACAAATTGCTCGTCCACTCAGTGTTTCATGTCCCATTGTGTTCCTCAAGTGATTTTTAATTCACTCTCGTTCTGAAAAACCAGTAATAAGATGTGGATTTTTTTTCCCTAATAGAACCTCTTCAATTCTGCGTTAATGGTCTTTAACAAATTTTTTGCTTAATCTCCATTTTTGTCTTTTTTCTATCAAAGCACTCATCTGGCTTTTCAGCTAACATCAAATGGCACTGACAACGTCCCTGTGTGACAAAGCATCACCGACATGTTGTCCCACCAGGTAATATTGTTGAAAATGAAATTACATTTGGGATATAGGAAAACGTCCGACACAGATCGCACGCGATTCTTCTCGCTGTACGCCGGGGTTATCGTCTCAGCCTCACGAGTTTGATATCTCGGTAGCACCGGGTTATCAGGGAAAAAACAAGTGAGAGCTACATATTAACACTGCTGAGAGATATCCTCCGAGAACGGGCAAGCATTTAAGTTGTCAGTGTACAAAAGATGAGGAGAAACAGCGTGTGAAGAGGGGTGAAAAGCTGAGAATATGCTCCGTCTCCAATCGTCTCCTGCATCTCTTGAATGCGGTGGCAGTCGTTTGCATCTGGTTTCGTGGCTGGAGTCATTACTGACTCCTCCTGAAGTTTCTTTGAAAATGATTGTTGCCATTTTCTCGACAGCTTTCATTTCTGTGGCACCTGACGTCCAATTCCCAACACTTCAGCCAGCGTGTTGAGTGTCAGACTTCACCCAGCGAAAATTAGTGTATGAGACAAATAAAGGTTGTCTTCTTCATATTCAGCAAATTAAAAGCAACTGTTTTTTTTTTACATGTATTTTGTATACTTAATTTGAACTTCAGTGACACGACACTTGAGCCCGATTTTAACCAAACAATCTTGAAAGTGTGGCAAATCTTAAAACAAACAAGTAATGTTCCACAGAAAAACTCAAAACAACCCTAAACAGGGGTCACGACCTGTTGTCCGGGTCCCCTATCCATCAGATTCAGGTGTTCATGTGTCAAAGAGAAACTAATGCAGAAACACACTTTTGATTATCGAGCAAACCAAAAAATATGTCCTTTGCCTTTTTGTTTTGGTATGTTCGTACAAGTTACGGTTTGGCTGCAGTATTTCTGCGGCTTGAAGGATGAAAGTTTGGGAACAGCTGACCTCAAAGACGCCCCATCGAACCCCCTCCCCCCAACACACACACTGACACAGACACAAACACACACACAGACACACACACACACACACACACACGGTTACTGGGGGCCCTGATCACATGACACATTGGCTTCTGATTGATCAGGTGTTTGGTGCAAATGAGAAAGTGTTGCAGCTTCCATCCCATCAGCCAGCCAACAACGTCCCAGATTTGGAAACAATATGGTAAGTGCGGCGAACTCAACCGAGGATGAAATGCACGGTGGTAATAACTGTGGATTAACCTTATAGTGCAGACGCTGTGAAATCGACAAAAGGAGGGATGACGGATTTGAGGATTTTGTGGGGGTTTTTCTCAGCTGGACACGCGTAAGCCCACCTGCATGAGAGAAAGGAGAGATATGAACACAGTCAGAATCGTGCTATCTGAGGGCTCGCTGATAAAAAGGAAGAGAAAACAGCCTGGTGAGCTCTCTCTCCTTCTCCCTCTCTCTCTCCCCCCCCTTTCTCTGGCAAGTAAATGAAGCCTTTGAAGCCCTCCACGGCAATGGGAGCTGAATGCTCTATCAACACCGGCATGCTGGAAACAAGCTACCGGCCCCCGAATCCAGATAAACATATAAGAGGCGCTGGCTGCTGTCAACAAGCACATTCATAGGCAAACAATAGGGCTCTGATCAGAACAATGATTATATGGGCCCCTCTGCCTGTCCTGTCATTGGCAGCACTTTCTCCATTCCTATCATTTTAATTAATTCTGTGATATTTCCAAAGTCTGGGCTGTATAGACCCCTAATGAGAAACCTCATCAAAAGACGCACGAGCCAGGCAATTTGAGCTGCTGCTGCTGGCATGATACGGCTGCACTTTCAGCCTCCTCCTCCTCCATCCCCAATTACTGGCTTTTCTTCTCGATGCACAGCATCATGCTTTACCACAAAGGGCTCTCTCTCCCGGTCACTGGCAGCACACCTGTGTTTGTCTGTTTACTTTTATTCCCCCCCTCCCCCCCAGAGCCATAGCGATTCTCCTTCCTCCCGCTCCGCTCCCGTGTTCTGGATAGTCATCTCATTGGCTTTAATCAGCCATCCATCAATGTGACAACGCTTTAAGAAGAAAGGTTCTCAGGCGTTGGTTAATTAATCCGCCCGCTTCTGTCTGCCTGCATTGCTCAATCATGGAGTAAATAAAGGCAGTCAAGAATGTAATTGTTTGTTTTTCGGTGCAGAGTTTTGGAAAGAAAAAAAAGACACTTTTTCACCTCACAGAGCTGTGAAAGTTGCCCTTTTCACTTGAATTGGGCGAAAGGTATCTCATAAAGCAAATGAGGCGGGGGGGCGTGTGTGTGTGTGTGTGTGTGTGTGGGGGGGGGGGGGATCTTGCAAAATGCCACTTTTCAGATCCACTTGTTCTGGTGCAGCAGTAAGGTCTCATCTCGAAATAAATCAAGTGAAATTGCCATCAGATCAAACTCATGCCACCACCAGGAAAAAGGACAGATTTTACTGTCATAATAACAGACAGCAGGAGTACATAATGACTATGACGCTCATAATTACGACATATGCCATGACTCCCTGAGGAATTATTCGGCTCTTTCTTTTTTTTTTTTTTATCGCTGATTGTAGTATGTTTTAATCAGTATTTGCAGTGAGGAAAGAGCTGTTTACATGCCTTCGGCTGGGCAATAATGTGCATGCTCGTAACAAGGTCGCGTTAACGGCCCAGGGAAAGCACACGTTCAGGAAAGTGTGTCTGACGGTTCACTCATAATCTCTTTGTGGTTTCATTATCTTAACGAGGTTGCTCCCAGCCGAGGCGCCTCAGCTCTGAGTGAAGGGAACTAATTTCTGTGTTGTAGGCCACAACTGAGAGGTGACTGGGAGCCAACTAAAAGGGGTTTGGGCCCCTTTACGTTCACTTTCGCGATCGGATTTACAGTTACATCCCTCCACAGTTGCACTGTAACACTTCGAGAACTGCAAGTCGAAATGGAGCTTGTTAATAATCGCAAGGTTTTTCTTTCTGAAACAAACATTATTTACAAATAAAAATCTGATGTAAAATGAAATTGAAATGAAAAAAGTAAACAAATTCTATGTTCCCAAACTAACCAGACTTACTGAAAAACATTCATCCTTTTCATATTTGTAAGCAAACATTAGCTTCTGCACTTGTGAGACTTGCAAACTTGCTAGCTTCAGAAAAAAAGAAGAAAGAAAACACCTTTAATTTTGTGGACCAATGACAGACAACTCTTCCCCATTGCAACAATCACAAAGGTAGCACCTTAATTTGACAGCCTCTCAGCCTTTAGGAGCTCATGTTTACATCATCTGATGCATTCACAGGAATTGGAAATTGCACCTTTGAAGGAATAACTTTGGCAGAAAAATGACCAGGCTTTGGCCTGTTGCAGTATTTTATTCATCATCTATTTGGATCGACAATAAACATCGGCTGTGTGTGGTGGTGCACCTTTTGGTAAGTCGGGCTCTGGGTTGTCACATGGAAGCAAGCTGCCTACCAATAAGTGTAAATCAACTGTATTTCTGAGTTAATATTAAATGAAAATAAAAGTGAATTGAAACAATGAGTTACAGAAAAGAAAAAATCTTAAACTGTCATAATCTCAGGCCACACTGCAAACTACACCATGAGGTCCATAGTGTGCCCTTGTCTTTTTGGGTCATTGCCCCCCCCCCCAAAAAAGCTCTTTTTAAGTAATTTCCTAATTTACTTGAGTTCAAAAAGCAATTATATCACGTACATGAAGAAGTCCTTGAGTCTTGTGACTCCAGCTGTCTGTCAGTCGTGTGGCCTGAATAGCGGGAGTGGGGAGTTCCTGCCAGACTGACCAGGCAGCCAGTGTGAGTTGAAAAATTGCCGTCGACATGCAAGGGGGTGGAGCCAGACTGGAGCTGTTACAGTTGTTTCAGCTGCAACTGACTTGTCAGTTGTGGTGACATTATGAAAAACACGCACATTGACAGACACAGACGCGCGTGTGCACGCACACGCACACGCACACACACACAGTTTAAAGGTGATGGCTTCGATGGATTGTTTTTGAAGTGGCTTTCCTGTTTCATGCTTGAGGCTGGAGCGATGGGAGGTTTAAAAAAAGAAAAAGGGAAACTCCGCCCACACAACTCATGCGGCCACATACTAGTTCCCGCTCCTGCCTCCTGGGTCCGAACCCGAGTTGCGCCGTTCTGCGGAGAGTTTTCATGTTGAGTTCGTGGGTCTCCCCATAGCAGTGTCCCCTTCAATCATAACACATTCCAGCACCTGCCAGTGATGCAGTGAGGTGACACAGAACATGCTCATGTGCAACATCCTGAGCAGTTCTTGCATGTCATGTCTGTTTTTCTTCTTCACTCATAGAGGATGCCGAGGATGCTCGAACACTGACGTTTTCCAGAATTTGAACCATTGACGTGATCGGTCCTGGACGAGTGGCAGGTCAGTGGATCAAGTCTAAATTGCGTGTCGCAGCAGCTGCCCCCCACCCCCCACCCTTCACACACTCAGCTGGATTCGCACACATTGAGTCAGGCACACGTGCTCAGTAATGACTTTTCAATGGAGGTAATTTCATGTTGAGTGTCATAAGCAAATGTCACTGAAATGTCAAGGGAAGCATGGAGAGAGAAGTAACTACTGAAAATAGCAGTAGTTGTGGATAGAAATGTGGATTTTTTTTTTATTTGTCCAAGGACTCCACCGCCATTACTATGACGTCTGAATTCAAGAAAATATATTTATTGTGTGATTAAAAAATGTAATTAGAAAAATATTGATACAGGAAAAAAAACATTTTTCATTGAGAAAATAAGAATCATGATCATAATCACCATCATCATAATTTCATAACATATGTGGTATGCTGATTGAAAGTGTTGCGTGACAGAAATTTCAAAAAAATAGATTTTAAACTACTCACTTATGTGAAAATGTGACCCAAAAAAAGCAACAAACAAAATATGTACGTAGGCTCGTACTATTAGCACCAGCTATTAACATCGGCACCAAAACAATTCAAACAATGCCCCTTGGCGATAATTCTTATTCTGATGGAAAGAACAGTCTCAGCAGAGAATCCCAGACTTCCCTGTCCCCGGCCACCACCCCCAGCTCCTCTGGGGGGACCCCGAGGCGTTCCCAGGCCAGCCGGGT
>JAUESF010000051.1:14356525-14366819 GCA_032274765.1 Malacoctenus tetranemus
CAGAGACTGCACGGCCCTTAGCAGAGGGCCACAGACCCCATACTCCCAGAGCACTCCCCACAGAGCGCCACGAGGGACACGATCGAATGCCTTTTCCATATCCACAAAACACGTGTGGACGGGTTGGGCAAACTCCCATGATCCCTCAAGCACCCTGCGAAGAGTGTAGAGCTGGGTCTGCCCAGTCTGTCAGGTTTCCCCCCCTGCCAGCGAATCCAACTCATCACCAGGTGGTGATCAGTAGACAGCTCAGCCCCTCTCTTTACTCGAGTGTCCAAGACATACGGCTGGAGGTCAGAAGACACAACCACACAGTTGATCATCAACCTCCTGCCTAGGGTGTCCTGGTGCCACAGTAAAACAGGAAATGACAAGCTGAGATGACAAAAACAAGAACCCAAATGAAGGCAAACATAAAGAACCAACCAAAAAATTCAAAACTAAAACCGCAAACTAGGACTCAGAAAGGGCGAAGAACCTAGACATAAACTAAAACTGAGCATGGATCATGGCATAAAGTTAAAAAAAAATCAAAATGAACAAATAACTCTAAACAAAAATGTTAACAGTATAATCACAGATATCAAGAGACAACAATAGGAAGCAGCCAAAGAAAACAACCACCAGATAATAAAATTTATTCACATTTAATATGCATATACCCAAACCTAAAAATCTGACACACTTGAGTCATTTCTAATAATTAGAAGTAGAATAGAACAGAGTTTTTTTTAGAACTTGCTGCTTTCATAATTCCCTGATATTAACCTGCTTCCAAAACTGCTTTTCACTTGCACAGACACTCCCAACTCTGTAATTCAAATTATCTTTGACAATCACTCTGTGACAAATGACATTCTAAAACGCACCACGGTATAGAAATTAGTGTGAGGTGCTTATTAAACCGCATGCTTGAACAGACATGCAACAAACAGCACTGGCATGGAACAAACAAAAACAAAAAAACCCCCAACAAACGAAGATTTTTCCTCTCATATTATCTCTTTGTTTGATTTTCTTTCCAGTGAGGTGAGCTAAGGTAGTGGCATCGCTGCCTGCCCTCACTTTTCCAAACACTTTTAATTATGAAGTGCTTTGCTGCGTGGCTTCTGCCGGCTCCCGTCCTCGCCACATATCTGCCGCCGTCCTCAACGAGGCAGGAAATTGAAAGAAGGAGCGGTGCTGACAGAGGGTGAGCCGCCGACCATAATTACCCGAGTGCTATTCAAATGGCACCACCCCTCTTTATGGACAGTTAAGAATACCCATGCTCTTTATAATGTGCTCTCTCGCGGCTCCATCAGCAATGTTCCTATCCACTGGTCATATTCAGGCACACTGCCGCAGCTCGCACACAATGGCTGCCTAATAGTCAGCTACTTAAAGACACTACATCAGTGCCTACGTGCTGCTGCTGCTGCTCGGCTTTATAGCCCATAGTTGAGTCAGTGCATGCTGGACGAAAGCACTGGGGCAAATATATGCTTTCTATCAGCAGTCTGTCTGTTGCCCCTGAATTTATAGGATGCAGAAGCACACATTGTTTGAGCTTCAGCACCCACCTATTGAACATGTTTACATTGAAAGTGGAGACCAAAGGGAATACATGTGCGAATTGATCTCAGTTATCCATCCATCCATCCATCCACCCATCCATCCATCCTGCTAATGTGGGTCCAGGCTGTTGGGTGCAGCAGTCTCACCAGAGGTACCCCATACTCCATTCTGCAGCTTGGCATTTCCTGGGTGTCTTATCCAGCATCTCCTCCCCAGTGTCTTCTTGTCTCCAAAGGAGGAAGGCATCCAGGACTCCTCTCGTTGTGGAGGAGCAGCGGCTCCACTCCGAGCTCTTTCCGTGTCACTCCTCACCCTTTTTCACGGGGGTGAGTTCAGCACACGACCTGTCATGACCCGAAACTGATGATTATGGGTGAGGGGTGGGACTGTGTATTGGCTGTGTTTATCCCAATAGATCCTTCCATTGACCACAGGAGTCAAAGCTTATGTACTAAATGCAAGAAACATAATGAATATTACAGGTAGTCAGACTTAATGTGGGTTTGCTTTCAAAGTAAAAGCTTCTGCCCCCTCAAAAATTGACAAGAATGTATTTTTCTTTTGAAAGTAGATAAGGTCTGACAATCATTTAGAATTCACCACATGCTGTGGTTGCTTTCACACAGGTGAGTCATAAGTCTTGGTTCAATTGGGCAAAGAGTGACAAAAAGTGTCAATGGAGGGACTGGTTCCTCAAAGCAAGTCTAGCTTTGAGGTAAACGAAGCGAGCAGAGTGTCCACAGCAGTAAGTGTTCATCGTGTATGACCAAAAGAGCCGTTTTGAGCTATTTCAAGCCTAAATGTCTTTTTTTCTCTCTCTTAATTGGAGTGAATTTAGCTATGTTATCTTATTTATGGCTCGCTTCTTAAACCCGACATTGATCTTCAGCATTGAAAGACAATGGTAGGATGGCTGACATCATTGCCCTGAAAAAGAAAAAAACAAAAAAAGGACACGACTGTGGACTTAGTTTTCATAAAGCTGCAGGGAGCCACTGCAGAAGGGCTGAAGCATGTCCTTCACTACACCCACTTTCCACAATGCAGGATAGAAATTTATAATGGCTATTAAGACCCCCAGATTCATGTGGATTTACAGCCGAAGTAAAGCTCTTATAAGACCCAATCAAAATATCCGAAACCCATAAACGGATGCAGGCTTGTAAATGCTTTTTTATGAGGCTAAAATATAAATGCAGTTCACCTGGTAACTCCAGCTGTGGGAACAACATGCTAGCCCATTCCAGAATGCCTATAAACAAAGAAGTAGTTGGAAATGTAAGGAAAAAACAATAGCTGCTTGCAACTATTTTACAGATAGGCGTGCCAGAGAGAGGTATAAAGCAGCAGTGGATCACATCAGGCCACACTGGCGAAGAAACCAGTCATGGGAGAAAGCAGACCCACCAATATCTAATCCATCTGCCCAGCAATAATGGTAAACAAGGCTGACCTTTCGCTGAAGCACCTTCTTGATTTCTCAATTTGTTGTTGTTGTTATGAATTTATTCCAACAGATGCTTTGTAGATTTTCGGTCCAGCTGTAAACTTTGGATTTGGCTGATTGTTAAATGAGTCCATAACGAATCTAAACTACACACTTTTCAGGGAATTCAAGATAATACTGCTTGTTATAAGTTGTGCAAGACTGACACACTTCAGGGTTACAGCAAAAACACCATTAATTTGTCAACTAGCGTCTCCTTTCCATATGGTGGTGCAGAAGGCTCCTGTTGCCCTGATCTATGAAAGACTTGTACAGGTGAAAAAACAAGTATTTGATACAGCACATGAGAGAATGTGAGAGTAATTAAACGAGCTTCAGCAGATCACTCAACTTTCAAAGTCTTGCGACTGACTCCCAGTCATTCATATCGGCAGTTCTCAACCTTTTATTGGTTACATGAAACATTTCTTCACCCAAATACAGTGCTGTGCGATAGTTGACTGATTGGCAACACTTTGCAACCTAAAAACAAGTAAATATCAACTTTAAGCATCAAACTTTTTGAATTTTTCATACATAAATTGTAATTTAATTGTCATTTTCAATCTGAAATAAGATATTTGTGCCAAAAATCCTCGTCTGAAATCGCTTTTTTAAAAATTTTGTTAGATTTTTGTTTTTTGCCAACTTTCAAGTGAAGAGAAGAACTTTGAAGTTCTGTGTGGAAAAGCTTCAAGTAGCCCTGAGGGCACTTGACAAAAGTCAATCTCATGACAGCACTGACGGTGCCACTTAAAAGGTAAATTCTGGACCACCACATAAACAGCCTTATGAACAGATTTGTGACTCATTTTCAGGATGATGCCTTTTTTTCCCCCATGGTCTTTATATTTACAGTGTCACAATATGTTTACCTGAGTATCCTGTTCGCTGCTCCAGCACACCTATCTGACCTGATGAATGACTTGTGTAGAGTATGAGAGGACAGTGAGCAAAGAGTGAGAGATCCAAGCTCAACGCTCGAACTGCATAGTCACTCAAGGTCAGCGTGGAGATTCAAAAGAAGAAAAAACAAAAGAGAGACAGGTTCCTCCCTGAGCGTGATAAGCCTCCAGGCAAGCACACATATATTTCGGATGTGCTCTGATGATAATCATCAACACTATATGGTGGCCTGGAGGGGGGCGAGTGATTAAAGCTCTTTGTCGTCACTCATACCCACCTCGTCCAATCCTCGTCCCCTGATTTCTATCAGGACCTCGCCGGGACGGTTTGCCGAGACAGTGCGAATGTATCTTCAGATCTGCTCTTCATTGCCGTGGCGATGTTTATTCAAAACGCAAGCGATAAATCCGGCAACTCCGTTTGGAAGTTACACAACAAAAGGCAAAAGGTGTGACTCAGTGGCGGGCCTCCTCTGTCATTTACACAATGATTGAAACCTTCCAAAAGACTGAAAAGTTCAGTTTGACAAGGGCCTGACTTTGGGTTATTGTGAGGGTTTTTAGGGTTTTCACCTAAAAGGAGACAGAAGGCAAATGGTTTGGTTTTAGTCTGCAAATCAGCTTCGTTTTTTTCACAAGGAGAGAAAACGCACAAGGGGGCGAAAAGGGTGTCAAAGCTACCAAGGGAAAAGTTTAGTCCACCGGCTACACTATTGAACACCAAACATAAGTTAGAGAAAGTTGAATGGACTTTGATCAAACAGTGTAATGTACCTGTTCACTAGTGTCTTCGCACTTTGCACGTCAGCATGCGAGTGACTGTGATAGATCATGCATCGTGTAAAGTAGTCATATCCTACTGAAGGCAGCTCTGGGGTCAGTGCAGCGTCCTGCATGGGTCCGATTTTCAAGATCCGCCTCATCCCGACCCGACGACGTACAAACCCACACCCGCACCACAAACCCGCGCTTCAGCCTGATTAGTACCGCAACCCGATCCGACCAGTTGAAACACAAACCGCAGCCCAACCCGTTACCCGTATTTAAAGTAACCATTTTGGGTCATGTCAGCTCATGTCACCTCTGCATTGAATGACGATCACCCTGCAGCTGAGTCCAGTGTTGCCAACTCCTGAGTCAGGAAAGTTGCTTTTGGCTGTTCAGAAAGACACTGCCTGGCACCTGTAGTGGCAATTTGACAGCCCTGGGGTGAGCAGGTGATCAAAATCTTGACAGCAGTGAACAGAAAAATACATGTTTTTGTGTCAGAGTCTCCAAAACACCATAGAAAGTGGCGCGAGTTTTTGCTCAGCAATTTTGACAAAAACAGTCACCAAAAGTCACCGAATTCAGTAAGAAAGTTTCCCAAGTTGCCAACACTCCTGCGCCATCCTGCCTTTATAGAACAAATCTAGGTGGACTGAAACATGCGCTCCCAGTTTGAGATCTTGCTCTGTTACACTTGTTGCACCGCTACTTGAAAATCAGGTATGTTTGGGTGAAGGAGCTTTTCTGAGAGCATAGAAGATCAAATGCTTCCGCTGGAGGTACAAAGTATTTCAGAGGTTTGAACTCTTTCTCGGGGGAGGGCGCCAGATTTGGGAAATATAAAAAAATCAAAAGACCCAGGTGTGAGCCAAGGAGCAGGAAGAATAAGACTCGAGCAAGAGTGCAAGATTCTGGGTCGGAGCCTCGGACCTTTCCAAACAGTTGGAACAAGGGATGCACCGCTCCACGTTTGTCACTCCTGATACTGATACAGATATCTGAGGTTTCGTATCTGCCGAAACTGATCTGATACTGATCTTATGGAGAAAAAACAGTGCTGAATTGATTTCTTTAAAAAATAAATTATAACAGACTGAATGAATTTAACCATTTAAATATGTACTATTCTTTTCTTAACTTATTTTCTGCTAGAGTCAGGTTTCAAGTGCACTTAGTAAGATTATTCTTTGTTTGGCAAAGTAAAATACTCACTTTTTGAATTGATTAATGACTCCATTTTAATCCAATTAACGAACACTCGGGAATTCTGGGTAAGAGGTCAATATTAGGACAGAATTCCAACACAGACATAAACGTACTGAACTACAAATTTATTGAAAACTTTGCACCAGAACAGCAGACTTAAACACACATAAAAATGTGTAAATACAATACAACTTGCATTTGGGACAGAATGCATTCAGCTCGGCAAATTTACGTTTGCAGATTTTCTCCACAACAAAAACCCGCATTGTGGATGAAGCGTTCTGCACCGAAGAAGGCAGCTGTGGATGTGCTCAATAGGCAGGAAGATGGCAACAATGGCTGAGAAATTTACACTTCTGGACAAGCTAAAGGAAGGTAGAAGCTATGCAGCTGCAGGGCGCTATTACAGAGCACAGTACTGTTTCATCATTGTAAGCATTAATGATGACTTTGTTGATTTTGCCTGTTGCGGGTTCTTTTTGGAACGTAACCTCACAATAAATGAGGGTTCACTGTACTTGGCTGCCCTGTTCATGAAAGCTACAGACCCTCCATAAATTGCCTCTACCCGCAGCCGCTCAGTGATGGCCCCCCACAGTGCAAGAGTAGATGCCTTGAGATGCGGGGGCTGCTCCAACTTTGACTGGCGGCTCAGGTGGCGGTGAGACTGGAGAACCATCATCACCGCTTCCTTCAATGGTCGGACCTGCAGCAGAATCTGGGCTGTTGTTTGAAGAGGCTGCTGGTGGCTCTCTGGTCTATGGGCTGCTAAGGTAAGCTATCACTAGTGGTGAAGAGTCCTGGTTGGCTGAGTTGTCCTCGTCGTTGATGGAAGCGGACGTCACAGAACTGTCCGCAACATTAACGGGAGTGAAGAAATTCCCGATTTTAGGTAGATACTGTAAATTGTCTGCGTTTCTATTAACTTCAGGCCCTCTCTTCATTGGTCAGTCCACTCCAATCTCTGCTGCCAGTTCACAAGCGTGTGATGTTATGTTGAGCACAATGCATAGAATTGGACTGAATAGATTTGCCTTCATGGTTCGCCCACCTTGTCACCAATGCCCGATCTAGAATTTTTTCCTATATCGAGACCGATACAGATATTGATATCGGATCGGTGCATCTCTCGTTGGAACACAGGTACTGATTCAACAAAACACTTGATGTGTGTGCTCAACGCTCCTGGAGCTGAATTCGACTTTAGAACTGGAGACTGGTGTGCTGTAGCGCCTTCCAGAGCTCAGGTGTTTCGGTTGCAAGTTAAATTGGAAGGAGGAACATAATTGGGATTACGATTGAGATGCACTCGCTAATGTTCGCTTTCAGACAGCGTGAGGGTTTTTTTTTCTCCAAACATCCATGAAATGAGGTTGCTTCGTTTTCCAAAACAAAACAAAGGAAGGGAACAGAGCCACAATCCCTGCAGTCATTCATGCCTGTCGTCATGTGCACTATGAAACACTTGTTGGAAGGTAATGACTGTACAATTAACCACAATATTATCTGCTGTATGTTAAGTTAGCTTTGGAAAGACGGTCACTGTTGTGAATAATTTATGGAGTAGCCTAATGTGCGACCATGATACTGCCGTGCATTTGGAAGGAAAGAGTCAATAACTCATTTTCTAAAAAATCCGTAATGCTTTCCATTTCAGTGGATTGATTACACACTACATTTGAAGAAGTTGCAGAGCTGCTGTCTCTCTCTTGTTTTGCTGTTGTTTCTCCCTCTTCTCGTTAGCTCACAAGACCCTTTCTCCCGCAACGTTCTCCTCCAGCGGTGAAAGCTCAGCTAAAAATTCACAGCAGTCCCAAAGTAATGCAAATGTGACTTTCCAAGGTACTTGTATTTACTGTAGCTTACATTGGACTCTACTCTATGAATAACTTTTCAAGACCAACAACATTGGCTACAATGAATACTCAAATTCTTCAGTCAAGATTAAAGGCTTTTTGTGGTTGGTTAAGAAGGAAACAAAATAAATTTGGCATGTAATTTTCACCTCAAACGTCCCTTTTTTTGTCAAACCAACATTGCCTCAGGTTGTGTCATCAGCATCCGTCTCTCTGTGTAAAAATGTTCTTTTAGATCCATCTCTTGTTTCCAGTTTGTCTGTCGTGGTGGTCCCAGTGTTGGTCCCATCACTTTGCTGTCTGTCTTTTCCTGTCCAGTGCCACGGTCCCACGCTCCCTGTTCTTTTCCATTGTGCTTCTGTGCTTTGACCTCTTCCCCGCCTGCCTCACTCTGCCTTTCGATCATGACCTCCAACTGACCCCAGAGCTCTCCTGTCTCTGGCAAAACCAAAAAAGAATTCTGACCACAAATCATTTCACATATCATTCAAAAAAGTGTTTTTTCATGACTGTGTTGTGGATTTGGGTTCACTGCATAAAAAACCCTTAGAAAAGGATCGATTGAAGCTCCCTATAATTTATTATTCTCCCCAAATTTTTGCTCATCTGAAGGACAAACAGCACTCAATGTAGTAAAGATTTCTGATAGCAGGAAATGCAATCTGTGCTAAATTTTGCTGCAACGTGTACTTCATGTACTTTATATTCCCAAATACAGCCCAGATGCTTCAGCCGATCTGGTATAAATGTTAAGCAAACATGCTATCTCTTGTTTACCCATTCGGAGAGTAAAAATGACAATGGGGCGTTTAAAGGGAGAGGTACATCTTGCACACTATTGTCAGGCTGCTGCAGGCAGAAAAACGAGCAGCCTCTGAGCTATCACAGGTGAAGACAGCTCATTCCTTTGTGCAGATCCATTTCAGTGTGTGCTTATTATTGTTATTCGGTGTTTTTGTTCCCGATGGAATCTACAAAGCATTTCTATGACCCATGATGGTAACCTCATCGTTTTGAAGGCTTGTCACAATTTACCGCGCACGCCTCACTCTCTGCATACATTTGCGAGCGCTGCCGTTCCTGGCGTACCGGCTGGTATCTCGCGGGCCATGCTTGACGCACAGGGGCTGTTGGTGAAGACAATTGTCCTTAATGAATTTCCTCATCGTACGTCTTGTAAGAAAAAGGAAAAACTTTCATTTAGAGCCTCTTGTCTTCTGCTTTGATCCCCCATTGCTGAGTTTATCAACAAGCTCAAATCTGCAAACATGGAGGTCTCGTTGCTGCCCCCGACAGGGAATCCGTTGTGGTCGTCCCAGCTTTCATGGGGTGAATGTTGGGTTGGCGCGACAGTGCCTGCAAGGTCGGATCACAGAAGACCCAAGACCAGCGCAACCGCTCATTGTTTTATTTTGAAACTTCTTTTTTAGCTCATAAAATCATTGTGAATTGTGAATCCTACCATCCAAGTCATTGTTGGGGTGGAGACAGTGTGGCAGGGCAGCAAAACCACTGAACAAGAGATTAGAGAACGCTAGATATTTTCAATGCAATTGTATTTACTCTGAAGAAAAATCTATTTTATGGTGATCGGTCAACAGTGTGAAGTCGGTGCGGTGTCTTTAGTTAGACCCACTTGGAACTGAATTTGGCTGCATGTGGCCCTTGAACTGAACGAAAAAAATACAACACCCCTGTTCTAAAAAATCGGAGACATGGACATTGAAATGCACAATGTCTCTACTGTTCCTGCAGAGGCAGTTCACCACTTTGGTTCATCTTTGACTTCGATGGTCGTTTTTCTTGATTTCAAAAGGCAAAAGACAAGAACACATATCACTTTCAGACACAGTCATGAGATGCACTGATGGCATATGGACTCCCATGCAAATGAGCTCATTCACTGATTGAAGCAACTTTTGGGTTTCTCGTGCATGTGGACATGTGGATTTCTAGCTTATTATCGAACAGGCGGACAGTCTGTGATAGGATCTGTGTTAATCACAAAGTTTAGGGTGAGATGATGAAGAAATACACTTGAGATACATTTTAACTTGCACACTGAGTATTTGCGTGGAAACCCCCCCAAAAAACTTTGATTCATCCCCCATTAGCAACATGCCCAGCTGTTTACTTAATACCATAACCATGATGGCTGTTTGGAATGAGCAATAAAAAATGTGGCTGCAAGGGGAAAACAGCATAATTCCCTCAAAGTGTTCTATGCACACGGTGCACATGTGGCATTAAGTTAGAGTCCTTTATGTCACAGCATGCTATGACAATATGTAAAAGTTCAAGTAGGGATCAGTTCAATTGGCCCTGGAAGGGAAATGCGACATTCTGCTCGCTGCTTGTGTGCTGCTGGTAATTGATCTGGCAGCAGTACTAACCATCTGGGCTCCAGTCTCTTCAAACACAAAGGGAAAGACTCGTCCCCCCCCCCCTTCTCTCTCTCTCTCTCTCTCTCTCTCTGTCTCTCTCTCTGTCTCTGTCTCTCTGTCTCTCTCTCTCTC
>JAUESF010000051.1:14375075-14389333 GCA_032274765.1 Malacoctenus tetranemus
ACACACACACACACACACACACACACACACACACACACACACACACACACACACACACACACACACACACTGGCTGGCCTGCCAGAATGAAGGGTAATCTCAGATATCACTTTCAATAGCCCCTGCAGCGGCTGCGATGCAGAGGAGCTCTATCGAGCCTTCTCACTGGATTAGGACAGTGTTCTCCTCAGAGGAGAAGTGACAGAGGAAAAGTCAATCTCCGAGGGGGAAACCACGATTCCCTGCGCACATGTCCACATCTATATCTGTCTCTGGCAAACTCATCCTTACCTGTGTTTCTTGGGCGCGTTTGCAACTCCAAGAAAACACCCGATGACAGAGTCGAATACATAAAAGTCCATCCGGCCTCTTGGGGATGCGGCAGATGCTTCAGTTCATTTCTTAGTGCGTCCTTGTTTTTCTGAGCTCTGCCACTGCTGGTGTTAGGTCACCTGCAGAGATCCAGAATGGTGGTAATTTCCTTGAAAACAAAGATAAAGGAGACATAAGGTGCAAATTTATTTAAAATTTGCCATCCTTTTTTTTTTTACAATTCACTTGAGTAGTATAAGATGAAGATGAAGAGGGCGACTAACTGGACAGGTCAAAGGCATCAGGATGGCCGTATTTTATCAGTTCATCTAAAATTGCTTGCTGAGAATGAAGTAGAACCGAACTTTATTATTCTTTCTGTAGAATGTGTTAAACAGATACAAGGTTTTTGAGTGTGTGTTTTTATTGTGTATGCTTTCATCATAGCTCCAAGTATGAATCTCCAGGAAGCTGATGAAGGTAGAGCAGTGGGGATCGTTTTCTCATGCTGCCTTGCATCACAGACCCTGGTGGGAATCGACACCAAATATCAGATCAAGCAATGAAAGAAAGAAAAAAAACCCTGATCTGACTCAGCAGGAAGTCACAGCACTCAAATTAGCATCCTGTATCTCTTCCTCTACTTAACTCGGGTGCATCGACCAATCGCGACAACAGAAGTGATGAGGAACGATATCCTGACACTTTCAAACGTCTGACATCATTAATGTAGTTTTGTTGGCAGTGCTCATAAATGATGTGGCACAAGAAAGCATTTCTTCCCTCCAATCAATCAGGTTTCGTCTCTGGTCCACATTCGCATCAGTACATTGTTAATCATCTCACCATGAACGTACGCCCAACACTGCAAATTATTTGGTTTTAAGGAACATAAAAAATAAACTTAGATTTAGAAGTGTGAGATAATTTATCTTGTTTAAAGAGTTAATCCCTTATTTTAAGTGTTAAAACATGCTTATTTCTAGATTTGACAACGTTAATTCAATAAATCTTGTCAAGTGAAATTATCTCGCTGCATGGACAGATAATTTCATTTATACCTTTGTCCCTAAGATTTAGTGGTTTTGTCTTGTTTTTAGACACCTCTTTTTGGCAGTGAACAGACACTGACTGTTTTTCAATTGCTTTTGCTTTTTCAGTGTCTCTCATTCAAAGGAGTTGAGGTCATCATTTTTGTTTTGGGGGATGACCCTGCTTCCAAGATGAACGAGGGGGTTTTCATTATGACGTACTTCATTTTATTGATTAGGACATAAAGGTGAACTTAAGAGTATAAAGTCATCAGCTGGAACTGAAGCTTTTTTTTCTAAGTCTTAGGTCCTCCTTAAACTCCTCTGTCCTTTCACTGTGTTGGCCCTATGGTGGACTTAAACCACACTTAAAGTCCATATTAGCTCCTATTTGAGTATTACTTGAATGAAGCCAGTCTAGATGATGACTAAATGGATTGTGGGGGGGGGATCAAAACATCAACAAAAAAATGTGAATACAATGAACAATAAAGAATGTGCAAGGACATTACATCTCAATAGAGAACAAATAGCTCGCCAGCAGCTGCGCGCTGTCAGCCTATAAATCCCACTCGTGGCGATGCTTCCCGCCTCTCAGGGTTCATCCAGAGGAACGGCGTGGCCCTCGTTGCCGGGGTAATCTTCTCTTCGGTTGAGGTCGGCCGGCAGACGTCGCCAAGCACTTTTTTTTTTTGCTGCCCACCTTTCCAGGAGGTAAAAGAATTAAAAAAGCGCCAGCACTGACTCATTAAGTGCAACTAAGGCGGTGGCAAAGGCAGAGGAGGAGAGGAGATGAGAGGTGGAAGAGGGGAGAAGATCAATCTGGCGTCGGCCTGCAGCAGGCAGCCACGGATCCGCGTGACTCACAGCCTTGTCTCTCATCTGGGAGTGACAGTGCAGAGTAATGGCCGGTAATGCTTCACTGTGATTACCCCCGCGTCATTTTTCTTCCGCCCGCATTCACGCCGCAGCCAGAGCGCTTTATCTGGGCGCCGCAGCGGCGTGCGTGTGAGCCTGTGATTGGAAGAGGGAGAAAGAGGAAAAAAAAAAAGAGCGGGCGAATGAATGAGTGAAGGAGTGAGCGGGTGAGTGAGGGAGACAACAGGCGGCGGGGGGGAGGAGGCATAGTGGAGTGCTTTATCTCCCCTGGCAGTGTGTTATGGTACCTGCAAGACTGCGAAACAAAATTGGTGTCATGTCTGTTTTCTCTTTACCGGGTGCTGTGAGGAAAGTTTCTCTGCCGGTAAATAAAATAAGCTTTTTGTCATTTTCACTTTCAGTCAAATCACTTGGGATTCGCACGCAGTCATTTTCATGCTAATGTTCCGAGACACAACTCATCTGAACTTTTTGGCAGCAGTGAGGGTCAAACAGAGGTGTCTGAAAAATGTACACAAAATAAATGAATGCGATATACAAAAGCTCCCGGGGGGGGGGGGTCAGGTTCAGGGGAAGCAGGAGTAAGGACAACAGCCAGCAGCAGAGGATTCTCTCGTGATGTCAAGTGATCAGCAATAAGTCTGCCATCTTTTTTTTCCCGTCTGAATGACTGTGTGTCTCAACTCTGACTACGTATCTGGAAGAGAGAGAGAAAGGGATCCCGTATCATTCTTGTACTGCAGCAAATGTCTGTGTTACTAAAGAAAAGAAGTGCAACATTTTTCTTTTAATATATTTTTTGTTTTGTTTTTAATTCAACAAAGAATTCATGTTACATTATATTAAACAAACTGTGTTAATGCTTCTCTTTTGTTTCCTCAACAGTAATATTTAAATATTTAATATTTGGTTAAAAACGTATGTTCTGTTCGCTTGTAAGCATTATCTGAATTCTGTTCTGGATTTGAACAAAATTTTGTAAAGGAAAAAACAAATTTCGAAAATATTCAGGCATCCGAGCCCCATATTTCCCTCTGTACCGGACTGATACGAGATCTCGCGGTAACGCTGAGATGGCGACGACACAGCTGCATCCTGCAAACCAGACGGTCTCTTCTCTTTACTCCAACACATCATCTTACTCACAAGTTGCTGTCATCGAAAGTACAAAAAGGCAGCGGGCAGGGGGTGTCACAACCCCACCACATGAAACAGCACAATGTTGAAGTTTTCAAAGTCTAACATGGTTTGTGGTGAGGTGTGAAAGAGCACAAAAAAGAGTGGAACTGCCTGGTTTGAGGACTTAAAAAAATCATATATCTTCAGATTGTGATGCTTTGGACCACCATCAGCCAATATGGCAGATCTTGTAATCATTGAGACTGTCAAAAAATAAATCCTCGCTAACTCATACTGTATGAATCGTTCCCAAAACTAAACAGAACCCCTCTGATTGGCTATAATATAAACATATATTGGCAAACGTGTAGATGTACAGGGAGACAAAGCTTTATGATCCAGGCAGTTTCCAAGGTCTGCTCCAAAGCCTGGAGAAATTTTAGCAAAGCTTGGCCCTTCCATGTTATCCATGGCCACCTTCAAGGGCCCGGGGCCTCCAGGGTGACATACTGCCATTGAAAGGCTATGATCACCAAGTTCAGATTTTTTTTACAAATGTCAAATTCTGGCTTTAATTTAAGGAGAATACTGAGCATTAAAATATTTGCAATGATCATCATTTAACTCTGTTCTTTGAAGAACTGAGAAGTTTGAGAATTGCATTGACCTGGTTGAAAACAAGCATGGATGACTCATGGAAGACAACTCTAACGTCTTCACATGAGACAAACAATCAAAAACGCCCCCAGAACCGTTGCTAAGGTATGACTGGCTACAGAAAACAAAAAAGAAAAGTTTACTTTTGACACATTCAAAACATCTAATGATTATTAATGTCCATCATATGGTGATAGGAGCAGTATTTTAGCTACAAGTGAAGGAAAAAACGTTTTGGCACTTTCCGTTTTTATTCTTTTTTAATTAGTAGAGCAAAAGCCTTTTTTATCACTTTGATCAATAGCACATGCTGGAATTCTGCCACTTATTTCTCACCTTGCTCAGTCCGTCTTCAGCAACTCGAAGGGGGCTGGGGGGGTTACAATCCTCGGGCCATTGGTGTACGGTGGAAGTGTTGACGTCCAGCGCACCTTGTGAGTTGCTCCTGGCCTTTGGACATTTATGTTTCTCAGCTGCTCTTAAAGACACCAATAATCTGTGTAGCAATTCACAGCAGTAAGTGTCAGGTAGAAGGTTGATCTCAGGCATAAATCACTTGTATATACAGTACAGTATGTATATTGCAACAATGTGGGGGCGTAAAGAGCAAACATCAACTTCAGTGAAGAACTGAAGCATTGGTTGACTTTGTTAGAAACCACAAGATAAAGTATTACCCATCCTTAGGAAATGTAGGGGCACAAGTAACCCCCTGCTGCCCCCTCTTAGTCCAAAAATCTGATAGTTGTATGCTTGGTGTTCACCAGTTAGCTCATGTTTTTGTAATGTTGATGTGATGCATCTGGAAACTCTTGTGATTCTAATCCACATTCCCTGAGATGGACACACATGTTCAGGAAGGCATGAGTGGAGTACAATTAATAGCTGCAAACAATGACCTCGATTGTTATCAGCATGGTTGATATTTATGACTAGAGCTGAATGAAAAAAATAAAAACTGCTTTTTGACTGGGGCCAGAACTCTGTGGGCATCAGTTATGCACACACATGGCAGGGACATTTGCTCAGATGTTGAAATATGAACAATTTATGGTTCATATGTAAATAAAGTTGACACACAACATAGATTAAGAAAATTTTAAATCGATATTTGGTTTGCGTCATTGTACTTGAAACATGCAGCAGTGGTTGTGGCTGAGGTTTTCCTGCTTAGTTTGATCTTTGACGTACATGTTGTTAAATTAATTTCATTCATCAGGTTAACTACTTAATATAACATAGCAAACAAGTATGATGTGAATTGTTCTCCATGTATAGATAATATATATATATATATATATATATATACACATACACACACATACAAAGAAAAGAGGTCTTTGCAAAGCAGAGATGTAAAGATAGTAGCTGGCGGCTTTGATGCTCTTTGCATCGGGTCAATCTTATGCACTGCAGCACCACCGTATGGCCCCTTCTGCAGCCGGCCGCGGCTCTGAGGAGCTATGAGGGAGGCGAGGGGCAGAGGAAGAGGGAGCGGCCGAGTCTGAAGGCCTGCTGGTCCTGGCCCACCTCTCGGTGCTCCTCATTCAATTAATCAAAGCCTTGATTAGGCTAACACAGCCTCCCCCCAGGTAATGATGAATGGAGCTGCTGGAGATATGGAGTGGTGCTGGGGGGGCTGGGTACAGTATGCGGCAGGCGGGTGGGGGGGTGGGGGTGGGGGGGTCTGAATAGACCAGAAAGCAGGTAAAAGGGTTATTATTTCTCAAGGCTACAATACTGCTGCCTGACACATGAAGTCTCACATGGCTCAAGTTTGCGAAACTGTCATCAAAAAACACAAACACACTTACTGTTTTGTGTGTTTTTTAAATTTGTGCATGACTGAATCCAACTAAGGTCACTCAAAAACATCCAAAAATGCTTTAACATCCTTTGACATGCAGTAAAATATTAATGAAGGATATCAGTTATGAAGCCATGAGGAACTCCAGTAAAATATATATCCATATAACAAACTAATTTCTGTCCCTTGAAAACAAAAAGGTTTCAAACTAGTTCAACGTGTTTTTGCAGTGTCACTTGTCATTCTCTTGCTCTGCTTCGACACTGCTTATCCCATTTGAGGGGAGTGGGCAGAGCTGGAGCTGTCATTGGGCGAAGGCAGGGTCCACCCTAGATACCTGTCCAACGTAGGGCAACACAGAATGGATCTATCATGTACCTTTACCACTGAAAACAACAATTCTGGTTCACTTCCAAGAGGCTCCACTGCAAACCTATCTTAGGTTCACTTGATGATGAGTTGGAAAATAAGTGTGATGCAGAGGTATAAGTAAGCTTTGAAGCAAGCCCAAAAACAGATCAATTATTACAAGTAAATACCTAAACATGTACAATGTACATCACAGTAATCTAATGTGGTGCTCGTTCAGACACATTTCCCTCATATGTCTCACTCTAACAACAGAGGAGAGTTGTAACGTTGATGACGAATCTCCACATGTGTCACTGAGGAGCTGTGAAGCTAACGACTTGTAACATGGTAACCAGCAAAAGTTAGTATAAGTATCGTTCATTAATTATGTACGCAAAGAAAAAAAGAACGGACTGAACCAGCGTGGTTCAGTTTCTGCTTGACGAAAACCAAACCTGATTGTCGTCATGATTTCCTGTCACACAGAGGTCCAACTTTAGCTCCTCATGCCTCCTCCTGTCCTCTGTGATGATGTGATTTCCTGATGCCCATCTCTGATATTTTCTTCGTGAGAATCCCTGAATAAATAAGTACAGTTAAGTTAAATTTAGTTCAATTTGCCTTCAGAACTGCTCCAATCCTTCCTGGCATAGATTCAACAAGGTACTAGAAACATTCCTCAGAGGTTTTGCTCCTTGTTGACATAATTGCATCACGCAGTTGCTGCAGATTTGTGGGCTGCACATCCATGATGCAAATTTCCTTTGACACCACATCCCAAAGGTGCTCTTTTGGATTGAGATCTGGTGACTGTGGAGACCATTTGAGTACAGTGAAGTCATTGTCATATTCAAGAAACCAGTCTGAGATGATTCGCGCTTCATGACATGGTGTGTTATCCTTCTGGAAGTAGCCTTCAGGTGATGGGCACACTGTGGTCATAAAGGGATGGACATGGTCAGCAACAATACTCAGGTAGGCTCTGGCATTGACACCATGCTCAGTTGGTATTAAGGGGCCCAAAGTGTGCCAAGAAAATATCCCCCACCATCCGAATGTCGCAGAAGAAATTGAGACTCATCAGACCACGCAACATTTTTCCAATCTTCTATTGTCCAATTTTGGTGAGCCTGTGTGAATTATAGCCTCAGTTTTCTGTTCGTAGCTGACAGGTGTGGTAAGTCGTGTGGTCTTCTGCTGCTGTAGCCTCAAGGTTTGACGTGTTGTGCATTCAGAGATGCTTTTCTGTATACTTAAGTTGTAACAAGTGGTCATATGAGTTACTGTTAAATTTCTATGAGCTCGAACCAGTCTGGCCATTCTTTTCTGACCTCTGGCATCAACAAGGCATTTGTGCCCACAGAACTGCTGCTCACTGGATATTTTCTGTTTTTCAGACCATTCTCAAGAGAGATAGTTGTGCGTGAAAATTCGTGTAGGTCAGCAGTTTCTCAAATACTCAGACCAACACATCTGGCACCAGCGATCATGCCATGTTCAAAGTCACTTAAATCACCTTTCTTCCCCATTCTGATGCTTGGTCTGAAATGCAGCTGATCGTTTTGACCATGTCTACACGCTAAATGCATTGAGTTGCTGCAATGTGATTGGCTGATTAGTAATTTGCATCAACAAGCAGTTGGACAGGTCTACCAAATAATGTAGCTGGTGAGTGTATAGTCTGAGAAAGCCACATGTGCATGGGGGAAAACACGTGCACTCTGCACACAAAGGTCCCACCAGAGTGTCTGACTTGGGACCTTGGTGCTCTGAGGTGATACCACTAACCAACAAGCCTTTATATGTCCACCATAAATAAATAACGGCAAGAATTATTTGTTGACACTCCATTATTGACCTGCCTGTATGTTGCTAGAAACAATTAGACTCATCCCTTTTCCTCAGAGTCCTTTCTATTCGGTGTCAGCCCTCTGATTGCAGTGTCAGTGACTGCAAATAACCGTCTGAGTTGGAAAGCCAACAACACTTGAGTGGAGTCTGTCGTGAGACACTTTTGGAGTTGGTCCATTGGCCCTAAATCAGCGACAGACTCCGCGCACTCCAAGGATTTTTAAGGATATTACAACCAAATGAGTTCCATTTGAATACGGGGCTTCCAGCTGTGAAAGAGAAAATGTACCCATTACATCCCGGGAAAATCAGCATGGCTGCTGGCACAGTGTTCTGGGAGTTGTTCCATTATTCACTGTCTGTGCAGCGGCTCCGCCATCCCCCTCCTCCAGACAATGCTGTTAACTCTTGTTCCTCTACTGATTAGATTAAAGAAACACACTCACATGCGCGCTGCAGCTGCACCACATTAAAGAAATTACACATTTCTGCTTTCAAATAATATTATCAAATCGTTTATTGGCAGCAGTGGGGAGAGGGTTGTGGGGGGAAAAAAGAAACTGTCAAAGAAATGGGAATTCTGGGCTGCTGGAGGATGTCCCCAGGGCAGCCAGTATGAACCTTTGATTATACTTTCTTCTGAATGTTGTATGAATGTCAATGAGTGCGCACACAGTGGAGACAAAAAAGTTCCCAATTCTTGGTGCTAGAATTTATTCCCACCTGCTCCTTGTGGGTGGTGGATGTTTGTTATACCTGCTGGCTGGTTGTGGAGTGGATGTCCAGGTTGCAGGATGTCATGTCTCTGTGTTGGACTTGCAAAGAAAAAAAAAAGTAAAAGAAAGTAGGGAAAGCTTGAACCAGTTGAGACTCAATAAGATAACCATTGTTGACTGGAATGAAATGTAAATGAAAGATGTTGAGTCCAATGAGTCTTTGGACTCTGTAAAAAAGTGCCTGTTGATGAGAGCGGATAACAGCAGCTCCACATTGAAACCACAGCACAACAAACAAACAACTGACATCACATGAAGCCCGCCACCAGTGAGGCTTAAAAACTGTTGTCATGATACAAGAGGAAGCATGGAGCGGCCGTCAGCATCCTCCGCCACTGTGTTGGCCGTGGCGCGACAGGGAAGACAGTCTCACTTGTTGTTGTGTCACCGGCCCTAAGTGGCGTCCGTCATTGTTTACCTCAGAGCAGTGACACGCTACTGGGTCACTGTTTATCCAATCCCGTGGACAGGCGTGTCACCACTGAAGCTCAGGGCTGTGACTAGAAACAGACAGTAATTACATGCTGCTTCGTCTTCAAACTGCAGTGTTGGTTTTCAGCGCGTGTCACCACGTTGTGATCTGACAACCTTCATTGTTACCATAACAACCAATGCAGATACAGAATGTTGTAGTGCAGACACAACCAATCTTGGTTGACCACTTCGAAGGAACATTGTGGACGGGAAAATCTTCAGGATCCGCTTTAGGACACAAATTCAATGTGCGTGCAGTGTGAACAGGGCCCTGATTTGCTCCATTGTACAACATGTCAGCGAAGCCAAACACGTACTAACACACAAGCAAACAGCCTTTACAATTAGAATAAGTAGTAAAACAGTGAATATTTAATTGGTGAAAGTAAAAGTCATTCTGAGCAACATGGTTTAAGATTTTACCACAGTAGACTGAATATGATTCAACACTCGTTCATCTATACGGCTCTTATTCCATTCTGGACAAGGCTCCAGCCCATCCCAGGGTAAAAACCAGAAACACACATTTCTACACACATACATGCACAGCAATGGACAATTCCTCCAAATTGTCTTTGTTTCATTGTTTGTTTTTTCCCACAGAACAGACAGATTCGCATTTCTTAGGAATGACAACGGTTCCAGATCAGGTTAAAAATCCAGCTCTTATTTACCCATATCAGGCCAGGTGTAGTGTGTGTGTGTGTGGGGGGGGGTGTCTGAGTTGTGCGGCAGTGGGGGACGATTAGAGTCGCTCGTCATCACGTTGTGCTCTCAGAGTGGCTGTCTTGCGTGGCTCAGCCCCACTAAACTGCACTCAGAGCAGAACCCCCACAAAAACCTGTCTTGTAATATGCACATGTTGTCAAGATGCAGGCAGCAAAAGCATTCTATGACAAAGAAAAGCTGATCTTCATTTGAGACGTGAATACATCCCCATTTACTGCAGACACAGGCTCCAACAGTCTTTTAGGTAACTTTGTTTAGGGCCTGTCTTGGGTGCTTCAATCAGCTCAGTGTTAGCTGGGATAGGCTCACATAAGGCCCCGCTCCTTCAGTAAACAGGAGTTTAAAAAACAACAACCTGCACTCTGTGTTGCTCAAACGTAACAGCTTTTACAGTTTACAGCTTGGTGAACACAGCAGAGAGGGAGAGCACTATAGCTATTCTACCGGAGGCAAACTTTGGCAACTGTGAGTGTGGTAATGATTTTATAATCGTAATCAGTTACTTGTCCATTACAGTCAGAAGTAGCAGGAGGTAAGAAGATTACAGTGCTCCCACTGCTGTGTCCCTGGAATGTTGTCAAAGCCCATAAAATCCAAAATAAAGGAGAGGGCTTGATTCAGGAGTGCAGTGTCTCCTAAAAAATACACACCCACACCTGTCTGCTGCTGCTGCCCCACTGAGAAGCAGTGTTGACACTAACGGGTCACAAAGTTACAAAGTAATGCGTTAGTGTAACAGCGTTATTTTTTGCAGTAACTAGTATGTTGACGTGTTAGGTTTTAAATTCAGTAACTCTGTTGTCATTACTACATGATGCATTACTGCGTCATTTCACGTTACTTTAAAGGAATAGGCCACCCCTAGATGAAATTTTGTCTCTTACCATATTCACCTGAGTTGGATAACTGAGCTAAAGCATTTGGCTGTTCAGCCCTGTGATTGTCAGAAGCACAGCATTAGCTGAGCTTAGCATAGATCGCTGACAGTGGATGTTGCCAGTTAGCCAGTCGTTCACAAAATAGTCATACTCGACAATTTTCCTAATTTCATTATTTGACCTGTACATTCAGACCAAATACAAATATCAGTGCCAATATCACGAAGGGTTTGCCGAGGAGTCTTTGGACTATATTCAGGCAAAGCACAGGCAAAGCACCGCTGATAGGCGCAATGTCACCGGAGCAACTGAAAACCCCCAACTTCTGTAAACACACCGGCATGATTACCTGTCTGATATACAATCATTACATGTACCAGGAGCTCAAATGGCAATGGATATTGTAGATTTTATGATGGACGGTGAAGATGATGACTTTGTGGACTAACAGAATGCAAGAGCATACAGCTAGCCTCTTCCCTTTTGTATGCGTGTTATGAGAGAGGGTAGACTGCTTTGTTCCCCAAATGTCTCAGTGACATAAAAAACTTTATTTTCAGCTAACGCTGCACTTCTGGATACGGACAATCATGGGGCTGAATAAAAAACGCTTTTGCTCACTTTTCCAACTCAGGGGAATATAGGATAAGAGACTAAATTTCATCTAGGGGTGGCCTATTCCTTTAAGAATTACTTGAGCAAAAAGGCTTTTTGGTTAGGCTATGTTGTGTGCCTTCCTTGAGTGAAACCAGGTTTACAGCTGTGTTGTGATAAGTTGTTACTATACTAATGCTGTTTGTTACTTGTGTTACTGCTGTTTTCTGTATTAATCTTGGCAGACTCGACCCAACTCTGACCTCTAAAGGGCAGATGTAACCTGCAAAGGGCAATTTTGCAGGCAACTACCTTCTGTGTAGCATTGTCAGTTTGTTCTGGCCTGAAATAAACTGGCACTTTGAAACATGTCTTTGTTGTTTGTGTTTGCATATAAAATTGCTTAGCAGAGTTCAGTGATGCTAATTCATGTCAAGTTCATTCACAGATTACATTACTCTCCAATGCAATAACATTCCTGAAATGAAGGCCATGAGGGCATTAATGTGGACCTTTTTTCAAAAAGGAACTAAATAGGTACTTTTCACAGTAACGCATTACTTTGTGGTGTGAGTAATGGAGTTAGTAACTGAGTTACTTTTGAAATGAAGTGACTAGTAACAGTAACTACTTACTATTTTTTCAGTAACTAGCACAACACTGCTGAGGAGTGATGTTAGTGCTCTATTTCTTCAAGGTGTACATGTTCTCAGTCCCCCCCCCAAAAAAAGTGTGTTTCCAACTGAATCTGCATACACAACCCGAAATGTTTCTGTGTCTGAGTCACAACAGCACAACTCCCCCCCCCAAAAAAACCCAGATGATGTCTGTGAAGCATGTAGAGTGTGACATCTTCTTCATTATTTGTGTCCAGAAGACAAAGTCAGCCAGATGTTTATCCCCCCCGGGCATTGTGGGCAGGGCTGGACAGCGAACATGCACAGACTGTCGCTGCCAAATTAGGAGGAAGAACCTCCACCACCACCACCACCACTACCACCATCACCCCTCCCCAACATGGAGATCTGTGCAGCAGGCTGCAATGCTCTGGCTGCTCACTCTGCCCACCCTGCCAGATGGAGGGCTAATCACAGGAACAGCATGCGGCTTGAGCCCCTGAGTTAGCCCAGCCTGTGTGGACACAATGCGGGACGCTAAGCTCTGTCTTTTACTGTACTGGACCGTCACACTGTTGTTTGCTCGCTCCATCTGGCTCCCACCCCACCCCTCTCCCGTCTTGGATGCTTTTTAGAAGTTTGCATCACCGCACATACTGTTCTCTGTCACTTTGTTGCTTTTTTGTACTCTAACATTACTGAAATCCACTGAGATTCATGCGAGTAACTGGATGGACTGCAAACAAGGGGAGCAATTTATGAATCCCTTTCAACCTGGCTTTGTTTGTTGCCAGCTGCGGAGCGCTCCCCCAGGAGGTGCGGTTGCGGGAGAAAAGAGGGACTCCTTGAGGTCGATGGTATTGAGTGAAGATTCCTGTCCCTGACGAGATTAGCAGGCAGAAAGAGGGAGGAATGCTTGATAAGCTGTGGGTCGAAAAGAATGCTGGTTATCGATTATCTGTAACCATGTTGTCCCCAGAAAGCCCTGCTTCCTGAAACTTATCTGTCTCTGACACAATTTTGTCATTATGAGGTGGAACTGTGTGTTCAGTTTGTGTGAGTTTTGTTTGGTGTTTTTTCTCAGTGTTTTGTAGGTTGAAGAAAATTACAAGCTGTGAGGTCCACTAAACACGCGGCCACACGTCTTTTCTAACATGCTGCGCTTGCGGGCTGCGGACGCTCACATCCTGGTCGCGTGGACGCCCGTATCCGGGCTGCGTGGACACAGATGCTGATGCTTGTGATTAGTCATGACATTTATTCATGACATTCATTAACACTTGGCATCAATGTCCTACCTATGAGTTCAGTGGCCTCCCTCCTCTGCCAGTAGAAGTCCTTTGTCGGTCACCACGGCAGCCATCCTCTTCCTTGCTACAACGCTGCCCTCTACACGCTCAGGTTGTTTGTTCCTCCGCAAGCCACACCCCTCATGCTATGTGTGAACTATTTTTGCTGAGGTTCACACGTAGGGGGTAAAGATTGAGGTGTACTGCATTGTTGACGATACCATCCCCCCGTCTCGCCCTGTCCCGTTGTCAAAATGCCGCAGAGGAATACTCTGAACCTCAAATTGATCTGAAATGGCGTCTGAATGTATGAAGAGGTGATTGTGATGTAAGGAGTTGAGTGCTTTGGGACTGCTAGATGTGGGAAAAGGTGTTTTTTAATTGAAGTCCTTCCACTTTCAAATAACAAGAAAGAACCAGCATGGGAGGAACCAAGCGAGTATGCGAAATCTTTGGACTGTTCTGGTCCTGGTTTTGGTCCTAGTTCTACGTCTTTCAGCAGTGATGGAATCAGACACTCAAGTACTACTCTTGACAAAAAGACATTTATTGATGCAGGTTTATTTGTGTGCATGTGGAGACGTGTGTGTTTTGATCTGCGTGTGTGTCATCAGATTTGCGCGTACACCAATCTGCGGCTGCATAATTGGATTTTGCCTGTGTTTATTGTGATGGGTGTGTAATTAGATTTGTGTGCGTGTAATATAATTTGTGTCTTTTTTGTTCGATATGTAGTTCCGTTGTGAAATTTGTGTGGGTGTATTCAGTGTGTATTAAGATCTGTTTGTACATAATTGAATATGTGTGTGTGTGTGTGTGTGTATTTGTGTGTGTGTGTGTGTGTGTGTGTGTGTGTGTGTGTGTGTGTGTGTGTGTGTGTGTGTGTGTGTGTGT